>BRZM01000029.1:3339819-3916322 GCA_033238685.1 Lates japonicus | reverse complement strand
GTCTAGTTCCAGGTGCATGGATATCCTCCTTTCCTTTGTTGAGTCTACGGTTGACGGTGACGGGCAGGAAAAGTTTTTGAGTCGAGAAGAGACATAACCATTAAAAAGACACTTCAGTGTAAAAATGGAATCCTAGGGTTGAAGATATCATTGAGGAAATAAATGACGTACCAAGGCTGTGACCTAAAAGTAATGCACTAAACATCCACAAGGGGGCAGAAAAGCTTCGGCACAGACAGTGACCTTTGAGAGAGACTTGCAGTTGGTTATACATAAATGGGTGAAATGCGGCAATGACTGAACAGACAGCACTAACGACGAACGAGTCCTGGTAGTGAACAGCGTCTCTTTACAGTACTTACAGCTTTTGGTTCCAGCTCTTCAGGCCAATCTCTCCGATATGCACTTTTATTCATGTTGTTCTCAGTGTGCTCAGCTAGCTCGTACTGCATTATGCTGAGAGGAAATAACCTGGAAGTTAGCCTCTTCAGGCACTGCATACATACAAGTGATATCTGTTTAATTTATAGTGAGATAAATTAAAACAAATGCTGTAAAGGTGGCTGCTGCATGTCTGCTTATAATATAAAACTGTAGTTCATTTCACACAAGTCAAGATATAGAGAGTTTAAAAGAAAAAAAAGAAAAACATTTAGGGTGAGTATCCCGTTTTCTAGTGACATGATGTCACATTTCCAAATCACTGTGGTGAATAACTTACATAACTTTCCAGTCTGTGATTAATTCCTTCTCTTTGAATCACCTTCAAGAAGGACTCACGTGTGGATATACTGCTTAAGGAATCACAGCAAACTGAAAATATAGCTGCAGTATCTCACTGAAAAAAAAAGGCCACTGTGTGAGAAAACTACCTCTCGTCTGACAGTGGCAATATATTTACTTAACCTCTGCTCTGTTTAATGTTCAACAGTTTGTCTCTTAAAGCAATTAAGGCCAAAAGGGTGAGGATGTCACACAGGGGATATAGTACAGAGAATTATACAGAACATGGTTTGAGGTAAAGAATAAGACAATTTGAATAACTGAAATAACTGAGAGAGTATGACGAAAAAACTGAAAATAAACACAGAAACTGCAAAATGCCTATGAATATACCTTGATTCATCTCCCAAGGCTGCTCAAAGTGCTCACAGGCCGGCCGTGAAACACTCCTCCACGAAATGAAGTCCTCCTCCCAGACAACAGACAAAAACAGACCGTTTGAATTAACATTCCAAAAGTGATTCAAGTTGAACTTCTTATTTACAAAAAGAACACTTGAGAAACCAACTCTTTGAAGCTTTATTTTTAATTGTTTGATTTAATTTAACTTTAATTGAGACCATAAAAAAAAAAATGAACACTATAATAGACTCTCCTCTCCTCCCCTTAGAATGTACAAGTTTTGATTACATCTAACATTTGCTCACATGCTGATAATTTAACAATATGGGTCCGCAAATGTAAGCCTGTTATCACAGAAGGTGGCATTACAGGTTATTCTGAGATATCTTAATGTGCCATGTTGATAAACGGCCTTTTAATTTGGCTTAAAATTAAGCGTAATGCTCAAAATGTAAGGTTAATCCTCTAAGGGGCATGAATATGTTTAAGTTAAGTTTCCCTTGTAATAGATTTCATTCATGTAATTATAGAATGGTATTGAGTTCAGCTGCCTTCACCTTGAAGCTTGATCACAGATTGTAGTTCACATTACATAATGTGGCTGCACCTAAACCTCAACCACCAGAAAAGTAAAGTCAGGATCTTGTTTTAGGTAGAGGATTAGTTGGTCACTTACTTGCCATCATCATCTCCCAAGCCAAGATCAAAGATAAACAGCTCCAATTCTTCCAACCGTTTGTCAACATATTTCCCCATTGCATTGTAGTGTTCCTTATGTCTTGTTGCCCAAGCAAATACCTGGAGAAAAACATTAAACATATTTGTTGGGAATTAATCTAAGAAGTTTGTTTATGGAGTTGAAACAGTGCAGATGTTTGACAGCACTACATAATGATGAACACAGTTTATGATTTGCTGTTGTCAATAGTGTAATTTATTCTACAAAAATAAATAATGAAAACAAAATACTGTACTGAATAATGTCTTACAAGAGGCATAAAAAAAAAATCTGTGATCAATATATGTAGTCACTCTGGTCAGACCGAGAAAGACAATAGATTGAAAAGCAGGAGGAATATTGACCGTGCTTACGAATGTTAGATTTCTCACAGTCAAGTTCCTCACTCCAAATGAAGGCCAGGGCACACGCACCCCAACAACGACACAATGACACACACACACACACACACACACACACACCAGACATGACAACACACAAACCTTTTCTTTCATTATGCGCACAAAGCCTGGCGCAGCTCATGCCTTTAGCCCAAGCCTGTGTGCACTCAGTATGAAACCATGCAAACAGACACACAGTGTGGCGTGGAAAATAAGCAAACTAATTTGAATTCAAATGCAACTCCTATCCTTTATGTTCAGTTGGGGAATGCTTGTAAATCAGTCTATGCTGTTTATCCAAATGGGTCGAGTCTTAATCAAATTTCCATGTAACATTACCTCTAAAATTGTCTAAAGGAAACCATTAGCATTCTTTTAAAACTGAAGACTTTTCCATCACTATGGTGTAGGGTTGATTTTGAAGCAAAACAGAAGCACAGTAAATGTGGATCTTGCTCATCTCCATTAGATCAGGTGAGCTCAGTAATTTCCTCATCACATTAAACTTGGTATTTCAGCTCAGAGCAGCAACTATGAATCAATTGTAGATCCATTGATTCTTTGATGACAGCTGTCAATTAATGGATAATTTAAAGAATTTATTAGTTGTGGATCGAAATGCAACACGAACACACACACACACACACACATTTGCTGCCACCTTTGTGCTTTGTGTTGTGTTTATTAAATAAAACCTAATGATGGAACCAAAACATGTTTACTTAGACATATAATATTTACACCAGTGTCAGTGTTCTTATGTAAGAATTTGAAAAATAAAAGCTGTGACCATGAAAGACTCACAGGTATAGTTTAGTCCGGAGGTCTTCATCATCATTCTCCTACTGTGGTCGTAAGTCCTGGGCGTTGTCTATTGGGTCTCTTCACCATGGTGGCCATGCAAAATATGGGCGGCGTTTTAGATCTCGACAGACAGGACAGTTCCTGAGACATGAGACAGAAACATTTCTAGGCATCAGAAAAAGAAGACTGAAGGCTAATCATTTTAAGTTTAAATATTTGTGTACGTCTCAAACAACAAGCATAAATTTATTTATTGGGCAAGCCTGGTGATTATATTTAATGCGCTTGTATTGAAATAACAGACACATTTAGATAGGGTGTGTGCTGTCCTTGGGTATTTATCATTCTCACTAGTCTGAATTATTTTTATTACAGTGCAATAAATTCATAATTAGAGAGCTACATTACATGGACAGTCAGTTGCTCATTCAGATTCTGCCATGATGTTTGTATTTTCCTTGGTCTCACCTTTGCCTTCCCTGCTAAATGACAACTACAAAACAGATGTGAGACTATGCTAGGTGCCTTTAATTCTACCTCAAAACCACCTGTTTAGCTACTTTTAGTGCTTATTTCTCCTTGTTTCATTGTTTTTACTTACTCATGAAACTCTTTGTTTGTCTGATGTGCTTTTTAGCACTTTTTCCCCGTTAACTACTTGTATCATAAAAACATGTCTGGACAATGCCAGGTCAATCGAATTATAACCACTGAGGTATTGGTGAATGACTGGTTTGCAAGCCTACTGGCTCCTTGAGTCTTCCAACAGCAGTCTTCTTCCATAGCGTATTCTGATCAAACCATCTTTATGAGGACCTCATTGGTGTTCAAATTCTGTGGTTTATTGTTCCATTCCTGGGTAATTAATTGCCATGTCATACTCCTCTAGATCGGCAGCCATTCCTTTCATGCACGTGGCGCTGGCGTCTTTGATCTGTTGGCAAATTCCTCTGCTGTGCCCGTCTGAGCCGTGAACACAATGATGTTCTTACCCTGGTTACAAAAAGACAGAAAATCATTTACATGCTGCATGAAAAAGCACCTCCCACAACTGCTGACAACACTTAACCCGTCTCACAGGTGTATTCATGGAACAACGTGAGACTGTAACAAACCCATGCATCGCAAATTTACTTTAAATATATTCAGATTTTTTTTTTTTTATTTTTTCAAATGTTGAAATACCGTCGCGATATTACTACTAACACAACCAGACGCTGCATAAACATCTTCTTAGCTAAACAACTCCATCTATGGCATGCATTTTGCAAAGAATGATGAAATATTTCATCCTTACTACAATATTTGCCATGATAATTCATAACAAAGAAAAACAAGACAAAATTAAATAGCACTGAGGGGCCAAACTTCTGTTCTGCCTACCATCATGGTATCTGAACTATTTGCTGCAAAACCATGATTCAAAGGCAAAGTCTTTTCTCAAGGCTGGCTAAAACATCACAGTCAAAGCAGGGTTCCAAAATCTAAAACTGCAAACGTGTGGGAGATATTACACTAATCGTGGTCACAAAGCAGGAGAGGGAGGGAAGTTAAAGTGTAGCATTTTACTGCATGTAGGTTTTTAATTACACCAAGCTTCAAGCAGTCAGGGGAAAAACACGCTGAAAAGAACTTGAAACTTTGGAATAAAACAGAGCATTTACGCACAAGGAAAACTTAACTAGGTCCATCAACACCTGGTGACGGGCCATGACGACTGCTGCTAGCTTTCAACACTGTATCTGCAAGTCTAGCAACTCACAGTGCTTCTTTTAAAATCACCTCTCCTCATTGAATTAATGTTTTTGGAACAAGGGCAACAAAACGGCATGTATCTACTGTACGTTGGAAAATGAAACCTCTAACTGCAAAGATAAAACTGAAGTGATGTGAAGTGTAGTGATAGAAAAAGATATTTAAGCAACATCACTCTACCGTTTTTCATTTTCTCAATGAACTTGTCTCTCTTAATAATTGGGTCTCTGGAAAAAAAGACTTATTATTAAATAATTTTTAACCTAAATAAACACACAGACATATTTTGCTCTTTAACATGACACTGATTAAAAACAAGCTGTTATTCAACTTAGTGGTGACAGAAATATTTATGAGAAACAAATTCAGAGATAAATCTTATTTAAGCTTCACTGATTTGTACTTTTAACCCAAACAACAGTCATGAAGCAATGGGCCATGAAGTTCAGAGTTAGATGAAGGAAATAAAAATGATTAAACTAAAGTGGAAACAGCAAAGGAAAGTGGAGTGATGACTCATCAAACACAACAAATGTAGGTAATATTATAGCATGTGGGGGTAAACACGGTTCAACAGGTTCCTTCGACGGTCACATGATTAAATTGATCACACTTGAAAGAAATTGTCTTGGCCAAATTTATGATACAAACTTCTATTTAAAGAATATGAAAAAAAGTAAAACATATTTCAATAAAAGCATGTTATTGGTTTCCAGTCATGCCCAGTCTTACAACAACAGCATGAGCATGAACAGATTTTTTAAATAATCAACGTTGCCCACAACAACAGGGAGAAGCAGAGCAGTGACTCAGCAGCAACACAAGCATTAGTCACACTAACCGTGTGTACAAGCGTACTGAGCACAGAATATATTACAGTTTTCATATATTTGGGAGGAAGTGGCAGATACATAAAATCATTACAGCTTACATTGGTAATGGTAATTTAAAAGCTTCAATCCGTTAACAAGAGTAATTAATGGTTGGGAACAGATCAAAACAACATGTCTGAACACAGTGTAATGCAAAAATTTCGGAAGCAAAACCTATTTCAAGGCCAAATAAAAAGCAACGCCGCTTTATTCAACATCAAAGCTCTGAGTGGACAGCTGCAATCCCTGTCTGTGCTGAATTTGGAATAAAAGGGGACAAATAGCTAATGTAAGAAGAATGAACATGTAGATTTAGTATATTCATTTACCTTTAGCAAATGTAAAAGGATAACTGGGCTATTTTTTAAAGTTGGACCTCATTTTTCCATGTTTTAGGCATTGAATGATTGAGTAGGGACAAAAAGTTTTGGAATCAGTGAAGTACTGAGAAAGAACAGATTACTGCAACTGCAAACGGCTGCTGTAATGTAATCAAATGGTACAGTGTCCCCACCCACTAAATTGCTCATTTTCCCATTAACGAGCTTAGATTGTTATTTTAAAAAGTGTTTGACAACATCTGGACAGAGACAGGCCTTTTTTAGGAAGGTAAGGATCCTTTTTGTTCAACCAAAACACTGTTATATGCTACTACCAAGCTCCATTGACAAAAACACTCATTTTACCTTGTGGGGACACGGGAGCTGCTGGAAGACCGCTGCCTCATTCTGTAGGTTTAGTTGTGTTACTGTGTAGTACTTCTACTCATGCTAAGGTTCTGAATACTCTTTCAACCTCGGAAAGTCACATAATAACACAAAAAACACACTGATTGAGGCAGCAGTACTCCAGCAACTCCTGTGTTCTGCAAGGTAAAATTTGTGTTTTTGTCAGTGGAGTCTGGTAGCTATACAGCGATGTCTCTGGTATCTGGAGTTATCCTATAACTGTTCCTCAAGCTGAGTATGAAGATATGATTTACTGAGGCATCTGATTCCCACTTTGTCTCTAACACATTTAGTCAAACAATTTACAGCTAAGGGCAGTGTGGAGCCTGACATGAGGATTGATGCCATACACCATAAAAACAGCCCCATATGATTTCCTACAGGTGCACTCTGAAGCAAGTGAATTCCTGATAGAAATAAAATTTTAAAAAAACAAGCTTTGCTCCCAGGCTGAAGCTTTCACAAGATTCGTCTGAACGGTTATCAGGTCTGACCATCTGCCTCACCCTCACTGGCCCCAGGGCCCTCAGCAAGGACGACTCTTTTAGTACATCACTGGACAACAGCCAAGTTACCAGGTTTTAAAATCTATCACGATATCAAAAAACACTGAGACAACAAATGCAAATATATCTTGAGCATATGCAAACTAAACATTTAAACTATTAATAGTCAATAATATTGAGAGAGACATTTCGGCAGGCATCGATTGTATTCTAATAAATAAAACCTCCCAATTCCTGGTCATTTCCATATCCAATAAATTGTTATTAAGTTTTATTTTTATTTTCTAATCTTAGTAGAATATGTAAATTTCAATGGAAAGAATATACAGGAAAAAAATAACATATGGACTAAAACTGAATAGTTGATGACAAACTCACTAGCATTATGTAAATATTAGCTATGGCCCTGCATAAAACTGACCAGCGTTAAATAAAGCAGATGAAATTTAATTTGTAAATTACAGGTTTTAATGTTACCATCTCTACAACAAGAATAAGTAATCTGCTCTAAAACAAAACCAGTTTGACTAACATTAGACTTGTAATCGAGGTCATGGAAGCACTTAAAGGTGCTATATGTACCTTTATAGCTACATAGCCAGTGTTAGCATTAATAGTTGTTGTTACCAGTCCAGAAGAGATGTTGCCAGTTTATCATCAAACTTCATCTGCTTGCCAAGAGCTGATTCCATCGACAGGGAGCTTGGCTGTCGTTTGCATTTAAAAAGATGCAGCGTGGACTCTCCTTAGTGTCTCACTATATTAGTATTATAAGATGGGGACGTAACAGGGCTAGCTGGTTAGTATGCCCAACTTCAGAAGAAAAGTGACAGAAATAGAAACAAACTGTGTTGCTTTCCACAGCTGAGTCCAGCTCTTGGTGAGTAAGAGAATGGTGATGGTGACGTGCAATGTTTCTTCTACACGGAAAACGCCTTCTTGGGCCGCCAGCAATAAAACACCGCTTTTAGGCAGGAATATCCTGTGGTTGCAGCATACTAATAACATCTTTTCCTTTCTAAAATGGGTTGAGGCCCACATAAAACAAACTCAAGTCTTCTGGCATTAGGTCGCTGAACAACCTACAGTTCATTTAGTAGTTAAGGCTCATGTCTGTATATACTGTAATGGACTTGTTCATCCATACAGGGAACTTTAAACCTTTTCAAACAAGCACACTGAGTCAGTTCCAGTCCTCCGCTGAAACACAGGCCCATTCAGTAGTGGAGGTGATCTTCATGATACTACAATCAATGACACATTTTTTCCCATTTGTGACCTGACACCAAAAGTAAATCGCAAACCTCATGCCATGTTTGTTTAGACCATTAAACAAGAGCTGGCATACAATGTGATGGCCAGTGAGGTTAATGACTGAGCTTGTGGAAAAAGAGGGGAAAAAGAAGACCCAATAATTTAGTGTGTTTTACTTGATCAAACAGATTTTATCCATATCTCTTCACCAACCTACAGGAACATTTAATGGTTTTTGAAACACTACTTCCCAGTCATGTAATGGAAACTACACTTTCATGTGTAGATAGCCACCAGTTTGACACTTGTAAATTACTAGTAGTCAGTAATTGTGTCATTCAAAGTCTAAAACTCCCAAAGTGATCTGCTTTTAAACTCAACAGCGAGTTAAACAACCAGCTGGTGGCAAATGCTTAAGACAACTCAAAACAAGCATCATAAAAAATGTCTTACTATACACTTACTGAGCAGTAAATCAAACGCTACTGACCTCTCAGTAGCATCTCCCGTCCTCTGGCAGGAAGACACAGCCATGGCACGCAGCCTGTAGCTCACCACTGCCTCCTAGCACCACTGGCTAGGCCACACCGGGAACCGCCGCTCAAAATCAAAAGCAGGACGTCAACAAACCACAACCACAGGATGGAAAAATAAAACCAGTCAGATAGGCAGCCGGACACTCGCAGGTTTGAAAAGAGCTGCCTGCGCTTCACCTCAGAGACTCCAACGCGATCTGAACTCTGCACTCTTCCTGTGCTCTCTGGAAACCAGCAGCGTCTGTTCTCCACACACACACACACATACACACACACAACACAGTACAGCACATCAGCCTACAAGCCCTGTAGTCTGGCAACCGCTAAGGGAACACAATGGTACGGCCCAAGCTTTCCCATAAAATGCTCAGCAGGCTGCAGACCCACTTTGACTCACACAAACACACACTGAAACACTCTCAGGCTGAAAATGCCCTTCCTCATCACGCCCTTTCCCTCTCGGTCTGAAAGGTGTTGGAGCGAAAAAAGTCTACAAGATCCATTCTGAGAATTTGGCTAATTATCTTGAGTAACTCCTCGGTGGACCATTGAGGGGAAGAAGGCTGTGAATGATGTTTTTCAAGTATCGCCCCATCTCACTGGAGGGAGAGGGGGTATCGTGCTATGGCAGCCTCATTTTATCATAAAAGGATTGCATTTGTATAGCTTCTCAATGGCAGAGCAACTCGGCGCACACACACACACACACACACACACAAAAAGAAAAACGGAAGTGGGAAAGAAGATAAAAAAAAAAAAAGTAACTCAGGGCAAAAGGTTGCTTGTCTTTTGCCTCAACTTTCTGCGGAGAGGACTCACAAAAGGCTTGGCTCGCCCTCCTCGTTTGTTCTCAGGAACTTTCAAAATGGAGTTCCAGGGCAAAACAAAAAAGCTACAGGAAGAGACATAGAGCCTCGCCCCTTCATAACAGTTAGACATGTTAACCCTTTAAGGGAGGGAGACCAACTCGAACTTGTGTTACATATGTTTCCCTTCCTGTATTCCGCCCTCCACAGATACACACCTCTTCCCAAAGCAAACATGTTCTCCAGGGGTCTTTCCCCCTTTTTTTAATGACCTCCATTTTCTGATATGGTCAGGATCTCCTCATATTACTCCCAACACTGTCTCCATTCACACAGCCTAGCGTAAGACCTCAGCCACACAGCGGCGTAGCTGCTGCCTGCTGGCCATTGGCTGCTCTGAGTGACCAAAGAGGGTGTGTTGTGGTTGGGGAGGGACTAAAAATGTGACCAGTGGAAGGAGAGTCCACTGAAATCAAGCCAAGCCTCCATCGCTCCACTGATAAGTGATGAGGGGAGGGAACAGAGGAGGGAAGAGAGAAAGAGCCAGCAGTCACTTAGAGAGAGATCAGATAAGTTTGTGAGAGAGGAGAAAAGACTATGAAAAGGAGGAGAGACAGCAAAGGTCATACTAGTGGAACATTTACACAAGGCTTGGGCCAGCTGCTCTCACACTTACTTCAGGCCAATTAGTGATAAACATGCAGACTTTTGATGACACAGTCTAAATGAGGAGAACATTTGTTCTCTAACTATATGAAGACACAGGTGAATCCTGGGAGAAACACACTTCTATCCTGAAATTATAAATGATAATAATAACAAAAGCATATTTAAGTACGAAATAGTCACTTAATCGATTATTTGACAGATAATTTGACCATCAAAATAGTTGCGGTTAATTTCAAGCAACGTACAAAAGGTTTACCCACAGCGAGTCAAGTCTCTCTGTATAGAGATTTTCTGTCTTTTTGTTGGAAACTAAAATATATGGGTTTTGAACAGCTGGACAAGCAAATGAGACATCTGGGGCGTTATCTTGGACTTTGGGAATCATAAACAGCCTCTTTTTTTAAAGATAGGCTGATTCACCAGATAATCAAGACACTTACTGTCAGACTGATCAATCAATCAATCAATGAAAATAATAGTTCATTGCAGCCCTGAAAAACGTAACTAAAAAGCCTGTAACTCAGACACCCTGAACAAGTTCAATGAAATATCCTTCCAGCTACAGAACAACATATAGATCTGTAATCTGTATAGTTTCAATACTTTCTACCTGACTACAGTATGTCTGAGAACAAGCAGTTACTTCCATGTCAAGGAAACAGAATCTGGCTAGAAGATCTTGTTTCATTTTAAACACCTATTACCAGCAAAAGGCCTGAAATCAAAACCATCCCTGGTGTATACACACACACAGATCCTGAGTGTAACTGAGAGGTCAACAAAGTTCAAGCCATTTCTGCCTGGTTAAGGTGCTTTTAAGAGCTGCGATCAGGGTAATGTGACGCTGTAAAAGCTATAGGTATCAACCTGTACAGGGGATAACAGGGATAACATGAAGACCCACTTGATCCCTGAGAATAGGCTTTGGACCCTACGTTGTCAAGCTATGCTGTTTAAGTATGCATCCATGCAGCGTGTGCAGTGTTTACAATATGGCCCATCTTACAAGCAATGATAATGTTGCTGGGCTCAACTGTACAGATAAAGTAATGAGCAACAGAATGCAAAACTTCATGAAAAAAATGCATGAATGAGGCTGTAATTTAAACAGAACACTGACTACTCTTAGCAGCATAACTTAAGGTATAAAACACAACATTTTTTAGGTGTTACATCGGTGTAAAACAGTCAACACTCAACTTTGCATGTGCAAGATAGAATGTTACTAATAAATTACAAAATACATTGTCATTTTAATGACAGTCAAATCTGTTTTAATTTAAGACTAAAAGTAAGGTGCCCTCAAAAATATAAAATAAATGAGTCTCATATCTCTGTGACATTTTCTGCTCTAAAGTGCAGTCAGATCTCAAAGTTGGAACCGGTAATACTACAAAAGCTAAACTAAAACCCCAGGTGGACCCCATTGGATACTCACGGTGTTTCAAGCTTCTTGAACTCGAGGATGAAACCGACTGCTGCAGGACATGAATAATAAATGAGAAGGCCGACTATTAGTGAAAAGAGGAAGATGTCAGGTTGCTGAAAAGAGCTCCTCTTAAGTCCATATGGGCTCAGAGTGTGTGGTGGTCTCCGGTCCATATGCCACCCGCGTTGACGCACTCTCATGGGGACGGTAAGAGCACGGCTGTTAGAGCAGTGAAAAGTAAACGAACACTTAATAATAATAATAATAATAAATAATGCTAAAACCACTTGCAGGTAGGTACCAAAATATATATAAAATATTTCTCTTTTCCTGATTATTACACCTCTAATATACAGTATGAACGAAAACTAATAAATATATTTGAGTAAAATGGTTGTTGTTTACAGTATAAACATTAAGTTATGGAATATGTACAGTGTAAATACATTTGAATAAATCCAGTTTTGACTTATTGCATGTTTTTATTTTATAACCATTCTGCCAACAAAGATTAACCAAAACCACATTATCTTTAAAGATAATTATTTATTGTACTTTCACAGTTTGGAGTATCTGTGCCCCTGACTGCCTTCCTTATACTCACTACAGTCTGTTTTACTTAATTTGTGATGAATGGGTTTAATATGAGCTGGGCGACAGCTGCAATAAGTTTCATGTCTACAGCCTCAGTTAAAAAAGATCAGCTGAACATGACGGGACTCTGGCATAAAACTGGTTAAGTCACTGCCGAGGAACAATATGATTGCTCACACATGAGCACTATTGTTTGTATACAATGACCCAGCTTTGTACATGTATTATTGGACAATTGGCTCATCACTCAGTTCAACCTTCTATAACATTTAACTTCCCTGCTTTCTATACAGGAGGAATTTCTTGTCATACATCAACAACGGCTCTTTTCACACTGAGCCAGAGGACTTCATGTTCTCAGCTCTCAGGTTACAATTTACTTGAGGGTAGAAAACAATGAGATCCAATTCTCCTGATCCTGCAGGCTGGCTGATACAGTCGAGCCAGACATAATTTTCTCAGCTATAGTGCAGTCGCTCAACAAGCGCCCGCTCACTCACCTCAGCGCTTTGCTGACTCTCACTGATGTGGGCCAAACCACTTCAGCTGGGTACAGGGTAACTATGTACACAGTCAGTAGGTAGAAGTCAGATGACTCCATGTCCTGCAATACTACTGGATCAAAAACCGACATAGACAAAACCTACTCAGTTATTCCTGAGTAAATATTTTACACAAATCAGCATGTCAGCATGCAACCATCTGTATTCTTTTATATTGTAAAGTGTTAATGGGCCTGAGAATGTTTTTCAGCTGTGTCCTTTATAAAATCACTACAACCAGTGTACTAGTTTTAAATGAGAACACTACATAAAATAGGCGTCTGACTCAACTTCATGGTCATTTGGACAGCTATAATTGGTATTGCTATTGAACTGTACTGTGTCATAAAGAGAGGTGTTCTACTTGGTTTGTCCGCCCCAACAATGAGGTTGGCTGAATAACACAAACAATTCAATTCTGCAGCACCAGTCTGCATTAGTTTTAACTAGGTGTACCTAATAAACTGGCAACAGAGCTATGAGCCAATATATCACTGTAGCCAATTAAATTGTTAAATGTAAATTTTAAATATTAAGAGGAAGTGTTAGGTGCTATAATAAAATGATTAGTCCACTTCAAGAAGGATATTTAACTATATAAATGTTGTTTTTCCCCTTGTTTGTCACCTAGATAATGGACAGTCTGAACAGGAAACAAACGAGACAAGAAAGGGACAGAGGTATGACCTACAACAAGGATCCCTGGCTGGAATTGAAAAGGGATCATAGTAGTTATCACGGCATGTGTCTCTAAAACAATTTAGAGAGTGACCTTTCAGGGCTGTAGTTTTCAAGCATGATCAAACTGTGTTACATTATGCTTAGAGGCATATTTTGTTCACCCTATTTATAGGTAATGAGTCACAATTATCTCTGTCTGTTGCTTAGTGATATCAGCAGGATCAATTAGCAGCTCAGACTGAAAACATGAGTACTTCCTGTCTCAAGTTCACAGTGCGTGACGTTGGTTAACTGGCTTGGTAGTAACAGGGAAGCTTCTTCTGACTACACACGTAGCACAGGCGATATCTACTGGTTATTTAAGTAATTCATTTTTAAACACATTTCCTTTCCTTCGCACACAATCTCCCTGTCAAGGCCATTGGGATGAGGAAGAATCTACATTTGAAAATTGTTCAACAACAGTCTGATAAATGATTCACCATTCTGCTTATTTTTAAGCACTAAATGCCAAACATATTCTAGTTTCAACCTTCTAGCGAAGTGAAGATTTGCAGTTTTTTTTATTTCATAATATATATAGCATAGCAAATGCAATATTCTCTATAAGACTTAACTAAACTTTACAATATAAAATATTTGTAATGACAAACTGTTATGTGCAATATTTTAAAACTATTTTAGCTAAATCAGTTGCTGGAGTCGAGTTTGTAATTCTGTTGTGTATAATACTAAATATAATGATAACAATAATATAGTACTTGAAATACTTATTTTCTATTACAAACACTCATTATGATTTGTTGGCTGACTTCTCTCTCTCTTCTTTATGCCTGTTTTTGTCCTGTGACTTATCCTGTAATTTACATTGAGCAAAGCCATACCAAGGCATTCATTCATTCATTCATTCATTCATGTGACAGTAGTGGTTATTTACATAAAATGACCAAATAAAGGAACCTGAATCTGAACATTTAGAGGATTTTGGATAAATTAAACAATCAATGTGAAAACATCTCCCAGACCTGTGGGGGTGTAGCAGGCATTTTCACTATTTTCTGATATTTTATGAAAGTGTGTAATGTCTTACCAGTCCAGCTACGGAAACAAAAGCTGACCAAAAATAGTCTGCCTGTTTTAAATACGTCTCCTGTCCCAAACATCTCTGACACTGTGGACAAAGTTGATGGTGTATTCAAAATCATGTGAGACTGTGGTTTACAAAACCAGTTAAGCCAAATAAAAACTTTTCACAGCTATTGTCACACCAGGGGGTTTAAATGATCAATGAAAAAGACATGGTCAGGGGTTTACTGCAGTTCATCCTAACTCGCCTGCTAAAAAGCAAATAGTTGTGTGTAACAGACGAGTCAGAGGCACCGGCTTCCAACAGCGTCAATGTTAAGCTCCAGACACCAGTTTGACTCGTTTTCATGGGAGTTCCAAAATGACACTTTAAAGATTTCCTAGATTCTCCCAAATAACTTGCGATGAGATAAAACCAGTAGATATGATAATTGATAGCCAGCGGCAGTGGACTTAAGGGCCCTGGCTACTATTCCCTGGATCGTGACAACACTGGCTGAAAACATGATGCTGTGAAAAACGCAGACAACTTCAAGGATAAAAAATTTTGTTGTCTAAAAATAACATGTATAAATTTGATTGAAGTGTTTTAAACAACACGTGCTAGAGAAACAACGTGTCAGAAAAAGATATAACAAGTTAGCCTCAGTTTATAACGCAGGTCCAGCACTTCTCTGAGCTAATGTTTGACAAAAAGACCGAGTATTTTCTCTCTATTTAAAGTTTCTAGTTTCCAGGTAGGTGTATTATCTCTCTGAGGAGGACGTCCCTGAAACTGCCACAGACTAGGGTGATATAAATCAGTTAAATGTGACATTGGGTAGAGCTTACCTTCAGCTCTCACTCTTCGTGTCAGGCTCACTGCATCATACGGAAGAAACTTTACGCCATGTAGGATCAAACCCAACTGCAGCCTGGCAGCGGGGGTGGACTCTTACACTTTCTCGTTTAGATAAAGCTTATTTTAGAGGCAAGTTTTCAGTGTTAGAACATCCAGTGTGTATTTTAAAGAAACAATTCTGCTGTAATGGGCTATTGGATTTAATCGTGGTTATTCTAAAGTTTTTCAGACACGTGAAAGTTTCACTTGGGCCGGTCTAAAGGCATTACCTAATGTCAATGCGCACATGTAACCTGTTAATAAATAACTGTCAGGGTGCGGCTTGAGCTAAGGTCATAGTTATGTAATCCAGCCAACAATGCAGACTCTGTGTATCCCTGACAGGCTGACATGCAGACTCATCAGACGTGTCCTCCTCAGCTCAGAGGCTTATATAAACATATCTGCACATACTGTTTATGTCACTTCTTTTGCTGTCACTTTACTTTTTTGCACACTACCTCAATGGTAAAGGACTTTGGATATTGTTGTTGTGTCATGTTATTTCATTTATTTCCTTTTTCTATATTTATATTACTTCTTAACATATTTGCATATTCTATTTTACTTAGTTAGTTATTTATTCTTGTAATTGGCTTGCGGATGATATCCTATTTACGTTTCCTCATGTTCACATGTGTTGGAATGACAATAAAGCTCCTTGAATCCTTGAATCTTCCAGATCCTTGAATGACTACAGCACCAAGGCCACATATTGTCCTTTTTCAAAATTTCCCAAAGAAAAGAGTAGCAGCTGCGTCTTGCGTTCAAATCCGAACATTGTGCTCAAAGTAAAAGGCCTCTTATAGCAGTAAATGTTCCCAGGTGGCTGATATGTTATTGTATATGACATTATTTGATTATTAATATTGTGCAATGAATAAGCGCATTTCAAACTGCTACCTTCTTGGTGGAGCTAGTTTTAACTACTTTACAAAAGTAGTTACATGCAGTTATCTGCAGCTGCTACTTAATGTAAGGTTACCAAATAAATCTGATGAGATGATTAATAGGAGAGGAAAGAAGAAAAAGTTTAAAGACAAACTAGCGAGGGTTTTTGCCTTGTCTTTCATTCAAGAACTTATTTTAAGCAAAATAATTTACAGCAAATATACTTCAAACTCAAAAATAAAACCTACGTATTTGGGATTAGAGTACTTCTACATGTTGTTAGCAGCTTAACAGAGGATATGTTGTAAAATGAGCTGCAGTTTATTCATCGCTGCAGGAAACTCTAATTTTCACAGTTTCTCAACCATATAAAAGGATAAATGAAAAAAGGCATGCACAGACAAACAAAAAAAGATGTAGACATACCAACCAAACTGCTTCACAGAGGTTAGTGGGCCAATCAAATTACACACTTAATTAGAATTGCTTTTATTTACAGCTTGTCTTTTCCTAGAGAGTTTTTCCTATAAGCCAAGATAAGAACTTAGAGGCATTATAGAGCATAATTTGACTTTTAATGATTAATCATGGTACATTATTAATATTCACATATCTACTGTACATCCTTTTAAATAGCCTGTAGACTCATAGACTCACTCAGACTAACTAGCTGGTATATAATGTTACTGATAAAATGAGCTTCCATTTGGATAGAGACATGTGAGACAACATTTTGTAGACATGCTTTATTTTCTCATTATGTATCACAGACTCTTTGGTTTTCTGATTCCTGCTCTTGAGTTTCTGACAGAGCCACAGCGACAGTTGTGAAGAAATTTCCATGAACAGAATGAGGAAGCAGAGACCACACATCAGGACCTGGTGTCACATGGAAAAAAGAAAAAATAAAACAAAACATGAATAAGCATTATATCTTTGATTACCCAGTATGTGAGAATATGGGGGAAATGTGAATAGTTAACAAAAGCTCTGATGCTGATGATGGAAGATAAACAGATACAGTGAATGTTTAACTCTCATTAAGGAAGCAGGAACAGGGTGAAATGGTACAACTTGGAGACTGTGAGAACACTGACCTGCCATTCTTTACAGTCTGGGAGCTGAGCCATTTGAAGAGAGAGGCTATTGAAGAGCTGCCAGAACTACAGGACAAAACATGAGGGTTGAGGTTTCTTATGATTTACAAGTGAATGGATGTACAGTAATAGCGTAATGATGCAAACACAAGAGGAAAAAGGTTTACTATTATCACCCAAGGCTTAAGCATTGTCTCAAATCACCCCTCAAACATACAGAGTAATACTCGGTGTAGAATGACATCAGTTGTTTCTATGTCTGCCAGTCTAAACCGTGACAAAGCATGTTTTTTTAAAAATCTGAAATAAGCAGTTACTTAGAAGGAAGTTCCTCAGGTTTACTCATCATCTCATTGTCACAGACTGTACTCCCACATGGCCAAAAAGAGGAAGGGCAAAGAGAAATGTCAGCCCTTTCCACATCCAGAGCAAATCCCTCTGGCTTGAAAAAAAGTTTTTTTAAGACTCTCACATGCGCGATGGTGGAATCTATAAAGTAAACGGCTGAGTGTGTACGCCGTGTCCCTGATGCGTTCCAGTGTAGCCTCACCACGGTTAGATCCATATTGTGTCTTTCTCCAGGGCTCGCAGTCTGTACAGACACCACTCTGATAATAGCACTGCAGACACTGAACAAAACCTGTGTGTCCCAGACCAAGGAAATCAAACTGGTTTGATTTTTTTAAAAGGCTTGAACCATGAATGTTTACAAGTACTTGTGCTTTGATACAAGGAGTACGAGCAAAGGAACTGGTTTTCCTGAATATCTTGTACCAGGTTCTATCTGGCCTTAGGTGTGAAAGGGAGAAAAATGTGTGATTACAGCGATACAATTTAACTGATGTATTTTCTCTTGTTCTAATCTGTTATTTAGGTTTTTATCATCTTCATACTCACCATGTCAGCATCACACCAGACAAAAAGCTGAGATGTAGTGATGAAAAACCCACCAGCCTTCGATTCTATGATATAGGACACATATTTATTAGGCAATAAAATGTGTGTTTTAAGATGACTAGCTCAGGAATACTTATAATAAGTAAGACAAAAGAAGATGAGCGACTACAGTGACAATACGTTTGCCTTACTAGATTTTTACAATAAAGGAGTGAAGGTTGGAGCACAGCTATAAACTATGATCCTGAAAAGAGCAGAATTTGGAAAGTATTCTGAAACTGACCTGGAGCCATTAGTGATGAGATTACTCTCCTGATTTAAGGTACGATAGTACCACAGCTGGAAATTGAGGATTGCATTCAAGAAATCTATAGTCAGGACATCAGACAAGTGGTGGATTTATACATACAGCACATGAGGTGTCCTACAATAAACTCATTATAACACAAGCATGGAGCAGCTGTGATGTGTGATGTACTGATGCATACCTGTAGCTCACAAGAAGTAGCATATGAAGGAGAACAGCAACAGGATGACTGTGAACACAGCTTGAACTTCTGTATTCATCTTTGTAAACAAATCTGACAGAGAATGTAACACATTCAGGGCTTCATATGTAGTACAAGGCCTTTCTCAACCAATGAAGAAGGAAGAGGGTCATCAATGCTCTAAAAGGAAAATGTTTAACTGAACAAATGTTACTATACTGCAGATAAAATGCGGATTTTCAGGTTGGTGGTAGCTTTAGTTTGTCATTGCTTACTTTGACTGCTTGCTGAAGAGAGTGACATTCCACGTTCCCAAAGACAGACTGAGATACAGCCTGAAATACAAAATTATCATATTAATGTCACCTCATTTAACTTAATGTAAGGTGATTATTAATAATGTAATCCAACACCTAATTTTATCAGTAAAAGAAGTACGTCACCCGTTTTCTTGGAGCTTCCACTTTCAAAGTAAGCATTTAGTTCAGTGCTTGACTTTCTCTTTTATCTCATCCATCTTCTTGGCATCTTCTTCTGTCAGAGCTTTGCTGCGTGATGGATCATAAAAGAGTACAACATTAGATTTATACCATGGCACAATATGACATATTTACAGCTGTGGAGGGACCACTTACTTTTTGACTCGATGGGACAGCTCCTTTAGTCTTCTTTGCTGACGGGGAAATGGAGGGCGAGCAGTTGTGTTTTGTAGTTTGGAAATTTCATCCAGTTTCTGTAAATACATTCCTGTGTCTGGATGACATAAAGGGACATGGGGTTGTAATCAACCAACGAAAATGTACATTAAGAGGAGCACTGCAACTTAAAATGGAATATGATTGATTATAATCTGAAGCACAGCTGAGATATTTGACATCAAACTAGCACTACTGATATATGGCAGTTTTATACAGAAAGTTTAATTTCTAGACATCAACAACTCTTATACGTTGGTAACACAACACTAAGCATAAGACTTGCAGCTGCTTCACTGTGAACAACCTGATACATTCTAGCTGATTTTGGTCCGTTTCTCACCTGAAGTTGTTGATATTCATCCTCAGACATTTTCCACTCTCCAGAATGTCCATAAACCTTGAGGCATTTTCCAACACTTAGCATTCATCTAATTTTACTGAGGTAAACTTCAAATAAAACCTGCAGGGATAATTGTTTTAACCAGCAAAGAAATGACTTGCACATATTATATGTTGAAGAATTACTCTTCAGGGTGTGTATGACATCTCTATGGGCGGTTTATTGCATAAGATGAACTTTGACTGGTACAAATGTGCAACATTTTCCTTGGACATTGTTCTGTGGAAATCCTCTGGTTATCCACACATTGTTAGCTTATCACTCACAGAACTAAAGCAACAGGTTATTATAGTATATTATATATAATGCAAATAATACAGGTATACATTTGTCAGGGTTCATCCAGTTCCTGTTAAGTTGAACGTTGCTTTTGTGAATATTTTGTATCTTTCAGCATTTTTTCTTTTGTCACTTACACAGCTGCAAATCAGCAGCATCTGGTGGAGGAAATCAGTTACCCCAGCTCAGTGTACAAATGAGACTAGAGTCAAGAGGAATGCTCTGGCTTACACATGACAAATTGGTGGAAACTTTTTGTTTTGTTTGTTTGTTTTTAAAGGATTCATTAGATTAATTCATAAAATAGTTTGTCATGAAAATGTTATGTGTACTTTTGATCATAAAATCTTGACTTACAGCCACCAGTCAAAGCAGAGTCCTGACATTAGACAATTCTTTGAAATTAAACTTCATTAAGTAAAAATAATAATAATCATAACTAATCAATCAAATACATTTGCTAGCTGAATCATGTCCTCAAATTAAAATTTTAATGGCAGCACTTGGGGGCGAAGATGGATGCAGATTAAACAAATATGACAAGAGGACTCTCTTGATGAACAAACAAGCATTATGACAAAACTGGCCAAATGAAAATAAAACCTCACTGACTTCTCTGTCTTAAACCAAAAAAAAGCAGCCAAGACCAGCACACCCTGATGACATCAGAGTTTTTAAAAAATTACAGTGGTAATTTTCAGCAGAGAAAAAACATAGATTAATATTAATCAAGGTGCACTTTTGTTCTACAAATATTCGAACGGAAGTGCCGTGTTGTTGTTGCCTTTTAGCGCTGAATTGGCACATGCGCATCCAGCAGCATGGCGCGCATGTGACAGCGGCCGGTTGTATTTAGTCAGAGACAGCCTGTGGTACCGATCAGAGGCCAATTCATCACCTTATCTTCATCTACAGCAGCTTTCTGCACAGATTTCCTGGACATTAACTAAGTTATTCTGGGACTGCCAACGTCAGTCCAAGACAAACAGGCAAAGGAAAACCAAAGCATTTTGATGACAAAGGTAAGATTTCATCTTGTGAGTCCGACCCTAAGCTCAGCTAACATTAGCCTAATTAGCCAGTACGCTAATGGCGTTGTCATTAGTGGTTGTAGTGTGTGTTTGTTGGGGAGGAGTGTCTGTCAGTGTTTTATAAAATATTGAATATAAACCCTTCTCAGCTCAATGTAAAGGACATCATTGAGAAACTGAGCGGACAGGTGACAGTGCGACAATAAAAGCTGAAATTTAATATCTTGAATATAGTTGCTTTTGTGCAAAGTCTTTTCTGACAGAGCATAATTGTGTAGTGGCACATTTAGTAGTGAAAGTTGGTGGGAAATTACAGCACATCTTCTGTTGCTTAAGAGGCATAAACTTGTCTCATATATAACTTGCATGGTCTATTTGCCATGGGGAGTTATTTGACTGTAATTTGACAATATTTTATAACCTTATAAGTAAATCATGTTAGTTATTCGGTAGCATTGAAATTAGTTGATTAATCAGTTAACAGAACATTAATCAGCAGCAATTATAATCACTCAGATGATTAGTAAACTTTTTAAAGAAAGCCAGTAATGGAAGTTTTAATATGGCATCAGGAAACTCTAATTGGCATTTGATTAATCAGATATGGTACAATCGTCAGATTAATCAATAATGACAGAAGCTCAACATCAGTTAGCCTTGCTTTGGGGATTTAGCTGTTCATCAGGCCATTAAAGAGCTTAAAGACTTTACTTTGTCCATTTATCATTTATAACATTTTATTCAGTAATGATTAAACAGTTTGTAAATATTTATTAATAGCAGCTCTGCTCTCCACTGTTCCTGAAAGTTTTTTCAGACTCCGCTCAATATTTCTCTGTCTAGACCAAAGCCTGACAGCCTGTAGGTGTTGAAATCCTGCTTCACCATAGAGTGTTAATGGGGTTGTGTTTGTTTTGCAGCAGACTGATAGGAGATGTATTGCTGTATGTCCTGTCGTGATAGCAGGCTACGTGCTCACCTCTGCCTGCTGCTGAAATACCCAAATCTTTTTGCACGGGCGAGAGAGACTTTCCTCCAGCAGACACATCTCCCACGGCGGTGAGTCAGAGCATTCACAATAGGTGGGTTTAAAAGCACTGTACTGCACGCTTAGTATTTCCTTGCATTGCAGGGGCAGGCGAAAACCTGGAAAACACCATGGCAGCTTTCAAGCAGTGAGTTGAGGCCTTAGTAATGATGACAAAGCTGCTTGTTTGATTCCTGCAACATGTCTGTGTGAAACATAACTGGTTGTGTATGATTGTGGTCAGTGTGTGTGTGTCAACTGGGCTCATTGGTGTTCAGTTTGTGACCATTGTTTGTCTGTCTTTGTCTATTTAGCCATATGTCAACATACAGGCAGCCATGCCTTAGATCACTGGACATGTCAGAGGCTTAGATGAAACACTGCTGTTATTTCTGATTGATTTATTAATGGAGTGTGAAGTGGTCTGGTTTATGATTTTACCGAGTGTGTGTGCTGTGTTTCATACTGTCACTGTTGGTTAACCGCAGCAACCGTAGTGGCAAATTAACTAAAAAGTTAATGGGGTTTTTCCAGGTATTGTGATAAATACGGTGTGTGTGTGCTGCGTGTCGGTTCATTGTGCAGCGCTGTGGATCTCGGCACAGACATGCTGGAGCTGGACTGCCACCTGACGAAAGATGAACGGGTAGTGGTTTCATGATGCCAACTTAAGGAGGGGCCACTAATCAGCGCCCAAATCTCGATATGGCCTCGCTGTGAGTTGCTGCTCTGAAGCGTGTCTTTGGTCATTCCATCTCCATATCGACTGAGAAACAACTGCCCTTGTAATGTTAAAATCTCCCTGCAAGCTCAAAACTATTTGGGTTAAAAGCCTGAAACTGAACTAGATTTGTGTAACTGAAGGAACAGCGTTGATGGATCATGTGAGTTGATCAGGTGAGGTCATACCAGTCACCGATTATGTCCCCATGATGACCTTTAATAATGATCAGGAGAATTCTTGGTCAGTTGCTGCTCACTTAGGATCTCTGTGCTTTTCTGTTATACATATCTTTGCTGGTTTACAGTATTGGGCAAATGGTGAAACGT
This sequence comes from Lates japonicus, assembly GCA_033238685.1. Classification (NCBI taxonomy): domain Eukaryota; kingdom Metazoa; phylum Chordata; class Actinopteri; family Centropomidae; genus Lates; species Lates japonicus. Next base: position 3,893,078 of record BRZM01000029.1, on the reverse strand, counting down.
GGGCCAAATCCAACCCTCTTATAAAAATATTTGGGTCTACTTAACCAAAAGTTTGAAGTTTCTGCTTGTAATAGTTTGCATCACAGCTCTTCTCCTTGAATCCTGTGGGTATATACAAAGCTTACGTAAATCCAATAATGACCTTCCTAACATAGTTCATGATTTGCATTTCAAAAACAAATGGACAGAAATTGCCTGCTACCTTAAAAGGCAAACAACATTAACAGCAACACTTTAATCCAACCATTAGTAAACAGGCTGCTGTCATGTTTTGAGTCACATCTTGCCAAATGGTATTAAATATAGTGCTGTGGCTCCGTTGGCCCCAGTTACTAATGGAGGCCATCGCATTTCAAATACAGTCCCAAAGCAAATGCAAGTGGAATAAAATACTCATTACGGTGCAGAAGATGCCTGCATCTCCACTGCTTGTAAAACTGCACTCCACTGTAATGCACTGAAAAAAACTGGGCCATGGTTAGACTAATAGCTGACCCTAGTCTAAATTCTTAATGTAATGGAAACTTGAATGCTTGTTTCCCCAAGAAGCTTTACAAAGTCCACCTCAGTATTTGTGTGGGGGGTCAGAGAGCAGAACATACGCATTACTGATAAATGCCACTAAATAATTTATTAGCAAAATAGTATTATAGAACTTAGAAAGATTAGTTCACGCAGTTCAAATGAGCTTTGGCCTTGTGGTGCAGGCTAGAGTCCTTCATGAATCATGCTATGTCCTTGCTGACCTCCTGTCTCATATCAGTGTTGTGTCAGTATTAAAACTTCCTCAGTCAACATATAATGCTCTGCACCTGCCTGACTCTAGGAGCTCTGACTGTAGGCTGTAATTCAGGTTTGATAACCACTGACTGCTGTGTGCTCCTGGGAGCTGCCTCCTGCATATCTCTGCAAGCTGGGTGCACTTTTCCAGAGGGGTGAGCATCACATGCCCATGACCAGTGTAGTTACTAAGGCTAACACTACCCACGCCGACAATAAACAATAAACACAGCTGGAATATGTTCAGTTTAATCTGAAGCTGACTGTGTTCTTGACTTGTCTGTGCAAGTGTTTCTGCGAAGGAGGAGGGACAAATGTCTCTCTCCTGGGGCGTTTTGATGCCTTTCCCTGTCCCCTGTCAACATTGACATCAAGGTCAACAATGACACACTCCTCAAGAAGATCTTTTTTTCTGGGGAGTTTTTCTGTTGGTACTTTAACTTCTTAGTAGTTGCCTCAGTGTAGCAAACGGTTTTTAAATAACAAACTAAGATAAACAAAAGTGTACATTGTAACTTTAAGGACTGTCTGCTCTTAAATAGCAAAATCACAAAAGTAAAAACTTTTCCAATCCTTGCCGATCTCTGAACTGGTTGTTAAGTATGACAGAGAGCATCTGACGGTGTGGGGACAGCGCCAGCAACCCAGATTGTCAGAAGTGTTACAAGAGGTACTTTTATATGGATATAGCCTTATTTTTAATGGTGTCTGGATGTAAAGCTTATTAATTTATTTGTTATTATTTACTTGTCAAGGATAAATTCACATTTAGTCCAATAATTTCCACAAGTGAATCACCACTGATAACAAAGTACAATGTGCCATTAGTGCCATTCCCAATCACATGGGAACTGACCCTGAATCCTGATTATATGTTTGTGTTTTGCAGAACCCTAAATTCCAGTGTTGTTCAGTTTTCCCAGAGTATTGCAGCTGTTGGGTCTCTTCTTCTACTATTCACTGTTCCCCTCAAGGAGCAGTTTCTAGAGATCCCCATGCCCTCCATTATCACAAAGTAAGTTTACACATGAAAATGAAAGTGGAAATGAGATCCATGTAAAGAGCTTCTGGAAAAAGTAGCATTATGCTGTACAGGACAGACTCCTGAACAGAACTACTGGGCACGAGAGGTCAGGAGGCCTCTGGGCCAGAGTCTCTGTTTGAGGTGACTACAAATGTTTTTGTTGGGAAATCACTCAAATGACTATGAACAAAATGACAACAAAGGACACAGGAGCGGATCACAAAAAAAAAAAAACGCAAAAAAAGATGCCAACCACCACAAAGAGATGCAAACCACCAAAAACAGAACAAAATAAATCCAAAGAGATACAAAACTACCACAGAGATGTGAAAAACGAGACATAAAACATTCACAAAGAGATGTCTGTTTGAATCTGTGGGTCTTGCTCTCATGTAGGAGGGCTTGGAGGTTTTTACATGTCTGTGCCCCAGGGCCCATAGTCTCATTATTTGTCCATGGTTGTTGTGCAGCATGATGCAGATACAAGTCCTCTACAGTTCTAATTTGTCAGTAAGATACAACAGTAACACTGCACTACACCAGAGGTGATCAGTATCAGTCTACAAGCGCACAACATGTGATAGCAGTCGGTCAGAGGTTTAGGGCTGTTTTACAGGGGTATGTTTTTTTTTTCGTCTATTTACTTTGGCAAGTCCTATTATTTGGCTCAAGCTCATTTCAAAATGGTCTATATGACCAAGTGTAGCAGGTTTTAGTGGGTCACAGCAGGATTAATCTATAATCTTGTTCCAGAACCTCAGGCAGTTCATCTCACGTGGTGGTGTGATTCTTCATTCACCTGGACATGAGTAGAGACAAAGTGTTTTTCTGGAAATTTCCAGCGGACGTGGCGTTCATTTGGCAGATAAGACCACACCATCATCAGATGCCAGACAATCTTGGAACCCAGGGAGACAGGAGGGGTTTCCTGAGTTCTGTGTTAACTAACCACCACAGATGAAGGACACAAGATGTGATTGAAAGCCCTGGAAAATTTCCAGAATATGGAACTTGTGCTAAGAATTGATTGTGTTAATGTGATTGTCTTCCTTAAATCAAAACTTATGTGTAAGATTTTACTCTGTTTTCTTTAAAATCTTTAATTCAGGCTTGTAAATATTTATTCAGATGCACCCACCTCACTTTGTGTGTGTCCTCTCTGTCTCGGTTATCTGGGCCTTGTTGCTGTTTGAAAGATGATCTCACTCACTAATTAAGTCATTAAAAGAAACATTCACACCCTTTGCCTGCAGGGTGTGAGTAAGTGGATCATAAGGATCAAGGTCACAGAGCAGATTATACATGATGAACATTCATTAAGGATTAAGTGATTGCCTTTATTACACTTCTGTTGTCCTATAGTATTTATGTCACACTAAATAGTTGCTTAATACAAATTTGCCACTCAAACACTGTTGCACTGTTATTGTACGTACATGGATCATCAATCTGTTGTGTTCGAGATGTTATTATGTGATTAGGAATCTTTGTTTTACGCGTGTTGCGTACATTTTCTCCCAGCCCATCACATTTACGTCTGTTTTAGTTAATGATTTCCTTTGTTTTCCTAGAATGAACTTCAGCACTCCCTAGAATGTGTCTTCAACTTGTTCTTTTAGCTGTTTATCCTGAGTAAATTTAGCTGTATGTTATTATTTTACATGTAATAGAACCTGTAAAATTACTAAAAACGATACTTAAAACTATTTTATTTTTCTGTGTGATTGTGCAGACTAAAGGATCCTGACAGACTAACAAGGAGTCAGCGGTTCATCACCTGGCTGGCAGACACGTAAATCACTCATTTGTCTTCTTTATTTTAATTCCAGAGTGGCTCAATCTGGTTATAAAATAATGGTTTGTACATGTATACCTGAATAATCAGGCTTTTTAATCACCTCAGCTTGTGTTTTCCCTTTTATTTCCCTCCCTCGATCACTTTATACGCTTTTATTTTTGCGAGGTGCTGACCAGTTTGTTAACTGTGGATACTGTACTCTCATACTGTACATTACTGCATGACCATGATTAATACAAAACCTTTACAATTCTACAACTACACTTCCTTTTACCTTTGCTACACTTGCAGTTTCTCCCTGCTGATGAGTGTTTATTTTTACTCTTGCAGTTTGCTGATGAGGAAAGCTCTATTTCAGCATCTTACTGCCCGGGGAATACAGGTAAAACTGCTGCTGTGGACCCTCTATAGTTGTCCTCATCAATTTATTGTAGTATTATGTCAGTTCTAGTTTGTTTACATTGTAGTCTGTTGTGTATCCAGTGTTGACATGAATGTAGTGGAGAGAAACTAGATACATAGATCTGTGTCAAGGCTAAGTCACTTTCCCTGAATTATCTGCCTGAATGACTGGAAAACTTTCCACCGTATGAAATGTTAATACGGGGCCTGTCTGCGCGCTGAGAGCTGTTTGTTGTAGCTGCACTGTGCTTAAAAGCAGTTACTGGCAAATGTCAGCGGTTCCTACAAGTTCAAAAATAGGCCAGAGTGGCGGCTAACACTTGTGTTAAAAGAGTACAGGAGCATTCTTGACTCCCTCTGCTGTGTGTTGTCTTAACTGTACAAGTCCTGCATCTGGTTTCAGGTGTACATTTGGGTGCTGAATGACGAGGACGACTTCCAGAGGGCATTCGACTTGGGAGCCACAGGAGTTATGACAGATTTTCCCACCAGGCTTAAAGACTTCATGGACAAGAATGGCATGTCTAAGCTCCAGTGACCTGCCAAAATCTACCTCACCGCAACACCCCACACAAACGCACACACACTAGTGATTATCCTTCAACCTGACTGACCTGCCAGCCCAGCCCCCCCCAGCAACATGCACCCACTTTTACTGCACGCATTCCAGCAGGGTAGGAGCCAGGCACAGCAAGTTCAAGAGTAATGCCCAATTGTAGATCAGTGAAAAAGACTTGGAAGTCATTAAAAGCCACCGTTCATCTCCGATATTCAGCGAGGGATTAATTATGGCAGAGTTAATTATGACTCGTGGCTGCCAAGGCTGCTGCTGCTCAGCAAAGTTACATTTTGTTGCTTTAACCTTTCAAAGTATATCTGTAAGATGGGACAAAGTCTTATCAGTCTTAGAAGTTCATAACAGATTAATGGCTTTTGACTTGAAAGTATTTTTTAAGTTCTACCAATTTGGTTGGGAGATATTTTTATATGTGCCAGATGCAGACAAAAACAAAAACTTGTCATAAACAACAGGGTGCAGGCACAAAGTCCTCAGCTCTACTGAGTTTTAGTATCAAATGAACAGTGTGAGGACTGAGGTCAGAAATATTTACATTAAGTTTGAACACAAGGTAAATTCAGTTTAACTGTGGATTGTTCTGTAAAAAAACACTGTTTTTATATGTTGTTTCTCTTTAAAGCCAATGGGTTGTATGTTGCGTAGTTACATAGTTGTACATTTATGTGTAGCTGCTTGGTGTCTAGACTTTTTTCTGAATCAGATGGAGTGACTGAGTTGTTACTTCTCGATGAATGAACCTGAGAGAGAAATTTTGCACAAAATAAGCGACTTAATTTAGCTTATTTTAGTAACGAGTGGTACCTTTTTCACCAGTTTTAATGTGACTATCAACAGCATTGAACTTCATATTTAAGAAATATGAACACTTATAGGCTTTAAAGTGAACTGGAAACACAGTAGAGGCACTGATAGATGTTGATTGATTGCTGTATTGCTGTCATTTCAAACTGAAATTTATTAAGGCCAGAGGCTGATGAGCAATTCCTCGCTGTGGGTGTCACAGTTTGAACATGTAAAGATTATTAGGATTATCATACCACTGGCATTCTCTGTTTCAACTGACCACACAGTGAGGGTCAGTAATGAATGTAGTATTGGGCTGAATGTACTGTATGTTGTTTGGTATTTTACAGTCAAAACAGTGTTGGAGTTTTAATTACTTCGGTTTGTTGTCTGTCATTTTGTATTAGTAAAATCTGCACAGGTGTAAATCTGATGTCTTGAGTATTTACATTGTTTTGAAAACACCTTGAGAGAGAGGCGTGTTATCTACCAATCGTATTACAGATCTTACTTTAATGAATATACTCCACAATATTTTTGATTACACAACCTGTGCAGTAGTGAGTGTACATTTCTTTTGCATGCATCAAATGAATTTTTGATAATCTGTTGTGTTTGAATATGTTGTGAGTTTGACAGAACCAGTGTGTGGGACCTGGCTGCTTGGGCCCATCAAAATGCCTTATCCCACACTGTATGATAAGATAATCCTTTTTATCCACGGTGGAGAAATTCATGAAAAAGAGCATTTTTATCAATATCAATAAAACCTATGAAAAAATATATTGTCATATGTGTGGTGTGTGTGTATAATAGAACAGCTTTGTAACGTTGTTTATATATATTTGCCAATTTGTACAGATATTTTGGTTCTTGGGTATGTTGAAGATTGGTAAACGCCTGCAGACTGACAACAGGTGGCGCTGTAGACTGGAGGGATTTAAGTTTCCCCCCCCAGCGGAAAAGTTACTGATGCTGGACATATTTTGTTATCCGAGAATCATCCCCAAAGACATTTCCTCCTACTCGCTTTTACAAGAACAGGTGAGATCTGACGTGCTTCTCACGTGCTTGAAGTTCTTAGATAAAACAACACTCACAGGTAGCCAGCGTGCTTTCTAGAGAGTTCAGTGAAAAAAAATGTGAGAATCAAGTGATCTAATTGGTTACTTACTTCCACCGTCGACCAATAAGCGCGGTGTTGCTATGCCCTATCAGTTTGCTGATTGCCTGACGCAGCCGTCACTTATTCATTAAGTCAACAGTGTGAATTTATTTTTTTACCAAAGGTTGTCAAGATAGTTCGCCTCCTTCGGACCGTGCGATCATGACTTGTCGTGTTATCGGTTGATTTTTTAACGCAATTTGTACATGAGTAGGAGCGAATAAGTCACTACGGACAGTAATTTAACTACGTTAAACGTTCCTACCACCATGTTATGAAAAAACAATGTTTTGATCGTTCTCTCGTTAAGCTAGCTTCTGAGTAAAAACTTGAAAAAAGCCTCTGTGTAAAGTGGGCAGGCACAACTGCATGAAATTAGCCACATAAGTTAAAAAAAAACTGTCACCAAGACAGTCAAATATAAAAAGGTTTAAATTATTTACTCCAAAAACTGAACGCAAGAAAGAGTCAAACACTGTCGCTATAGTTACATTGAGCATGCGCGGCGTGGTGTTTGGACTACATTAGCTACAAATATTTCTAGGAATTACAACAGTAAACGTAACAAACGTTCAGAATCACACCGTTAAACGTCTAAACGAAACATGAAAAAAGCAGACGCAGGGCAGAGACTGACTGTGTCCTGTTCAATAAAAGAATCCATGCAAGTGGTATAACGGTTTGCTTGCGAACACGGAAGTAGGTGGGAGTGAGTCATCTCGCTCCGGCTGGCTGTTTCAGCACTCTCTTCTCTGCCTCCTCTAAACTCTGCTGGGCATCGCTGCGCGTCAAAACATTGCGTCTCTGCAAGACTTGCCAGGGCCGGAGAGGAGAGGAAAATTTGCCTGGGAAGGAATGCGAGACGGGGTTTAGGATTGGCACTGCCACGAGGAAAACCGAGGAGGTGCGACATTTTCTAGGCTACGTGGAGATCCGCATTTTCTTTCCTTCAAAGGTAAAATGATTTCCCCTGCGTTATTTCTTACTGTGCTGCATTTGTTGTTACGCACTGTTTTCATATCGCTCTGTGGAGCTCATTAGGTAGTCATATGCAGCCTGCCCGGTACTTTTCTTTAATCGAGGCAACTTTTAACATTGACAGCAGGTACACATGCTGTGAAATTACAACAAAAAGACAAGTTCGTGGTTTTGTATCCTGCCAACGCGCATCAGATCATTGTCATAACTCCTCTTCATGTGTGGACTTATGTTTTCTCCGTGGATGGGATGCTGAAGTCTACTCCGCAGTGGGGCTACAGTGCTTTGTGGTTATTATTAGGACGCATGCTGTTGTTGTGTGGTGGCCGTCCTGCACGTATGCGCCATCATCCGCGTGCACGCGCATGACAGTGGTCGTGCACGTCGGCGGCGATCGGTGCGGGTTGTCATGTAATAGGCATGTGATGATAAACTCTGACGGCAATCACCTGATTCTCATCGATCTGCCGATGTCATTGCAGATGTTAGAGCTTGTCGAAGCAGGTGGTGTGTGCATGCGCGTGCGCGCGCGCATGTAATTATGTGTGTGTGTTTTCAGCATTGCTGAGCCGAGGCATCCCCACCATCTGTGCTCTGTGTGGTGGCTGAAGTTCTGCCCCAGATAAAGTGCGCCACTGCCTGTGACCTGATTCATCCCAATAATGTAAATGTAAATAATGTAAAACGTCAAACCCGCGTGTTTCTGCGCGTTTTTTTTGATGTGTTACACACCTAGATGATGTGACACTGTCACTCTGCCGTCCTGTATAAGTCAGTGACAGGTAGAAAAGCAGGTGGAAATGCTGACACCCCCTCCCAAATAATAAAAAACATCTACAAAATACAGCACACGTGAGTTCACAGTGTCAGTTCAAGAGCAGACACCCTTATCAAGTCACGACCTGTCCACTCTTTGCGATCTGTTTTCATCACAGAGCGTGCGTGCAGATAGTTATTGATCATGTGAGGGGTCAATACGCAGTAATCGAAGATGCGGGTCAGAGAGTTGCGGGCCTTGAAAGGCCTATACAGACAGGACTTGTGTACGTAAACAAAAGTTGTGCACAGTGTGTTGTGCCTACAGAGTGCTCAGCCTCTCAGAAAAGATACACACACGTGAATTAGTTAAGTGTGAGTTACAGCCACAATGAAGGAGCAAGATAATGAGCATTCAAAGTGTGTTTCTGAATCAAATCTGTGTCCAAAGCACCTGAAAACAGGCGTCAGCATCTATAAAACTGCCTGCCTCTTTGTGCAGAAGTAGAAGAGAGTACAAATAAAATATAGTAGCAGACACACACACACAGACACACACCTGGGATGCAGAAGCATCGCCTCATCAGTGAGATTTGATATGAGGGGGGAGGCAGAGAGGAGTTTTTTCTCCTCTTCTAGTCAGTGATGTCATGCTGCTGTATGCTGTTGGTGTAACACTGAATGGAGAGCGAGTGCCATGAAAGTACACTAAGTACAGAAATCGTGTCGGTGCAGCTCGTGGGCAGCGTAGGACACACAGCTCATGCAGCGCCGAGGGGACGCACACTCCTCCTTTCCTCTTGTCTTTCTCTGTTCATTTAGCTAACTCCCCGTCCCTAGCCCGACTCTCATCATCTCTCCCCCACCCCTCCTCGTATCTTTTCCTCCTCTCTGTCTTTCTTTCCCCTGCTCTCGATCATTGTCAGAAGCAGCATCAGCAGCGGCAGCATCAGTGCGTTACATAACAAAGGTTTTTTTGTTGGGATACAAGGGCCCTTTTGGCTGGTGAGACTCGTGGCACGTAGCCTTTTGTGATGACACCCAGAAATGACCAGAATGGACAGCTTGGTGACCTCAAACGACCCGTGGGGGGACTGATGAATAGCCAGAGTGACAGCAGAAGAAAAATAAACATACAAACATGCTGAGAGGTGTAGAGACAGATGAGGAGAAGACGCAGGCAGACAGGCTGAGAGATAAACTGGTAAAAGAGGGACAAACACCAAAGACACACACTGAGGTTACGCAGACAGTCTTCACCCTGACGTGTCAGTTCTGATAACATTTTCTGCTGCTGGAGCCTGTCTGGAGCCCTGCGATCGGTTTCTCCAGTCATCTGATCATTTATGCAATTTGTTCTCCTGTCAAAGAGGTTTTTTTAGTGCAAAGTAGCCTGGATTGACTCTTTGCGTCATCACTTTACAGCGCGTCAGCAACATCCTTGTTCCCACAAACAATGTTGCCTTGCAAAATGGTTTTCAAGCATGTCCACCCACCAAGATGAGTGTTGTCCTCTTCTTGGAAACTGATGGAAATTGTTACAAAATGTCAAACACCGTCATAGTCCTCCCTCGAACAGGTCCAGGACTAATGCCTGTGTCTGAGAGCTTTTCTTCAGTGTTGTAATTCTCTCATCACAAAGTGTGAACTAGACAAACTAAAATAAACTTTTAATGACTGTTACTCACTCATTTTATACAGGGTCAAAGAAATATCATGGCCAAATCAGTGGGATTTATACCTACTAAAATTAAAGCCCCGACCTCCCTAGTGCTAAAAATAACCATTAATAATTTGGATAATTATTTGATCTATAAAATGTCAGGAAAGAGTGAATAAATGCTTGTAAAGAGTTACCAGAGCCTGAGCTCTGTCCACTAATAATCAAAACCCACTAATATTCAACTGAGAGAAAACATGTTGTCATTCCTCACTAACTAGTGGTTGGCATTTCTCTCTTGAAAAATGGCTTTAATACTCAATTTAATATCAGAATAGTTTCTGATTAATTCTCTGTCAGTCAACTAATTGCGCAGTCAATCAATCGTGCCCAGCGCCCAGCCCTCCAAGTTGTATCAGTGTTCATCTACAGCTGCTGACATACACTGGCACACTGTTGTTTGGGCTGTTGTGAAGTGATTCTTCAGAGAGCGACAGCAGATAATACACAGAGAGAGCTCCACATGGATTATGTATGACCCATGAGAAGATGTGTAACACGTGCGATACTATAATCCTGCACTTCTGCTGACTATCACTCTGTTAAAGGCACATTAGCGCATCATGAGATGCACTACGTTAACATGCTGACGGCTAACTGTTACGGCAAACCTGCAGCACTTCGTATGAGTAAACATCTTGTCTGTCTCGTCTGGCTTCAGCTGTGATGGACGTCACGTTTACAATTTAGACATTAATCTGGTCCTTTTGTGGCAAACACAGCGGTTGAGGCTTAAAAGAAGAAGCTTAAATTTAATGTAATTAAATTTGAAGCTCAGGTTTGAAGCTTATGTTGCTAGATTACCTCCAGTACCTAAGACTAATTACTTAACTTTAATCCTGCTGCAAATTTGATATCAAGTATAGGTCGCATAGGACTGAGAGTGACAATTATTTACATTGTTGACTGATAAATCGATTATCTGTAGCCTGCAAAGCGCAGGAAAATGGTTAAAAACATCCTTCACAATTTCCTTAAGCTCAAAGTGATGTCTTCAAATGTCTTGTTTTGTCTGACCAACAGTACAAAACCCAAATATATTCAGTTTACAGTGAGCAAATCTTCACAGTTGAGAAGCTGGAACCAAAGACATTTTCAAATTTAAAAATTTTCAGCTATAGTTACATTCTTGTAACAATACAGCATGCAAATATAAATGTATTAAGTGGGAAAAGGTTTTCTGAATATAGATCACGTATCAATAGTGTTCATTCAAGGACCGGATGCTTCCTTGTCCTCAGTCCTGAAATGACCGAGAGGATAAAACATGCTTTGGGTTAAACATCAGTCTGTATGTGTGTTAGGGTGTGTGTGTGTGTGTCTGGGGTCAGCTCTGACAACTGTACTGAGCGTGTCTTTGTGCCCCAATCCCACGCCGCTGGGATCGAGTCAGAGGAGAGAAAACAAGGGCACGTCTCTCTGCCTTATTTATTTATATCCCCCAGTCCTTCCCATCAGCACTGGAGCCTTTATCAGCCTCCGTCCGACACTAAAAACAATCATATTGCAGGGCAGTAAAGTAAAGAGGCCGCTCTCTCTCTTTCCCTCTCTCTCTCTCTCTGTTGTTTGTCCTGAACTCACAGAGGCCTCATGCTCCCATTCAGTATTTTATTAGTTTTTCCAGATGGTTCAGTAAAGACAGACAGGAAGGAGAAGAGACAGAAAGGGACAACATATTGTGAAGGTGATGAAACAACACATAAAAGTTTTAACAGAATTTTTATATATGGACTCATAGTCTTGTAAACTACAAAAAGTAAATAGTTGTTTTTGGTTAGAAAGGTTGTGTTTTTTGTATTAATTTAAATGAGAGAGAGTAGTAGATGAAATAGACAGACAATAAAAACTGCATATGTTGTGTTTTAGTGAGGCTCCTCAACGACTTTATGAAAAGCACCACTGGGGGATAAAACTAGATTAAATCCTGTGACTGATGGGATGTGTTTAGCAGCATAGCTACAGTGCTGAAATCACAATTAAAGTTGCATTAAGCCATAAAACCACAAAGACTAAGACTGCACCACAAGGTCCTGTACAGTTAGTCAAAACATACTTCTGTCCTCCTGGCCTCAAGCCTTTGGGATGGGTTCCCAGGCCGGCTTGTTAATCTTCTCAGTCACCAGGGCATACCAGCAGAAGTATTTTAAGGGCTAGGTCTATTTGGATATCATGGAGAGAGCATAGCACGATCCTCACAGTTGTGCTAGGCTAAGCAGATTATCTCTGCAGCCTCGTAGACTTAAACACAGAATGTGAGCTAGCCTCGCTGCCTGTGTGCACTGAGAAGGCCAGCATTCAACTGGAGTCAGAGCAGAATGGAGACAGCTGGATGAGAACCGGTACCTGCAGCTAATGACAGTTACAAAGATATAAAACTGGAGGAAAGCAGGAAGTGCTCACACTTGAGGATATTTGGTATTTTAGTTTAAACAAGACAAAGAGTCCACAGCCATGTCTGCATCTCTGTGAGGCCAGACTATGAAAGCTCACACCCTGTGCTAAAATGCTAACATGGTGATTTGTAGCAGGTATAATGTTTATATTAATGCCACCATCAATCCAGAAACCAGTGATTGCCCATGTATATTTGTGCAGGTGTGTGTGCTGTGTGTGCCTGTAAAGACAGGCTGAACAGCTGTCTGCCACTATTTGGAAAGGAGTCCAATGAAGGACACCTCCACTTGTAGCTTCCAAATGACCAGGTGGGGATAACATATGCTATAAAATGATCAGGTCTTTGATCTAGTTCTAGATTAATTGACATTGCTTATCAGCACCAATCTATTGGACAGCAACCAGTGAAGACAGCTTCAGTGTCACTTAGTCACTGCCCCATTTTGTGAAAGAAGGAAATCAGTGCAACAAGAACATATAAAATATGGCCTAACTCCAACTGCTAGTATCTACCAACATATGCTTTACAGGTTAATTATTTACCAGGTTAAATTCTCATTAAATTAGCAAAACAAAAAGACAAATATTGCCCCCCCCCCCAAAAAAAAACAACAACCACAGATTACCAATATATTCATCCAATCGCACCTTAATGTTTACCATGTTAGCCATGCTAGTTTTGAGAACCTGGTGATGGCTCTAGATGAACAATCAGGGTTTCAAAGTCATTATAATTCATCCTGATGGGAGCATGAATGTCTGCACCAAATTTCATGGCAATTCATCCAACAGTTGTTGAGATATTTCAGTCTGTACCAAAGTGGAGGGCTGAGCGCCTTAAACTAAAACATCAAAATAGTTCCCTTTTTTTGTCTGTTCCTGCTTTGATAGCACAAACTGTTCTCTTGATTGTCTGGGACCAGTTTCTGACCACTTGTTAGATGTGGTGGTTTCCTGTGTGGGGAAACCTGTTCCATGTTTGAATGAATAGTAGTCAACATCCTTCAGTGTTTTTGGCTTTAAAATGAAATGTGAAATTCAGTGACGCAGCCTGAGACACAGGCTTATTAATAATGCAAGACGTCTCATCACATTATAGCTTTCTGCGGTTTTAAGAGTTTCACAGATGCAAGCAGGTTGGTGAATTCTCTAATGCCACAGAGCAGACTGTATTCCCATCAGCAATTATACACCTGTGGCTCAGTTTGCATCATCAGCCTCAAGAAGCAGCTGTTACACAACCATGTAACCATTAGCTGCTGTTTTTTTGTTTTTTTTTCTTCCCTGCGCTCAGGTGTTCGCCTCCCGACCCACCGCCCACCACGGCCCTCACCTGTGTGTTGCGGTGCTTCCCTTGTGAGCCGACCTGGGCTGGCAGTCCCTTCTTGCACCGCCCGCCAACCCCGCCCATGGTCAGAATGACGCGCTCCAAGACTTTCCAGGCGTACCTGCCGAGCTGCCACCGAACCTACAGCTGCATCCACTGCCGAGCTCACCTGGCCAACCACGACGAGCTCATCTCCAAGGTAACCGGCGGCAGCGGCGGCACTCTGCTCCAGTGACTTGTCTCGTCTTACCAGCAGCGGTTGCTCCTGGAAACCATCAGGACAGTACTTACATTCAGGCAGCTAATTATTACACACTGAAAAACAAAGGGCCTCTTGTTCACAGAGGTGTTTTATGTTTTGTTTTTGTCTCTTCAATTTATAGCACAGTTAATATCACAGAATGTAATGTACGAGGGTTAACTGCAATTAAAAGGACAAGTGTTGAAGATTTAAAAGAGGAAGAATGGATGAGGAATTACAAAAATAAACAGCAGGCTGAACACCTGTATGTCTGTGTCAGCTGCCACCACACTGTTGCCTGTGGATGGATTATATTATAAGCTGGTTAGTGAATTGGATTATGAATGCAGTATCACTTTTTCCACACGCAGTTATGGAAACACGCTCACCTGTGCCTTCTGCCTGTGGTAACACAGACGCTCTAGATAAATCTGGTTAATGTGTCTCTTCAATACAAGCTTTTGTGCTGTGGAGAATATAGCCTGCGTTGGTACTGGTTAAACTACTTAGCCGCAAGTCACCCGTGATGTTACAATAGTATATTGGCTGTTAGTGGGCAACTACACGCCAATTTAAAGTAGATATTAAAATAGATTTTGTGTACAGGTTTTAAAATAAGAACCTCTGTTTAAGTAAAGGCCTGTCTCAAATCAGCATGTGGGTGGTTTTATAAAGAAACCAAACCAGGGCTCTTATTTAAGTGAAGCATTATGGCACCATAACAGCATGCTAACTCTATCTTTTTATAGAGTTATTACACTGTATGAAAGGGCAGATTCTTGTTGCAGCCTTTTAATTTTTGTCTCATCTTGTCTGTGCAGTCGTTCCAGGGCAGCCAGGGCAGAGCCTACCTGTTCAACTCAGTGTGAGTAAACCTCTCTTGTTGCATTTCAGAAATGGCTGACTTTATGTGTTAGGAAAATCATGCTAGACACGCAGGAGACAAGTAAGCCTGCTGTTGTTTTTGAGGCTCCAGTGTAGACAGAGCCAGCCCGTGCCTCGGAGCACCGTCATTATCAGCTGAATTGAGTGTGAAAATTAGGCTGTTTGAATCTATGCTCCGCGGCCTGGTGCCCTATCAGTATGCACTGTGTGAGTGGGTGTGAGGTGAGTGACTCACTCTGAGCACATCATAGAGTACATGCAACAGAGCAACTTGAGCCACTTTCACACGTTCACTGTTTTTTTACACTTTTCTCACTCTGTCTCTGCTTGTGTCTCCTTCCCCTCTACTTTCCTCCCCACACACTGACTTTCCCTCTCTCAGGGTGAACGTCGGGTGTGGCCCTGCAGAGGAGAGAGTTTTGCTCACAGGCCTGCATGCTGTAGCAGATATCTACTGCGAGAACTGCAAGACGACTCTGGGCTGGAAATACGTAAGTGTCCTTGGCTGATTTGATGCACAGCACCACAAACTGCATCCAAGGTTAGCTGATGATAAACTGGGAGGTTGCTATTATAGCACATCCCTAATTTTATTTGCACCCTAATTATGTTTGAACCTCCTCTCCTCTCAGGGTCAATGCAGTGCTACCGCTGTGGGGCTGAATTATTAATTAGATAGACTTCTTAGAACGGTTGGAGACAAGAAGGATAGGTCTTAATTTATCGTATGTGACTTGTGAGGAGTTTTTTATGTTTTGTGGAAGTGAAAAACATCTTGATCAGGGCTCGATTTATCACTTAGTAGGTTTCCCACACTTAAGAGTAAACAGTAGTGGATTTTATAGTTCCTATTGTAGTGGTGATAGACTAGATGTCTACTTCATTTGGCAAGTGTTAATGATTGTCATTGTAATTTTAACACTTACAGTGATGTTGACAGCTTCACTGGCTAATATTAGAGCTTTGTGTATACTCAAAGTCTCTGTAAAGCTGTGATATAGCATGTCACACATGCAGTATGTATTTAGCACAGATGGTATTTTAGGTCCCCTGTCAGGGTGAACAAAACAAGATCTACACATCTTAGCTGTCTCCATATACTAACAGAGCAGAGGCTGTGCAGCTGTCACTGGTGAACCCTGTCAGCATGGAGGTGAGAATTTACATTACAGGGCACGTGACTGAGCCCTTAAAGGGTTAACTCACCCATACATGTACACACACACACAGTATCCTTGTTGTTTGACTTCTGAGAAGGGCTCTATTGACCAGCGCTCTTTGCCTAACCTCTAACCGCTGTGTCTCACCTTAAGCCTAGATCTTTAACCTCTCCGCCCTAAAAATAACCTTTTTCCTTATGATGCCTGGTAAACACCTGGTAAACCGGTGTCAAAAGTAGGTACTTCTCTGGGTAGTTTCTATTCCTGTCAGGACCCCACAAGGCAAAGAAAACAGAGGTCACATGCATGCACAAGCTCGCAGACATTAGATAGGACCTAATGGAGGGCTGCCATTAATATCAGTTGCAGCAGTGTTGATTTTCTGCACTCGTCAAAGTTCTACTGAGAGTCTTGACCTACTGCACTTCTACACTGAGAAATCTGATAACATGCATCTGCAGATCTGAAACCAAAATAGCCAAAGACAAAACAAGGTACAGACGCTCCACAGTGAAAGAACATTTGTATCGTCCTGCTGTGTGAGGTCTACAGAAATAAGCAGAAGTTGTCATTTTGTTCCATTTGATGGTGTTAGCAACTCTTTTCGGTGTGTTATCCAAAAAGTACGAGACAGTTTTAAAGACAGGAGCTGTGTTAGTATAATGCCTGTGTACAGTGTTTACTTAAAGGGGTTTAAAAACATTTTCCACCATAAAACATATTTTTGATATATTTAGATATACATACAGTGACCAACATGAGAAACAGCTGTTAATCAAATAGATATACAATCCTAACACACACCTGTTCTATTCTTAAAATAAATTAGTTGAAACAATAATTGGTTAAAAGACTTTGCTTTGCACTAAATGCTAATGCTAGCATGCCTAAGCGCTTACAATGGCAACTAGCATATTGATGATATTGAAGTAATGCTAGCACACTAACATCTGCTAATTAGGACTAAAGACAAAGCACAGCTGAGGCAGATGGAAATGTCAGTATTTTAACATAGAGTATTAGTTAACCAGAGTATTAGCCAGTAGAAAAACTTCCTTTCACATTTAGCCTCGGTGCATCAGGTTTGAATTTTGATCCTTGAATTTTCATTACTTACTCTTACTAGGTTTACAGTATGTCATTAAGCTAGGCTAATGCAGCATTTGTATCATAAGGAAAAACTAATAAACAAAGGTTGAAAATGTACAGTCATGGTCTAAGTTGACATACTTTCCTTAATAGAGCAACACTTACTCAAGCTTATAAGCCTCTGTGGAGCTCAGACTCTGGCTCTGGCCTTCCTTATAAATCCCATTCATATTTTCCAGGGGAATTTTTGGATTACACACCTAACAGGAGAAACTCATGTTTCAGCCTGCAAAATTAGAGCAGACTCTACCTCAGGCTGGTGCAAGGCTCAAACCTGTGGCCTTTTGTCTTTTTTGTGGTGGTTGTAGTGGTTAGAGACATGCTCCTGCTAATATAAGGTATGACAATCCAGTCCAGTCAGAGTTTTGATTGTGCAGACTCCTCTGCAGTGTTTAGTGACTGATGGTTATATAACCAGCTTCCAAAGAGCCAGGAGCAGACACAGGCCAGAGCTGAGTCAAGGATTGAAAACACTGTCCTGAGCAGGTTTTTTTTTAATGCTGTGTCTTTCCCTACACTTTCCTACTCTCTGTCAGAGAAATAGACACATTATTATTCTCTGTCCATCTGTCATCTGAATTAAATGCCGTCTCTGTCTCTCCTGCCCTCTGCCACACCCTCCAGGAACATGCCTTTGAGAGCAGTCAGAAGTATAAAGAGGGCAAGTTCATCATCGAGCTGGCCCACATGATCAAGGACAATGGCTGGGACTGAGGGACGAGCAGCCGGGACACGACCGCAGTGGTGGAGAGGAGGAGGGAGGGGGAGGGGGAAGGGGGGACCAGGTGGCTGGATGGACAGACAAATGGATGGGGAGGAAGGAGGGGGAGCAGGGGGGACAGGGTGGGTCGTGTGTGGTGGGTGAGTGTGTGACTTTGGTTTGGCTGATTTACCATTAACCTCTGTAACTCTCTGCCCATCCCTCCTTACCACACCTCTTGGTGTACACACACACACACACACACGCACACACACACAGACACATCAAGTTCCCAGACATCCCAGCTTGACAGAGAGACGGACTAGGCAGGCTTGTATGCAGCTAGCAGGACTAGGTGACTGGCCAGCAATAGAAGACAAGACACAATGTCTCATTTCAACGTTGTTTTTTTTTAGCTCTTAAAAAGGTTGCAACACTCCCCCTGTGCCCTCGAGGAGACATCTTCGTTGTGTGAAGTATCCTACCTTGTTTAACAATAATGTTAAAAGCAGTCGTTATCAGGTATTTCAGTGGAAATTTAGCCAGAAGGAGGGCAGTTGTTCAGGCCTGGTGCGGTTCATTGGCCTTGGTTGAAGAGCTGATGGACATTCACTCTGTCCCCGGCGTGAATGAGATGACCTAAGATGATTATAGCAAATCCAGCTGATTGGGGCCATGCCAGCTGGGCCAGTGATGAGGCCTGGCGCTGAGGCTTGGCACGGAGGCCCAAGCACATTGGCGTTGGGTTGTGGCTGGGGTGTGTGTGGGGCGGGTCGCTCACTCATCGTGGTGGGGAGGGGCGGAGGATCCTGATCCAGTTATGCAGTGGCTTTGATGGCTTCTGGCTGGGATCCACTCCACGTCTTGCCAGTGATGCAGCTCAGGGCGAGCAGGGTGGGCCGACAGTGAAAGAGATACAGACGGACGGCCACCAGCTTGTCCTAAAACCTCGCAGGAACTTGCCCTCGCAGCAGCAGAGCAGCTCCCCTGGGTTTTATTCATCCTTAAATACACCGAGTCGTGTAAAGTGATCTGCTGATCCCGCCCGTGTACGTCTGGTGTCGGTGGACGCATTGCTGCGTCCACCTTTGTTACTTTGCCAGATACAATTATACAACATAAGTGTGTCTCAGGTGGGCAACGTTGGTTGGGATTCCTAATGGTTTGCAAGCATTGTGAGCATCTCTCTGCTGTTGTAGGTCGATGAGCTGATGAGGCCTGAGGGCGGGGGGGCAGCTAGTGATCAGTGAGATACAAATACAACTCCTGCTGTCATGCAAATAACAGGCCTCCACATAGTTTGATTTGAAGAAACAAATGGCCAATGCATGACTGGTTTCATGGGCCAAGGGAAAATACAAATAAAAATTTTAAAAAAGAACATAAAAAGTAAGTTATTACTTTTACTGAAGTTACGAGGTGCATACACGACCACAGAGGTGTGTACTATAGATGCATGTGTATAAAAGGTAATACCTATCACTCTTAGGCTCTCGTTCAGTCTGGGATGACTGCTGTTTAACTGCTGTTACACTAACTGGCCCTCACGAAACATCGCAACAAACCTACTGGGCAACATTATGAAGCAATGTGCTAGACAGACGTATTTACTTATTCTTTTGTCTCTTAATGCACCAACTCATTATTTTGGGTTTGCCACAGTTTTTGGTCATTTTTCTTTTTCCTACATCAGTTAACTCCTCCTCATGCATCATGGGCCTTCGACTTATGACACCTGGGTGATATTAAACATTAATGGGAAGCATTGCTCAGGTACCTTGATGCTAACTTTTCTTTGCTAAGGCCAGGATCCTTCTTATTGTACTGGATGTGTTATTCTCTGATGGAAATGTACTATTTTCAAATGAGAGAATCCATTACAGCTGCCTCCATCCTGTGGAAATGCAACGTTAATGCATGCATGATCTAAAACTAAAGTTTTCTGACCAGTTTTGTGCTCGGTCCTCATCACGTTTTTGTACAAAAAACCCAACACATTTGTGTGTATTAGAGTTGCTGTAATACAACATCTGATCAGTTGCATCCCAGTCTATTTGAGCTGTGAGACCCCTCTGCAGTGGAACAAAAGCATCATAGATTAAATGTGATCCTGGTTTAGAAAAGTAAAATTAGTTCCCCCGTCACACATAGTTTCCTGTTATTGCAAACATTGCTCTAGAAGTTGCCCTGTATATGGTGAGCCCTGCTCAAAACTCAAACCTAAACAGATAACTCGCTTCAGTAACACTCAGCAGCTGAGTGCTCAGTCGTAGGCTGTGACATTAAACCCAGCACAACCAAAGAACCCACCCATCAACAATAAGTTGACCAAACAAAAGATTTCATTTTGCTTGGGCAAAGTGTTGCAAAACAAGGGGGTGTGTGTATAGCTGAAAGCCAAGGTTGTGGATAGCCTTTCTCTGTGATATATATAATGCATTATGATTTTGTAAACAAAAGATCTTAATATATGAATATATTCTATTTACTGTATTCACCATGAGGATTACCATTCATGTCAACCTCTGTGTTACAGATTGTAAATAGTGTTAATGTATTGTGTTTTATCTATGATCCATATGATGATGAATGAATATGATTTAGGTCATGTCATGCTTTCTCTCTGGTACCCCACATTGGCTGTACGATACTACTTTTTTACTGAAAATGTTTCAATTTTAATGTCTTTTGTAAAGGAGGATGCTGATGTTGACTATATATCATTGGATCTTCATCTAATAAAAAGCACCTTGATATCTGTATGGAAGATAGAGTTTGCCTTTTCATGTGTAACCTTAAGTCTTGATGCTGGGAGTCGACACTCCAGCTCTTATTAAACTGGGGCTGAAGAGACAGATGCAGTCAATAATAACTGAGCTGAAATGTTTTTACTTTAACTCTCTAGTATAGGTCAAATTTCAAAAATGGCATCTGCATAACACATACAAGCTGGGCAATTTTTAAATGCACGTGTTTCAAACACGTATGTACATAAAACCTAAAAACTGGACAAACCAAAAAGTGCAGGGAAAACACTACAAAGGTGAGTTAGTTTTCTCAATTAATCTTTAATTAAATACATTTAAATGTGCAATTTAAAAGTAGCATCACCAAAATGGGGCAAGGATGGCAGTTGCTGCTTCTCTGCTGAGCTAGGCTAGTTAGCTTTTAGCAAGACCAGTTCATCTGGTGTTAATTTTTTTAAACCTAACCTTAAGAGGCTGACTCATTTATGTGGTATTACAAACTCAATGACTAAGATGTTGGGGCATCAAAACAGCCCAGGAAACAGGAAAATGCCTGTAGCTAAATTGTCTCACCAGCTAGCGTTAACTACTGCAGGCACAACAGTTTTGGTTTTCTGGCCCCTATGATTTCTTAAATGGTAGATTCTGGTCATAATTTAATTGTGACCAAATATGTAGTTACTACTTTTTGGCTAGTTAGCTAACATTAGCCACCATAAACTACTGAGCATACCAGACAGATCAGATGAAAGCCCCAGACAGAGCGTATTAAATTGAACAAAGGTGTTTTTCATTCCCTACTAACTTCAACTTTAAGAACTGTAGGAAGAAGAATCTGTTTCTTGAAAAGAGTTTATATTGTCTTGATTTAAAAAACTCCCTCCTCCAGCATCATGTGTAAAATTGGAGACCTCCTTTATGAGACCAAATAAAAAACGTAATCTGCATTAATTGCAGTTAACTCATGTGAACCTCGGGTAACGCTTTGTTTTTGCTGATCATAGGTGTGAGTTCAGCTTTCACACACTAATTACATTCCTGCTTGATTAAAACACAACAATAATAACAGTGATGGTGAGCGAAATGCGTCATTTGCTCTAATTATGAGGTGGATGTTTGCCTGAATTGACCAGGCATCGTGAGAGGACGTGGGCACAAAGCCTGCTGCGACTGAGCAGTGATATCAGATGGTGGCATTTCATTGTCCCCATGGTAACAAGTGCATCATCTGTTACTATAGGGGGACTGTGAAAAAAAAACAAAACAATAACAGCAACAGCAGCTTAGTTTCTCCTCCACCAGTGTTTTTCTTAATCACATCTCACTTTGATACAGAAAATTTCATGAGGATTTTTTTTTTTCTGAGAGTGGATTTGAGGATGTGTGTGTAAGTGTGTGTGCATGGAGGAGGGTTATGAGTGGGTGGTTTAAGAGTCACACCTGTTAGTCATATATTAATCAAGCTGCTCGTCATGCTGACTTTCCTTCTCTTTCCTCTACCTCCCTCCCTGTGTTCACCTCTCCTCCTCATTCCCACTCCTATATCTTGCTTTTTCTTCTCTCCCTTTCTTCTTCATCCATCATCATCTTTTTATCCCTCCCTCTCCTCCCTCCGTCCCTCCCTAGCAGTGTTGCTTAAATGATCCTGGGCCACTCTCTCTCTCTCTCTCCGACGGCCAACCCACTCCAAATCTCACTCTGCAGCAGATGTGGTGCTGTGTTTGGTATCAATGTGCCTCCTAGCAACCTCTGCCTCTCTCTCTCTTTATCTGCCTCCTTTCCTAAAGTAGAGCAGCAGAGGAGCCAGTTACACCTGTCTGTATCTGCTATGTCTCCAGTCTCTTTGTTGATGTCTCTGCGTTTATGTCTGTCTCTCTCTCCCTCTCTCTTAGCCCCGGATGTAAAAGTAGGCAGGGGGCTGAACGCCTGGATTATACATGATTAAACTTGATGCAAAATGGGCAAAAGCAGGACATTGCCACCCATGATTTAAACTTGCCACCGATTTTTACAGATGCTCGGACGATACAGACGGGCAGGAAAGATCACATCTGGGTCACAAATGGTTTAAAAGACCTTTATTTTTTTTGCTCCACTGTACATACTACCACAAACCCTGATAGTATTTTCTCTAAATCTAGTGCCCACATCCTGTGAGCTGGGGTCTGATGAGAATACACCACTGTGGTCTGCAAGATGATGCAGTCCCATAGCTGCGTTATTATAGTCTACTTCCCGCCCAGACACACACACACACACACATTGGCCACACACACTGCACTTTATTAAGACAGGAGGGCAACCAAGGACTTTGAAACCTGATATGGTGACTGCACTTGTACTCAGCGCACATGGCACAGCCAGGCTCATATACATGAGACCCAAAGACTGCACATAAATGCATTTTATTTAGTTCTAACAAAACATTTTATTGTTCTAAATTGATGGGAGGAAGTGATTTGGGGATATGTTATTGATATGATACATGTGAAGTTATGACATCGATATGGCTGAAGTTGCAGAGATCAAATAGGGCAGAGCCAGTGAGAAATAGGTGGGCATGATACAGTCTCTGTCACCCGCCACAAAGCCACCATAGCTTCTATGCGCTTCAAATTAAACCTCACTGACAGAACAGGAACAGCAAGAAACTGAATCACAAAAGGCACCAGAGCTGATAATGATATATGTTTGTAGTTCCACAACATCGAGTTAGATAATACTGGACTATGACTAAATATCATAATCTAAGAAGATTATATCATGAAGGCAAACTAGCAAATAAGATCTGAATGTAAATTAAACCACATCTAGTTCACTAAACCCCAATTCTGTTTAATCTCAGATGAACCAAGGATATTCTCCAACTGAAGATAATACTTTTAAACGGGTTTCTATGGTATAGCACATAGGTAAATATCTGGTCCATAAACACAGAGTTCTAACAGAATGTTTTGAATACTCAGAGAATCATCCATCAGATTAATAAATATATAATCACAACACATATAGAAATATCAGATTTTGTTGAGGAAAATGAAATAATATAAACAATAGCACAGGAAAGCCTGTCCATTGAATAATATGAATCAGGCTTTCCAGCTGCATCATGCTAGATGTTACAAATGCTCCATCATCCTCCTTATGTGCCTGTTGCCTGGCACGCAAAGAGCAACAATCCACTGCTTCCTATATACTCAAATTTTTGTGATTGGGCAAATAGAGATGTGCTAGCCCTTCTGCAAGCAGTCTTGTTATACACCCAAGTGCGTTGTATATTAATGACTGCAGAAGCCAGGCGTCCGGCGGGGATCGTGCAGTGTAATTCAAAGCTGCCTCGTGGCTCTTCCTCCTTGAGGGGAATCATTGCCTCGAGGGACGGTGCCGCCTGTTTGTTTGTTTATCAAGCAGAAGAGCCCAGGCCTCAGCTGGAGAGGGAAGGCTTTTTTCCTCATCCTGTGACCTCACATCTGTGCCAGGTGCACTCAAAAGCTGGCCGAGGCCGGAGTGCAATGTGCAAGGCAAGCACAAATAGCAAGTATCTAAAGGCCTTCAGTGAGGGCTAGCCTGAGCAGATGACTGAAGGCCGACACTCACTTCAGATAAACCTCTATAAACAGTAAGTATATCCAGGAAGGGCTGATAATACAAAGGTTGTTCCAGGTATCCTTCACTGTGTCCTTCATCACATAGTGGTGGGAGCTGTGGTTTCCAGCTGGGCTCCCAGTCATGCCTCAGAGCCAATACCAGACTTTTCAGTGGTGGCCAACTATGTTTAAAGTGTAAACTGAATTTAGTCTACATTTTCCCACT
The DNA here is from genome assembly GCA_033238685.1 of Lates japonicus. Taxonomy (NCBI): domain Eukaryota; kingdom Metazoa; phylum Chordata; class Actinopteri; family Centropomidae; genus Lates; species Lates japonicus. The sequence goes on along the minus strand of BRZM01000029.1, from coordinate 3,868,676 downwards.
TGATCGCTTTTTATTTTAGGGATTGATATTTTTTCCACAAATAGAGAACGGCAGTGTTTAGATTAGTCTGCCTCTAAACTCAAAGCCCCACTTCACTCATCATTGTTACTTATCTGACGCCTGACAATAGTTTGATAATAAAAAGAGTTTAACAATAGAAAGATGTTGTCATTTTCATCTGTTGTAGAAGGAAAGTTTCTGTGCCTACCTGGAATCTGAGTTTAATAAAATAAAGTATGAGCAGGATTTTGTTACGCCACAACCATAGTTTGCTCAAATTGAACAAGATGTGACATGGAAAACCCAGCTGCCTCCAGTACATAAACTTTTTGTACCCTATTACACAAATTTAGCTCTCCAGGAAACATCTTATGTCCAGCAGTTCAACTCCTAGCATATTTTCAATGTTTTATGTGAACAAATAAATACTAATACAATATGTCTTAGCCTGACCACATGGAAGGACTGAGATGCCTGACCAACATCCCCCAAATGAAGGGGACAGTTTTTAAATTTTTAAAGGTGCTGCTTTTAAAAAACTGACTGAGGCATGTTATTTTACTACTTTGAAATGAATGTGGTTTGTGTACGTATTCTAATTCACTGTGACCAGGAGCAAATCTCAGTACAAGTGATAGACATGATCATTGGGATATATTTGAATCTGTATCCATCTAAAATGTGTGCTGGAGAGCGAAACACCTGAGATGTTTTGCTTTTGTCTCAGACTCACATCAGTCGCATGGGCTGTACTCAATTATCTCCATGATAACATCATCAGATGTCATGAGGCACAAAGATGCTGAAACCCCAAATGTAATTTTGTTGAAAATTCCCAGTGAGTCCAGTTGAATTCTGCATGGCAGCTCATACAAACTGCTGTTTTCTGAGGATCAAAGTCCAGCTCTGAGCAGGAGGAAGAAAGAATAAAAATGAGGGTGTGAACGTCAGGCCTTAACCAGCCTACCATCTCTTTGACTTTTCATCTATAGTCCTGGACTGAATCTAGCCTCAAATAAAACATGTAATTTGATCGAATAAAAACAAAGTGAAAAGAGACCAATAAGCTGCATGTTAGAGACAAATATGTCCTGAGAACTGCTGAAACTACAGAGTGAAAAGTTAAACAGCTTGTTAGTTATACAAAGGGTTAACTGTGGATTTTGATGAAGTGCTCTAAAGTTATGTGATCATGTTGCAGCATTGTGTTGCATAGACCTGAGGGGTGGTAGGGCTGCTAGAAAAAGCTATTTGCTGACAAATGCAACACTGGGTCTCTCAACCACAGAAATAAATCATGGATAAATGTAATGATACACTGAGGCTGTTTACACTGCAACCGAAATATAAATTATCACTTCACTGTCTCTTCTTATACGCCTGGTTTAAATTTGACTGAGTTTATCTTAACGCCAAAATTCCTTCTATCAAGTTCTTATCATCTCCTTGTTTACAATTTTAAATATTTTTTAAAAAGGTAACACCCAACTTGAGATTTTTCTTGATCTGAGTCCAGCAACCTGTTTATTCTTTCTTGTCTGAAGATAACAGACATTATTTCCAAAAAAAAATTGCGGAAAAAGGTTTTATGAAAATAAGATTTTAAGGACAATTAGATAGAAGTGGATTTGGCCAGATGGAGATGTCAGAAACAGCACTAAGAACAATCAAATGAAGTTTGATGAGATCATTTTAGCAGACCTTACTGTGCCCATCTAACAGTAGGAAAAACATCTGGGACATATTAAAATATCAATGACACAGTTCAGCAAATATGACCACAGACAATTAACAATAGAAAGAATAGGAAAACCACTGACATTGCACAACCAGTACTTTGAAACCTGAAGGCCCAGTGTTAGATGTATGTCAGGTGCTGACCACCAATCAATCACACTGATGTTGAGTCTCACAGTTTTCTACAATGAGACTTTTTTCATCCTGTGCAGCTGACTGTAGGTAAATTTATTTCTACGAGGACGGAACAATCGGCCTGGTAACGCCAGTGTTTCGCTGATTTAAAGTATGTATATAGCCATATATACGTGAGACTGCTGGTCCCTGCTGGACCCTGCTTGTGCTGAGAGCAGAGAGGAGATAAACAGAGACGCTGCTGCTGCTGCTGCTGCCAGGAGACCTTACATGTAAAGCAACCCAGTGCTCAGGACTGCAGAGACTATAAATAGCTCAGCCTGTCTTTCTACGGGCACCACCTCCACCACACAACCATGTGACGGAACAACAACAGCAGCAGAATGTTTCAAATACAGCGCCGCTGCATACTGTACCACATTTTAATCAGACTGAGGTAACCTGCTCACGTTGCAGGACATGAAGTGATAACAAGTCGAGGAGAAGCAGAGAACAGGCAGCAGACTGGGAGCCTGCTTGTTGGGTGATTAGGGGCTACTTGCACAAAAATCTGCTGATAGATTGAAGCCAGGACGCTCACCAAAGACTGCATGAGTTATGTGTTAAACAAGAATGAAGACTTCATGTTAACCAGCAACCAAGTTATGTTGTGTTTCCATTGTAACAACTGATGCACTGGTAACAAAAGAGAAAAAGTCACTATGATAAGGAAATAATGATGTGAAGTAAATTACAAGGCAACATGTATTTTGAGGCTACAATAACCACAATATGCTACATGATAAAACTGAATGTAAAAAGAGACAGAGCTTTTATACTTTTCCTTCTTTCCCAACCACTTGATTTATTATTAGAGCTGATATGATTACTGACACCAACTGAAAGCAAAAAGCTAATCTGCAACTATTTTGATAATTATTTAATGGTTTATGTTCATTTTAGTCATTAGCAATCATCCACATACTGTGCAACCTACTGTGTAGTGGGCATCTCTGCATTAAACTTGAGCCACTGATATTTCTCGCTGGAAAGCTAATGTTAATTAAATTAGGAAAATAGGAATAGATAAATTATTGTAATGAGTCTCACAGCAAAACAAAATAAAATGAATTAGTGACGCTGGACAAAGCTGTAATTAAGTTTTATCATTAACTGATCAGCGGTAAGGAACATATAGACTTTATATTACCTTTTATACTCCATTTGAATTGTTTAACTTAGTTTATTATTTATTGTATCAGCGTATTCTGTTTTATATTTGACTTATCTGATTATCGCTCTTGTCAGTTTTAGGCCCATGCTCAGAAAAACTTGTAGCTGTAGCTCCAGCCATGTTTTTAAGCTTCAAAAAAGAGTTTGACTTTACTCCAGAATACTTTTAATTACTGTTACAGTACAACCACACAGGATGTTACTTACCTGCTGATCAGAGCTCTCAGGGCCAAAAGGAGTGTGTGCTGACTTCTCCAGTTAGTTTTGTTGCACCTGTTAAAATGGGACAAATTAATTTTTATCTCAGGCGATTTCAGGGATTCCTAGCACAGCTCAGTTAAACTTCTAATCTTGAGTGGAAAACCTGCAGCTTTAAGATGCCAGAATTATTATTAGCTTAAATGTATGTTAACAGCAACAGAATACTGAACTACTGGATTAGAGCACTAACATTTTAACTGACACGTTGTCACTACAGTTTACTATCGTCTCTGTAATTGCAACAGTTCCTCTGCTCTGTTGCTGTCTCAAACAATCAGATTCACTCAAACCAAAAAGAATTACTGTTGTTTTGTTTAACGAGGCACACTCTGGTCTGTGTGCAGCTGACAATGGTGTGGTCAAGTAGCTGTGGTGAGGAACACCCGTCCAGTTTGTTAAGTTTTATACTCTGCTCATACTGCATCGTGTCTTATATTTTCAATTCTGCTTAATTTGAAGTTTTATAAACCCCCAGTGGAGTGATAAACAATGTGAGCAGAGGGAAATAAGCAGAAACATTTTATAATAGGCTGATATTAGCTTGGTAGAGTTTGAAGTGGCTTTATTTTTCTGTGTTAGTGTCTCAGCAGGAGTCTACACTGCAGCCACGAGGAAATAAGACTCTTATCAGAAGATGGTTGATCCTGAAGCAATTTCTTTTATCTAGATTATGGATTTCTGTAATTGGCACAGTGGTTTCAGATTACGCTGATTCATTTACTCACAAGTCTCAGCCTCTTCTAACAAATCTGTGTGGAAGGAGGTGAAGGAGGGGTTACTTGTTTCCACTGCAGGAGGAGCAGATTTCACACTCTTTTTTTTCCAATTTGACAATATTTTAAATTCAATGCCAACAAAGCACTTTAAATTGCATGAGTCAATGCTTTACTGGAAAAAGAATCCATCTCCCAAAAAAAAAAAAAAATCAATTAGGTGCATTAGGATTTTAGCAGCGCCTGATGTAGATGTGAGTTTACTGCCCTGTAAAAGACAATATTGAGCTAACACACATACACACACACCATACTTTTGTTCCACTCTCCTCTCCTCTGACACACACAAACAAGTACCTTATTGTTTGCATTGAAAAATACCGTGATTAATCACATCATTCTACAAATATTCCTTAAACATGGTTATTAATTCGCTTTTTTTCTTGGAATTCTCGAGAGTTTTCATGTGTTGTGCATCAGCAGGTCAAGAGGATTAATACAACAGCTGAGGCAATTATTTATCAATTGCGATTGTTACGTGAATAAACCAAATTCTTCTTCTAGGAATAATAATATGCGGAGGAAAACAAAGGGCAGAAGTGTAGCTGTGTTCTCCAGCGCCTGAAAAATAACTTGTTCTCCCACTTCCTAATCACATTTCATGATCGCACGGAAGAAAAAAACAACACAGTCCCACATTGGCCTGTAGTAACGAAAGGCCAGTCACTATTTATTTTAAAACTGAAAAAATAAAACAAACCCACCAACAAAGTTTTAGTATATTACAAAGACATATCAATGTTGCTATGTGAGTATTTGTTTTCTCTCGACTACAGTGTGAGGCAGTTTGAAAGGGCTGAGCTAGACTACAGACACAGACCCTTAGAGAGAGGAGATAAAGAGAGAGAGAGGGAGAGAGAGGTTAATAAAGAATATTTGGGCAAAAAATTACAAACAAACATCACTAAGGTATCTAAATCATCTTCGTGACACTTAAACACCATAAAAGTGGACATACCCTTCTTTTCTGGGTGTTTGCTTGTTTTATGGTCTAATTATTCTAATGAAATCAGCCACTGCTTCGCCTATGTGGAGAGAAAATAGAACACAGTTAAAGTCATTATTAAATACAAAGACTGGAGCCACAGTACTGCAAATAATACTTGGGTATATTTGTTTCGACCCAGTTGCAGCAGACAAAGTGGTGTTGAATGGGGAACAAAGATCTGTTGCTCCAGGTGGTTTAAACCTTATTTTAAGAATTATTGCGAATACTATTTGACTAGCCTGTTAAAATAACGAAAATAAACTTTTAAAAAGAGATACAGCTTGAAGCAGAGCGCCAAACTAAGTAATGTTAAGACACAGAGAAGAACTAATATCGCTTGTCATCAAACAGAAAGAAGAAATACAAAAGTTGGGTTCAAAACGGATGCCTCCTTATTATCATTGTTTTGTTTTGTTTTTACACAAAGGCATGATCAGTCCTCTCACAGAGTTCACTGGAAATGTTGAGAGTCAAATCCACTGTCTCAGTACGAAATTCTGTTAACAACAACTTCATAGAAGAAATAATGACTTATATTAGTTATGTGTGAAGTGCCTATGTGCACCATTTTGTATCCTCAATTCAATTAAACTGAATCCTTACTTGGAGAGATGCAAAACTGATGCCATCAATGCTTTTAGATTAAAAATAAAGCAAAGATTATTTCCGTCAATAGAAGGCTTTGCAGTTTATATACACAGCCATTTGGTCTTGAGGAATATTGAAACACTGCAGTCTGTATATACTGTATACTTCAGAGTCCACTGAGGTCCAGGCAGACTGCTAGTGAAGGATTTATAAAACTGCAGTCAACTATCAGTCCTCTGCTGGGTATTTTTTTGAAGAGGCAGGTAACCTTTAACATTTAATATTAACGGTTTCTGGGTAGTGGCCTCAAACTTGAAATCTTAACATTCAGCTTTGATTTGGAAATGTCAAACTTTTAACGATTTACATTTGCCAGTTTCTGCACTTATCTGACCGAGCGGGCAGTCCGTCTCTTGGCATATACCTCAAAGGATTTATCATCCTCACCTGGGCACTGTTAAGGTCCCGCCATAGGCCATTACATCTCCAGAGGAGATACTTGCCTGTCAGAGGACGACACCATTAGCAGTTCATTAATGTGACTGATCCCAACCTCTACCTCCAAAGCTGCTGCTGCTTTGTGACAGGTTTGTGGTAGTGCTGCTTTTCTGACTGAAAGACATATCTAAAAAATAATGTACCAATAAGGGGTCCTTTAATTTTATTTAATAACTTTGTGTTTGTTGCCAGACTTCAGTTGTTGTTGTGAAGAAATAGAGATTCGACATTGGACAGAAAGTGGCACAAAGTGTTGTATTTTTTTTTCTATATATATAAAAATGACCCCATGTCATTAGTGTTTGAGCAACACTTCTCCACCTCCCCATGATGCACCACTACCTTTGACCTCTGATGATGTAGCATGAGGTAGTCAGAACCAAAGCTCACGTGGGAGAAGACTGTTTTGTAAGCATTTCCCAATTTGGGTTTTAAGAGTCGGTGCGCCTGTTAAAATATAAAGACCAAAAACAAAAACAAAAAAGGAGGAAGAGGGAGGGGAGGTCGGCTCAAGTTAACAGTCATGGTCGCTAATGTGAGGAGGTGAAAGGCAGAAAGTCCAGTGAACCGCCAGTGAAGGGTACGACTTAATAAGGTGATAACTCACAGTGAGAAAAGAATAGGAAGAAACTAGAGGGAGGAAGAGAGCCGCCAAACTGTGCACCGACAGATGAAGAGCAGCTCAGGGCTCACAGCTTCTTTTTATAAGTTTTCAATGACGTGGACCAAAACACTTGCTTTTAACAGGAGAGCATGCATGCCATCTATGTTGGCATAGAGACATGACTGTGATGGGGGCTGAGGTGGATGAGGCAGACAGTCACTGATCTCCCTTTTTCTGCTGAGAGTTTGGTCTTTTGCAGTGCATCCTGGGATGTCTTGAGAGATCTCAGGCTCAGAGTCATTCTGCTGCGACTGCTATTAAAACCGGGAAGAAGAAGACACGTACAGAAGACAACAAATACTCAGCCAACAGATCGACTCATCACTGCTTTCACCCACGCAGTCCTGGGGAGCATGGAGGACATGAGGCTGTGGTTGGGCCAGGCTAGAAAGCTCGCCTCCTGTTCACCACCCACCACCCCAAACTCTAACCTGATCCCATTTGTTCCTCCCTCCACAACCTCCTCACGCTGAGCCTTGGTGCTGTCCTTAATGGAAGCCTCGGACACGGGTGGAGTAGCTATAGGTTTAGAAAAGAAGCACCTTTCATTTGGCTTAGATAACAAACAAAAACAAACAAACAAAAAAAGAGAAGAAAACAAGGAGAAACAGAAAGTGTGTATAAATAGAAAGAGGCAGACAGAAGCCGGTCCATGGTAGAGGAGGAAGACGGGGTTGAGGGGCTGCAGGGTTTCAACTCAAAGCTCATGGAGAAGAAAGAGAAGATGATTTGAAGCCATTTGCTGACATTCAATACTTTTGAGTGTATATTCATTGCAGTGGTTGCAGCCTCTACCCCTCCTTTCCTCGCCCCCAGCCCTCTGCTATCACCCCAGCTAGCTCACAGAATGCTTCTTCCTCAGCTGCCGAGACGCCTCCTCCTCTCCAGACGAGTCTCCAGCTCCAAACCAGGACCTGAGGAAATGTGGAGGAGAGGACAAACACACACTCGTTATTTTTGCTGTTTTATTCCCTCAGATAAACCGAGAAAACCCAAAATCCTGAAATAGATTTTATGACTACACAGAAAATAATTGGACGAGAAGGAAATAAAATTTTAACTTCATAATAAATTATGGTTTCTTTTATATAAAACACTGTATAGTACATAATTTGAATATGAGACACCTAAAAGTAATCAAACCCTTGACTTTAACTTTATTAGAGTCACTTTTTTCTCATGACATGATACTTGATGAATATACTCCATGTTTTAATGTTCTCATACTTCCCTATGAACGGCTAGCTGTCTTGTAGAGGCCACTTTTGATTTATAATTAATTATTTTAAACACAAAATGTAGTCCAGGCTAAATTAGCTAGGATCAGAGCGTAAATAAAATTTTGCTTGTTATTTTATTTTCTCCCATTTCCCTTTGTGTGTGTGTGTGTGTGTGTGTGTGTGGCTGCCCAAAACCTGTAGTTAACAATCGCTATTTATACAGGTTTTCCAGTTAGACTCTAAAAATACACTGAATAATCTTCAGTAGAGCCCTGTGCATTTGCAATAATGGGCTGTGTGTGTGTCTGAGAGAGGCCTGACCTTTCTATGTCTTCTTTCACTGTGGGAGAAGCAGAGCTGCCAACACAGACTGAAGTGTCCACGCAGTGTTTGATATTCACTCCTCAGTGAGTTAAAAAACTATGAATCTAAACTTAATTGATTTGTACTTCAACTAAACTCACAGAATAAGAGTTTCTAAATGTTATGGCCCAAAAGGAGGTAGATTTTATTTCTGATAAAAGTCATGTGAAGGGAGGAAGTTACTTTTGCTTCTCACTTAATTTAAAAAATAGAATGTTTGGCTTACTCATATCTCAGCTATACGTGCCTTATTAAAGGATAACTCAGCTCTGAACCTAGGTCTTATTTCCCAGTGTTCTGGGGTGTAAATGACTGATAGGATAAAAATCTTGGAACTAGTGAAGCATTGTGTAAGAACAGTATTCTATAAACAGTGAACAGCTGCAGCAGTGTGATCCAATGATAATTGTCCACGCTAAAGCACATCCACTGAAGTGCTGGCCACTGACTGGCCTAGATTGTTATTATAAGTTATTCTTATTAAAGAGCAGATGCTTTTTGTTTAATCCAGACTCCACTCTGACAGAAACTGTAATTTTACTGCTGCTGGGAAAACCACCGCTTTCCAACCAGTTAGTTTGTCGAAGTATTGTGTGACTTTCAGTGGTGGAAGAAGTATAGAGATCCTTTTACCTCAAGCTCCAAAGCGCCACAATAACAAAAAATCAATTCAAAAATACCAGCGTTATCCTTTAAGGCAAAGATGGATATTTTGCTCAGTGGCTATCGCCTGTATCCTGCATCTTACTCCAGCATCCATCTCCAATAGCGAATCTGTGTGAGAGTCATGCTGAGAAGTCCATCGATTCAGAAACGAAATCAAGGAAGAAAAGTTTTTATCCATCTACATTTAAATTCATAGGGTTTACCAAAAAAAGGTACTTGGTGGCTTCTATAAGAACTAGAGCAACAATTTTAGGCTTAGAAGAAAGAATAGAAACGGACAGTTTCTATTCTGATCAAATTCAGCTTAAACTGTTCAGACTGTGAACCAGCTGCTGGTTATTGAACCAACACCTCCCACTCCGTCTCTTCAATCTGGGATTTCCCAGACGGTGGAGGCCACGCAGCCGCGCCTGTGACGCCACGGACGCCTGCTGCAGACGGGCAGGTGCAGGTTGGCGCTGTCTTTGTCTGCTTTACCTGAGGAAGAGGGGAGAGCAGAAAACAAGAGATGACATCTGTGGTATGGGAACGCCAAGAATATCTGTATTCCTCCAACTGTGTTAGCCCAACAAACACCTATATCCATTCAAACTTCCAGTCATAATTATTTTGCCATTTCAAGTGTTATTAACTCACCTTAGAGGCAGCCAAGCTGTGCAGTGCTGGCAGCTATTTCATGAATACACCATCAACTCCTCTAAACTTCCCTTGCCCTGCACCACCAGATCAGCAGCATCCTGAACAACACCACACAACACATGAATAAACTCAAGGACTGAGGTTAAGATCACTTCACTCTTTCATCCTTCAGGATATCGCATTCAAGGAGTGAGCAGCTGCTTACAAATACACTTTCTCCACTGCTAACTCTACAATCATAAGCACTTTTACACTCTGTTGTGGAGTATGAGACGCCCAGGGAGGACTGGTACCTTACACCCGCGACCGTGGCGCTCCCCATCCGATCAATACTGGAGGCAGAGATCAGCCCCTCAGTCCAGCGGGAGTTCTTATATAAAATTCCTTCATGGAGGCTGCTGCCCCTGGTGGACAAAAAAGAGGAAATGTTAAATATGTGCAATATGACATGACTTTTAAATTCATAGAGGTTGCATCTCATCACTTCTAAACTTTTTAACTTTAGAATAACTTTTTAGATTAACTTTTCTTTTTATTAGCATATGCCGTATATGTTCAGTTTTGTTAAGAGATCTTCTTGACCAATAAATTAATACTCAGATACAAGAATAGACTGAAATTGTGCTTTACCTGAAAATCTGAATTTGTGACTTTAAAATCTAGCCATTAAAAGATCTATAATGTATGACTGACTGTTGATTTGAGGTTGGTGTAACCTCTTACTGTTACAGGAGGCCAGATGTGGTAATTGAAGAAATGATGCTGCTGATTCAGCAAAGAAGAAAACTGCTGCTGTATGACCACCCCGCCACTTCCACGATGTCCCTTTGCAGATCTTTGAAGACAGAATGAGCTCCTTGACTGCCTGCATCAGCTCTGTGCACGAGGCCAAGATCCTGCAGGGGCGACAGAGCAGAGGAGATTAAGAACAGTGACACTGTCAAGCTGCCGTCAATGCTGATCTCTCTATTTGATAGGAAGCAAACATCATGTCAGTCCGTTCTTTAGTGTTGTGGTTCAGAGATATCCTGGATGCAGCTTCTCGTCTTAAAATTTAAAATATATATATGTAAGACACTTAAGCTGCATCGCTTGAAAGATATGAAGAAATCAGCCTCAGTTTCCCCAATAGCTCCGAAGTTATTGTAATGACTGGTGCACCACTGACCTAAATTCAGAGTAGAGTATTTGTAGCTGCTGCAGCTATATTTCTGTCTTCTTTTTCATAATTATCTCTCACAGCAGTGAGAACAGCAGTTATTGAGGTTAAATCCTTTTTGCACTCAATAAATTAAGTCAGTGGGTAGAGATGAGAGAAAAGGAGCGAGTTTAATCATTCTATATACACAATAAAAGGAATTACAAAGTTTCTTGATGAATAATACACCAAGTTTCTTTTGTCTTGAGTTTAAAATGAAAGGATACAAAACCCACTACTAGATGAGACAGTGCACACACTGTGGCACAAGCAGCCACACTGGAGTGGAAATCTAACCCTGAAAACAGAACTGTTATTCCTGCAGCATTGATGGTTTATAAGATTTATGTGCATGCAACAAATCAGTCTTATGGCTATTGTTTGAGCAGGGAGCCAAGCTACTGCCCAATAATGTAAACAAGAGGTTTCTGAATCCTCCTGAGCTGTTAGCAGCATCGATGTAACAAACCCATTTGGTGTGAGAGACATCTATAAATCTTTAAGAGTTTGTGGAGCTGCTCCAGACAAAGGGACAACTTTTACTAATATTAAAACTACAGAACGTAACCCGAGAAATGCAGGAGCTTCTGCAGAGAAGCATTACGACAATGGCGGCTTCAGACTTAACAGCTTACAAGTCTTTGTATTGAACTGATGTAATTCTTCACACATCAGCCCCAGTGTTTGTTTTGTGTGTGTGTGTGTGTGTGACTGTCTGCAACTGCACTTCAAACATCATGTGATCATGAAAACATTTCTGCTCTCTTTTCCACTTCAATGTTTTATCTATTTATTAATTTTGAACCAGTTCCTCTATCTTAATTTTTTGAAATACTTTCATTTCTCTTTCACTACAGAGATGGTTCAGTTGTTGCTGTTCTGCCTTTTATTACTGATAGTTTCATAGTTTCTGGGTTATGGTTTATTCTTTAATCATAACATGCACCTCACTGCTTGAGGAGAGGAGAGAAACCAAGATAAAGCCACAGAAAGTGAAAGGTTTGTTTGTGGGTCATTGTATTTCTATTTCAGGAAAAATGTGATATTCCTGTAAGTGTAATGAGGGGTGATCTTTTGGTAGATCTAGTCTTACATTTTCTTGCACCTCTACATTTAGGATACAAGACTCTTTCGAGTTTTCAGTTAATTTGAGGTTTTTTTCTGAAGACATTAGACCATATATGTTGATTTTTCACTGTGAAGATAGTGGATTGTGTTTTGAGTTTCGATTAGAGATGTTATATAAAAATATTTCTATGCAGCTCTCGAAGCTCCAGCCATTAATCTGTTTTACTCATTGACTCCCATCTTGATTCCTGTATCAACTGCTCGAGACTTGTTGAGCATTTCCTGTTGAATACACAGAGGCACAAGAGAAAAGAAAACACTTTAGTTACATTGCTGTAAAGTGAAACAGGGGCACTGTTTTCACACAGCACGCAAAGAAAACATGTACACACACACACACAAAGGATTGGTATTTGAATACACATCTGCCATCAGATGACTGCAGCATCTAAACACACACACACTTTTGGGCACCTCTATCCTGCAGCAGCTGACTCCACAGCAGCGGAAGTGGGCAGCTACTCTCTGCTCCAGCATAAGCATCTCCCAGCCCCTGCTGTAGCTCCAACCCTGAGGACGCAGTTTCTGCAAAAGTTAAAGAACAAGAGCAGAGGTTCCTTTTATCAGTCTAGATTCTGGGGAAAAACCAGGACATCGTCAGACACCAGCTCTGTGTGATCCATTTTGTGTCAGTTTTAAAGGTACAGATCTTCAGTGGCCAGGATGGCCTCTAGAACTGCCTTCAGTTTGCTGTTGTTGTTCTGTTGCAGCTATGCTGTCTCTGTTGCTTCATCTGTCCCAGCAGAGCCAGAGCCCTCTGCCCAGACACCTTCACACTCTGACAGGGGCTGACATAGGGACAGAGACAAGGACAGCAGTGGAGGATGCATGTGTTACCATCCAAATAACTGTCATTAAAATATATGAAACAAACAAAACCCCATACTTAAAGCATTCAAGCTATCATATAGCATTCTGAGATATTATTTACACTCAGTTTTCTATGAAAATACCACATTGTGTCTTCTGTGTAGCGGTGCCACCTGTGTGGCTGTGTGTAGCCAGAAAAGCACTATACCACGTCCCCACAAAGTATGTCTAACGGCTCAAACAGCTCTGACAGGAGGGAAAAGGGAAACTAAACCACCTCTGCAGCAGCTGGGTTTTGGCCTGGGTGTTTTAGATGCAGGACGGCCAGCTGATTTTGCACTCAAACTGCACAGGCTTAAATGCTCTGCAGTGTGGAGATAGACATGGGGCCACGTGCAGCACTTCCATCGATTTCCAGAGTTGCCAGCCACGACATGTGTCGTCCGACCCAGTTTCACTCTCTGTGTTTGTTTTATGTTGCAGTACAGACTGCTGGCTAGAGCGCTATATTTGGGGTACGTTTAGACTCACCCACGTTAACATTCCCACGAACAAATTCCGCAAACATTACTTCTGTATGGTTGCATTTGTTCTATCAGTGCATGTGTTTTTGGCTGAAACATTGCACACATAGCTCAGAATGTCTTCTAATGCTGCAATGCTATTTGCAATGCTGCAGCAGGACATTCAGACGATAGGATTGACAAGGGTGCAACACAATGTAGAAAGAAATTGTTTTGACCATATTGCCTAACCTGACTGAGCACATGTAACACCTCAAGACATGATCCTCACAGACTCAATGTAGCCATGTACAGGTCTGGGCTGATTGATTATTATCAGGAGACAACTGGAGACTACAATCTATCTTATCCCACCTCTCTCTCTCTCTCTCTCTCTCTCTCTGGTATCACACACACACACACACAAACACACTCTCATACAAATTTACTGGGCCAGCTTGCTCCCATTGTGGCACTATGTGGGAGGTGGCACTCCCTCGAACGATGGTGTCTCCCACCAGGTGGTCGACTGGGTCACCACTGAAAAGCTCAAACACACCTAGACAAAGAAAATCATTACAAATAATAATAATTGTTTAGGAATTTGTTACAGAGCTCTCACAAACACAACTCCAGTCACCTCGGTTTACTGCTGTTTTTTTTGAAGATATCTATTTTCCGTATATTATTTCATGTTTAAACTTTTCTACTCTTTCACACAACTTTCAGTGTTGAACGTGAGATGCCTTTCATGCAGATTGCCAACTTTTTAATGAATATGGTTGGAATGATTAAAAAAGTGAAATAAAGCAGTAGCATTCTTTAACACAGTCATGCAAGGTGACTGATTGGCGCAGGCCTAAGGTAGAAGGAGATAACAGCTCTTGTTAGATGAACTTGTAGCTCAACTCATGGATTATGCAGAAAGTTTGAAGTTGATAACTTTTATTGCACTTCGTTTTGGGTAACTAAAAATTACAGCAAGGCCCTGCAGCTCATTGAACTCATATAATAACTGCCTATGTAGGCCAAATATGGTATATTACCCAAAAATAAAGAGCTACAAGTGGTCAAAACTTATTTTCATTTGAGGAATAACCTTGAAATGACAACTGTTTTTCCACTCTATAACACTTTGTATGAATTTCATCTCAACTTTTCCCACTCATATGTTTTTATTATTCTTTTTAAAGCCCTCTTTATTTAAGTGCACAGACCTGGTGACAAAAACAACAAACTAGCTAACTGATGCAGGGCCTTACAAAGATAATTTAAAGGTCTTTGCAGAACAAGCTAAAGAATGAACTACAAGACTAGTTGAACAGCTAATTGCTATACTAGCTTATAAACGATCATTACATATACCAATACACCCTAAACTGAGTCCTCCACCCGTGTTGTCAAGTTAGCGAAGGCCCCTCTGCGTGAATGTGGAGTCGGTCCCATACAGTCTAACGAGAGGCCTGACATCTGGATGCTAGTAGTCTGCAGAGATTAAAAGGAAAAGTAGAGCCCAAGATGGGAGCTAAGATATAAAACATGAGAGCATGAACAGACATTACTACACACAGCGCTAATTAGTACCTTCACTGAGTAATAGCAGCATTGTAGAATTAAAGAATTAGCCTGACCTGCCGAGCTGGTGCAGCTGAGCCGGGCCGCTCATCTGAGCCAGCGAGTCCTGGATGATCTCTGCCCTCCGCTAGCCCCCTTGCAGACGGACCAGCGAGCTGCTACCAGCTGATTCTCCAGCGACTGCTCCCTGCCTCCTGTGACAGAAACACACACAGATCATACTTTTCAAACTTTATTAGAAATGCTAGCTACCGCCAGTCTCTCTTCTATAACTTGGTGCTGAAACATCTGCTTGATTTATTACAACTAATTAACAATTAAGAAAATGATAATTCTTCACCTTCCTCATTAAGCTGATCTCTGCAGGGCTTCTGCCGCCTCACCCGCCTCCTCCTCAGCCAGAGGAGCTTCGGACTTGCTCTAGCTCCTCCTTGACTGCCAGCTCCTCCACCTTGACAAGGACTGCACTCCAGCCCAGCCTTCCTAGACTCCAGGGTGGCTAACTGAGGCTGAGCACCTCGCCCGAATATCAAAGGAAGAAATTAAAAGATGGGGGGTGGAAGGAACATAATGTTGAATAATTTCCAAGAGGAGGACAAGAGGCTATTAGGATAATATCGAGTCACATAGGACATGTCAGGATGTGGCATGATGCGAGTGTTTGACCATAATTAAAGGGAACATTTCATCTTCAGCCATTGGGATTATAACAACACTTCCATTTAAGCTTGTGGAGAGGCGAGAGTTCCAGAGAGCCTAGGCCGAGGCCTAAGTTTACAAATCAAAGAATCCTTGGGAAGGACAGCAACTTTGCTGCAAATGCAACGCAATGATAATGAATGTACAGACGGGTTACATCAGATCCTGCACTGACGGTTTGTGAAATGAAAGACGACTATTAATTATAAGCCTTTTGTCAGTAGAGTTAACAACAGTGGCGCATGAAAACAGGTGGAGAGACTTAGCCTGGGTTCCAGCAGGTCCGACAGAGAAGGGAAGAAAATGTTGAGAGATGAACGAGAAACAGACTTGGTTAAGGGCGATTTTATGACAGGAGCTAGCGAGAGCTGACACTGGAGGAGACCAAGAAAACGTGGGGCTGCCTCTAAGTGAAAAGGACTATTGAGCCCGGAGATGGAGGATAGAGCTAGAAAGAGTGACAGAGTTTATAAGTAGTAGCTACAAAACAGGGACGACAGGAGTGGGAGGCTGAGAGGACAGATGGGGAGCGTATGGAGAGAAAATGTGAAATCAGGCTGCAAAGGGAGTCAGCAATAAATCAGTGGGTTTGTAAGGATTGTGGAAGGTTAATAGTGTAAATTCATGGATTTTAAAATTTAATTACTGTCATTCAATTATCCTTATGAGTACTCTTCAGATTTTGTCAGCCCACACATAGAATAAAGCTCATATTTAGGATCCAGCAATGAAATCCTCCTCCAGTATCGTATATATATGCAGACTCTACATTTACATGCAGCTGTCTGAAAAGATTTTACTGCTTCTGGTGTTTCTATTCTGGTTCTTCTTTTAAATAATGTTTCAACCGCTTGTTATAAACATCAGCTTGGCATCTGGAAGTTACACTTGCCTAGCTGTACAGATGATAAAATGCAGTCCGAGTGAGGATTAAGAAGAAGAGGAAGGTGAAAACAGTTTAAACAATTTCTACCACTTGAAAAACCGATTCATTTAATCACTTGGATGTCAAAGAGATGTGTTTTGTAAGGTCAATTCTGTCAGTAACTTGAAGTGTTTGAGCCTCTGGAAATGGTTGTCAGAAGAAACAGTTGGTGGATTAAGAGGGAAGATAAAACCGAAATGGAGGGGAGTGACCAAGGATGATAGATAGATTTTGAAGAGGTAAAAGAGGCCAAAAACAGTTTTGTGTGTTTTTATGAGTGTCATAGTGAGAGAAAATAGAAAATGTTATTAGACCATATAGAACATTTCACTTTGGAGCATGCATCATTAGAAACTCAGGAGTGATCAATCAGCAGTCAGAATCCTGATCTGTTGTTACCACCTAAAGTCAGGATTTAGTCTGTCTAGGGATATAGGTGATATTACTTGTGTATAGAAATTTAGCCCGCCATGAATTATTTCAGCAATTATTTACAGCAAATAACTCTGAGGTCTAGTTAGCAGATTTAAGTTACCTGCCCAAGAAGTGTGTTTAAAACGGAGTGACCTGGGTTGTGAGGGAGGCCATGGTTCTCAGTGAGTCCAGCTCCCACCTGGCTGACATCAGCTGTCCTGGAGCCCTGGAAGCTGCTCCAGCTGTTCCCTCTCCTGAGCAACAAAAGTCAGAATCTCAGTTTAGACAATTATGCTTGTAAACATGATTTTTTTTAAACAACACCTGTGTTAACTCTTGTTTTGTTCAACCAACTAAACAAAAACAGTCATTCTGTAGCCAAATGATTGTACTGTGGGCCCTGCAAATCCAATCTTTACCTGACTATCTCCTCACTATCAAAAGCTCTGTATACACAAAATGCTGAGTTGAAAGTACAGGCTAATTTGTCGGGTGCTGGTCACGATAACAACATCTATCTCACCCTCACCTGTCTGTCTGCAAGCTCCTGGGCTGCTTTCACCTTCTCCTGCATCTCTTTCCTCACTGCCTCCACTTCATCCTGTGCTGCCCGAGCCACCGTCATCTGCCGGGTCACCTCTGCGTTCTACACACACACAGACACACACACACACACACACAAAGGACATAGGACACAGACGGAGACATGTACACCAGAATAATTAGGACAGAGGATGGGTCCTCTGCTTGGAGCAAATAAAAAGGATACACAGAGTTTTCCACCTCTCAACAGGTCATGACTTGAACCAACTTCTGTATTTCTCCTTCAGTTTGTGTAGCGTTGCTCATTAGCCTGAGCTTTTCCTGGCAAGACACATTAAGGCAGCAACATCAGTGATACAATAAATGACTTCAGCAAGTGAGAACACTGTGGGTAAATTGTTGCTACAATAAAACCTTGGTTTAATAAATTATTAAACATTTTGTTGTCTTCTTGCTCCTCGCTGTGACTCACTGCTTGAGGAATTTAATTAAAGTGTTCTTAAATCCCCAACTTCCTGTTATTTCCTGGTCTTATTTGGATCAGAGAATTTCTTAATTACTCACGCAGGTCATCTGATTTTCAAGAGGAGATAACCTCTGCTTTAAAGTATGTTCAGGCACGCCTTGAAACACGGTCACCTTTCCCCATATCAACAAGAGTAGCTACCATGTTCACCAAATATCTGCAGTCAACACTGCTGAGTAATGGATACAACCAGAAGCAAGAAAAACTAAGTCAAGGGGCTAAAACATAAAACATTGAACATAAATAGTGCCAGTGTGTCCAAGGATATTTGAATAATGTCCCCGTTCTGTCGAAGCATCTATTGTAGAGCACACTCCTCCATCAGATGGCACTTGTGATTGATTTTTTAATATCTTAATTAACTGCAAGATGAATGGATTTTGAAACAAAAGGCAACAAAGTCAAGGCAAGGAAGCTTCTACAGTTCCAAACTCCTTACTCTCAATCTCCGTCAGGCTCCGCTGCTCCTTTTCCGTGTCCTCCCTGACCCTCCTCAGGTCGTCCAGCTCCGCCTTCAGGAACTCGCTCTCTCCCACAGCCTGCAGCCTCAGGTGGCTCTGCTCAGCCAGCTCCGCCTCCAGCTCGCTGACACGGCCCCTCAGCACCTGACACAACCGACCGCTCTGATGGCAGATGACAGAGAGAAGGGAAGAGGATAAATGTATAGATGAATGTCTCTAACTGTGTGTGTGTTCTAATGATTTTTAAGTGCTGCGCGAGATTTAAAAGATGCAACGAGTAACAAGGAAACAGGGTTCATCAGTTCTTTACCTCTAGTCTGAAAGATTCAAGCTCTTCTTTGAGGGCCTGGATCTCCCGCGTCAACTGTTCGATCAGGCGGTCTCTGACGGATACAGACAAAATATCTCTCACTGATCAAATTAATTTATCAAAACTTTTATTTATTAATAGAGAAATAACTACTGCTGTCTTTAACAAATAGAACACATGTAGAGCATCAAAATAATCAATAATAAAATATCCATATGTGTTAGTTTTAATTGGTGGTAGATAAATACTGTTTCCTAGATAATCTGCAAATGGTCATATCTCACAAGGAGAGCATACATGAAATAAATACTGTGGACATATGGTCATGTATGCACACATACATTCATGCCCCGATATAATTACATACACATGCACACATGCAGTATTCAGGCTGGTATTTCCGGTATTTTATTTAGAGCTTCCGTGGCAGGAGGGACAAAACTCCAGGCAAAGCGGGTCTTTCCCCATTGTTAAATTATGTATCTGCAGCCACACAGAAGTAATGTGTGAGTATACTGAGGGATTGTTTGGTTCAGTTTAGGTCAGGAGGTCAAGCGTACGGAGGGTAACAATTTTAGTGGTGGCATATCTATATCTGATTAGCATGATGAAGAAGCAGGCACTTGTTGTTATAGCACTGAGTGAGCAGTGTCTGACCGATGAATCAGCGTGTTTACATTGTTTGGTGCAAATCTGAAAAGAATCTTTTCGCTTCTTTGTGATTTTCACGTCATTATTACAGCTGTAATCTTCATATAAAAATCTTAATATGATCCTGTGATGAGCCTTACTTGTCATCCTTGCGCATGCCGTTCTGACTGTTGAAGTTGAATGGGTCTATAGCAGCTGAGGTGCCAAACAGGTCATCAAACTTGGTCTCCAAAGCAGCCTGGGAGTTTAAAACAACAACGTTTAAAGGAAAATACAGACAAATCAAACGGAATCTGTGTATATTATTAGCTGAATATAGGATAGCTAGTTTGGATTTATAGTTATTATCCATCAAATCCAGCTGCTCAGGCACAGTCAGCGATCCAGGTGTTTTGCAGCTGGATTGTGCCATTAATAACCTCATTATCTCCCATTTCACAAGACAAATAGATTTTTTTCCAAGTTTACCCCAACAGCCAGCTATTTGAAAGTCAATATAATCAACACCATGACATGTCAGCACAAATATAACCCAGATGTTTTGGGTAGTTTTACCAAGAATCTGAAAAACATGTGGTTTTAAAAGGGAGTCCATTAATGAAGCAGGTTACTTCCTGTTTTATCTCCTCCACTTTCTCTCTTTGCATCTATTCCCTCCTGAAATTTCCCCCAGCTACAAAAAATCCCTCTTAAATTTTTGATCATTTATTACTGGAACACACACTATGAGCACAGGAGCTCAGCCAGGTGTAAAAACAGATGGATTACATTTAAGACGGTATCATTCAGGGATACTCGTCTTGTGTAGTTACCGGTAGCGAGGGGACGTCTGTGTCCACCAGGTCGTCTGTCTCCGCCATGTGCTCTGACTCGGGGGACGAGGACTCGGCGGGGATCACGACCACGGGGCTGATGTGCTCTGACAGAGCTGACGCACGCAGGAAGTTAGGAGGGTTCTGCAAAGATCAGAAAACATAAGTTTAATCAGTTTATTATCTTTAAATGTTTTAGTGTCAACTTCTGTGAGGCTTATGCAGCATTTAGAGAAGCGTGTGCACAATGCAGCTACAGGTGCACTTGAATTTCTTTTTCTAAAATGTCTTACACGGTGGCCAAGAGAGCTCAACACACTGCAACTTAAGAAAACATGTACAGACACATGATGAAACACTAGCAAGTCTGTGTTTCATCAATTTGACAACTCGTGCTGCAGATACACACGACACAAATACACACAGACACCCTGCACGAATGGATCATCACTGAATGCATCCATGTATCTAAGTCATTCAAGTTAGTCATTCGCATTGTGTCAGGACGTTGGTGTCCATGGCAACAAATCACAGCGAGATTTAGTCGTACAGTATCATGAAATGCACTCAAGACTCTCGAGACTCAAGAGGCGCATACAAGACACTAAAACATATTAAGAATTGGCTCCATGGAAGTCAGTGAAGTACGATACATGTTACTTCATGTTAGCAGTAGATATGAGTTACACCCTAAAATTAATATGAGCAAATTTAGCATAGAGTGTGGGCCAGGTGTGAAGGCAGCTTACACGTCTCTTTTCTCATTTCCATTTATATCTTATGTACCAGCGTACAGAAAAATATATACTGCCATACTGCAGTTGGTATTAAAAGAAAGACCTATAATAAGATATTGTAAGATGTGAATGATGACAGAGACTGAAGGACATCTGAGCTCTGGGCAAGAATTGTTGTAGAGTCTATCAACAACTACTAAACAAATTAAAACTGTCAAAAACCATAGAGGTTTTTGTTGGGAAATGAATTAAATTGTTAAACAGAAACCTGAAAACAACGGTCATGGGTCAACTTGGGTCTTAGGTGTGGCTGAATGTGGAAAATGTACGAATTATTGGAGGGCGGTCCTCCTCACCTCAGGCAGCTGTGGGATCTGAATCAGCCTCTTGAAATACTGCAAGTTACTGGAGCGATAGAAGAGACTCTTTAACCTGAAACAGATAGAACAGATGGATGAGGGCAGACAGCCAGAAGAAACAGAGGAATAGTGAGTGAGAGGAGCAGACAGAGATTTGCACAGAGTTTGACATTGGAAATTCATTCAACACGGTACTAAGAGCTCAGTCCTCTGGGTCACACTCAGTCAGAAAGTACAGTGAAGCTGTGACCGACTGGTTTTCTGCCCATGTGTGTGTGTGTGTGTTTGTGTGTGTGTGTGTGACTGCAAGTGAACCTCATACTTTTTAAATTGTTCCTGGAAGCGATCTCTGTGGCCCTGGAGAGTGTCTGCTGGAAGGCCTGCAAGTGCACACAAAACACGTCAGCGCTCGGACACACAGACTGTTCAGGTATATTCTGGGATTTGTGCATGAATATATCAGAGCTGGCGACTTCAAATTTCCGAGACATCTACTTTATCCAGCAGGTCTTTGAAAGGTCTCATGAGCCCGAGGGGTCTGGAGAAATTCTTAAAGTCTGAGAAGAGCATGTCATCTTTGAATCTTTGAAGAGACAGATCACCTATTTATTATTATTTCTGTACTGCATGACGTTTAGGAGCTAAGGGTAAAGCTTGGGACTCAACAGCTTGATCCAATGCTGCTGAGGAGACAAAGGGCTTCATGGAAAAACTACAAACACATTCCCTCTTAAGTGGCACATACAAGTGATTTATGAGAAGCTGTGGCTTTCACCAGTTGTTTTGTACTGCTCATATGAAGGAAAGTGGCCCTAACATTTATATCACTGACAGCCATACAAATCTTTTCTACAATGGCTGTTTCAAGTCCTGATGCTGCAACAAAAACATCAAACAGCAACAACTGTGTAAAATCAATCAACAATCTTTGTCAATAACACCACATTTTTGCATGTTCCAGACTCTTGAATATGAGGATTCGCTGCTTGTTTTTATCATATAGGACAATAGATGAAAAGTTTTTTTGAATTATTGGTCAGATAAAACAAGCAATTTAAGGACATCATTTTTGGGCTCTGGGAAGTTTCAACAGCTTTTTGACCTTTCATATGCTTAATGATTAATTGTGAAAATAACAGATTAATCAATGATAAAATGAATCACTAGCTGAAGCTGTATTATTGACTCTGCTAAATTTGCTATGTTTTCGTCTGCTGATTTCTGACAGCTGGACCTGAAGTTCTGTGGTGTAAATTTCGGTGATATTTTTGTGAATGAAACTTGTACACAAACGAAGCAGTGCAGGCAACCTTGGGACAAGTATACTGACTAAATGACACTTATTTAAATTGATTGATTTTGTTGTTTTTTTGTTGAAGTTTTAGCAGCCAAAACTCTTATTCACACGTGTTGGTGACTTAATTTTACTGTGACAACTCAACTGGTGACAAACTGATTTCTAGCTTTAAGAAAAAGTTCATAAACGACAAGCCTCATTCATTTTCATATTCTCATCCTAAATTTCTAATGAATGCTGTTTGTACCTAAAAGAAAACCACAGAGTTCTCTGAAGTTGTACCTATGAGCAACTTCAGAATAAATCTGTTTGTATGACTGCTCATTCCATGAAATCCATTAACTAACTGAATTTTTTAAATAGGTGGCATTTCCCCTTTAACTTTGAGTCAATCCTGCAATTCACCAAGACCGGAGTTAATAAGGTTTTCCACTCACTACAAAAATATTTTTAAAAATGCAGGATATCTGTGTCCAGACCAAAAACATTGAGCAACCTTTACCCTGTTCTATTTTTACTGAGCCTGTAGTTGAGGAGTTTGACCGGCAGAGAGAAGTGTGTGCGACTCACAGGAGTGAAGCTTAAACAGCAGCTTAACGGTGTAGTCATACAGGTGGCTGGAGTCCAGGATGACTTGGATGAGGGGTGCCAGTCGACACTGACCCGCTGCTGTCACCGACACCGACCGAGACATGTCTAGAGAGCTGAATACTGGGAGGGGAGAGAGGAAGACACACACCAGATCAATAGATGTATCCATATGATCAATATAAACACACACAGACTCGTGTGAGCCCATTAAGTGTCATTACAAGCACAGCAGGAGCCGCCACACACTCCCACATACACACATCAGTGATTATTAATGCAAACGCAGAGGGACAGTCATGCACAGGGCTCATCAATCATGAATTTTTCATGCATCAATCGTGTCGTGCTGCTGCATGTTCTTATTCATTTCACTGCCTCGGCCACTAAAATTAAGTAATAAGGTATTTGAACGCAACACATAGCTCACTCCTGCTCCAGGAGAGGAGAAAAAAAAGAGGTTTAAAGTGGAGCGGAGAGGGAGCGGCAACCTGAAACACTAACAGGATTGTCTGACTCCCTCTCTCTGCCATCATTACACCCCTCTTTCATTTCCCTGCTGCCCTGCTCACACCATCCCCAAAGCAAGACCCTGAGAGCCTCTGTGCACTGCAGAGGTGTGGTTTCCTGCACAGCTAGAAAACACACACACACAGAAACATACAAACACACACACCTCAGGCCTGGCCTCTTTACCCCTCAGATGACGTGATGCTTTTAAAATACACCAGACCAGGGGAGAGAGCTGACAAGAGTTTTGAGATTTGGGTGTGATTTAACACAGGCTCTAATGTTTTTGGATATAAAGTGGAATATTTGATCATATAAAGCAGCAAAATATCAAGTAATAAAAGGAAAAGTTGCCTATTTTGCCCTGAACACTAATACAGAGATACAATTTTGGCAGACAGAAAGAGAAAGAGGAGGAGGAGGGGGAGATAATATCATCATCAGGACACAGAATGAAGGGCATGATAAATAGAAAGCAGAATGCAATTTCCTCCCATTCGTTTATTAATGTGAGTGTACAGCTTTCCAGCATTTCTTCTGAGCTCCTGGTCACATCCCAGTCGTCTATTTTTAGCCCGGTCCATACTTTTAAGAGACATTAACCCAGGATGACTCACCCAGACAACAACAGGGCTACAGTGCACAGTGTGTAACCACTAACAGGCTCGTAGCAGACAGAAGAGGTGGGGCTGTGATGTTGCTGTTATCGTCAGTCTATGTTGGTCTATTGAAGTGTCTACAGTGCATCTATCAGTCAGACAGTGTCTTCCTGTCTCTCAGAGCATGAACTTGTGTGCATCTGTGTGTGTGTGTGTTTACGTCATGGTCCGCCTCAGATAGGCACAGCTGGTAGCACAGAGTGATACAATCAGACCAGAGCTACTTACCACCCAGGAAGAGGTTGAGCTCACACTCCAGGTAGTCAAACATCTCTACTGTCAACTGGAAGCTGGAGGGGAGAGAGGGAGAGGTTACTCTTTTTAGATGCTTTCAGTGAACATGCACAGGTCCACTGTGAGGAGCACCAGAATGCAATTTTTCAGTTAATGCAAATCTTCTCGTCCCATTTACCTGGTATTATAATGCAATCTGCATCCACATATATTATTCAGATAGCAAATGATTCGATCTTGCCCTTGCATTTACACCTGATATTTTTAGTATGTTCTTGATATCCTCATTGAGATCGGTGGCAAATCAGCTCTAGGTGTCAATTATATCTTCATAAATGTACCTATTTCTGTAGGAACTGTCCAGTTTTGCTCAGACAGTAATGTCATCCCAAAACGCCAATAAGCATCTTGTTTCCTGATTGCTCCAGGGACGTGAACCTTCCATTTCTTCCAGTCACTGTAACCGTTATAACCTTCTCTCTTTAAATTTTCATCAATTTACTGAACTTGGGTCAGAATGGGAAATTATGTTGTTGCATAGCTCGCATGACTGTGCTTATACCTACTAAGATCTGATCACAGTGTGAGCCAGTCAACACCTTTACATCTTGAGTTAGCATGCATTTTTCCTTAACCTAATAAGGTGTCTGGATACAGATTGCATTTTAATAGCAGGAAAAAAACCTCTGTTTACCAGTTGCAGATGAGTGTTTTCCTGTTTCCTGCTCCTGAACATCAGGATGCTCAGAGAACTGACTAACTCCAAAGTTCTCTACAATCAACAATCTTACTCTTACTCTACCTTTTCCTGCATTCTCACTGGCTGAGTCATGGTCAAATCTTGTAAGAAAAATTCCAAATATGGAGTACACCTGTGGCTTTATAGCACAGTGGTTCTCAAGCTGGGAATAAATCTGAGGGTTCAGAAGTGATAAGAAAGAAAATAAAACATATTTCTGTTGTGAACTACTAAATACCTTTACTTCTTCAGTCCTCTGAAAATCTAGAATTTGACAAGATTTGCAAAATCTGTCTGATAAAACACTCTGATGAAAGGTCGGCACAGTTTTAGATACTTTGTTTAAGATATATACAAGAACTAAACTGCTAAGAGAGGGAATGAGCAGAGGTACTGGTGTCAAACCCACTGATGTCTTGTGTTTTCATTTTATCTGCACCTTAAATTGAACTTTGCAATAAACTGAATATGTTTTGTCTCAGTCTTTTGATTTAATGACAGTGTAAAGATCAAGCTTTATAAGTCTATTAAAATCATTAAAACCCTGAAATGTGTCCATCAATTTAATTTCTGAACTGATCTTGTTGTTGAACAACACCTTTAGGCTGTTCTAAAATTATGACTGTGAATAGCTTCATTCTGCTCATTCATGTATGAGCGTCAGCTCTGGTGCATCGTGATGAAAGCATTCATGCGGTTTCATTTCATTTCACACTTTTGTCCACACAGTTGAGAAATAACACTGAAACTCATTAACGTGAGGATCCTGCAGGCCTGGCCGGCTCAACAATAACAGCATCCGAAGCAGCGAGCCACACTCACAAGTTGTTGACGTCGTTCTCCCCCGCCTCGTCAAGCTGTCTATTTGACATCTGCAGGTTGCCGGGGAAACGGGGGTTCTGAAAGAGACGGCGACAGGAGGAGGCTTCAGACTCGAATCACATGGTTCATCTGTCCAGCTAGTTGCTAACTTTGTCTGCTGTTTGGTGCTGAGCAGGTAGTGTACAGTGGATTATTTAAAGTTCTGAGAACAGCTATCTGCTGCAGCCAGAAACAGCAACATGAAAGTGGTGAGAGGGAACCAAAACGGAAAGGCTGCAGGTCAAAAAACCAAAACAATGAGCTGTAAAAGTCGTTAATAAGCCCCTTGAAGCAGACAGAAACCGCAGGGTCAGGTGTCTTCATCACTAAGAACGACCCTTTTTTTACACACAAGTACAAACAAATTTCTTCTAGGGCTGGGCAAGAAAACAACGACTACAATTATCACTATATTAACTTTATATTGCAATATATAATAATGATTTCAGTTTCCTCAATAGCAATATAACAAACATTTGACGAATGTTTGATATAATTAACTTCCATGCTTAGATAGCATGCACAGAAATAGAGGTATGCATTGCACAAGTTAGGTTTAAGATTAATTAGATTAGATTTTATTGTGTTTATTGTTTTCTTTCCTCAGATTACTGAAACACTCCACTGTTTGTCAAGTGTTTAACCAAAAAGAAAAGTTTGAAACCACAATTAATCATCTGGTTTCTTTAACTTCAGCTTTTCAACTTGGAAGAAATTAGGCAATACCACCCAGCCCTAGCTTCCTCCATCACAGCTGGCTGTTCCTGAAACCCCTTTTATCCCCCTGTTTAATATATTGTTTGGACTTTGTCTGCTCCCAAACTTTGTCCCTGTTGACGACTGTACAGTCTCTCTCTCACTAGTTGAATCCAATCAAAACAAAACCTTGGCTCTGTATCAAACAGACCGTCGAATCGCTGACAGACTGGATTCACATAAAGCTGAAGGTTAACTAGCCAATAACACTGTTTAGTCAAACAGTGTATGAAGACAGCAAAGAGACAATGCAGTCGTCTTTATGTGGAATATTTATAATGCTTAAATAAGTTAAAACAACTATAGGTCTTTTCAAGTGTGTGTGCAAACTTTTGTTTTATGGCTCTTTTGCAGGTTAAAAGTTAATATGAGGCTGTTTTCAGGAGCTGATTGTTGATTAATTGACCTTAATCGAGTGTGAGATGTTTGTATTATTTCAGCCTCTGTGAGCTGAGGAGTTATTTATAGACCAACCTGCATGGTGATGTATAAATGTACGCCACAACAAAGATGTGAAATACAAATAAATCGATGGGTTTATATGCCAAAGTATCATATTACACTTTTGATTCTGAGGCCACATGGGTAAGAATTAACCCCCAGCCTTCAGCAGAGCAACAACTAACCACATCTTTCTGCGACAGCATCAACACTGCCTTTTCCATCCCTGCACCGCTCTGCTCAGCGGTCTCATAAAAAGGCTACACATAGACCTGAGAGGCCACAATGTAAAAGCCAGAATTTTATGAAGCTGCCCCCCACCCCCTCCCTTATATTGCTTGGGCATCAAAGGAGACTCTGAGACAAAGATAATGAAAGGATGAGGAGACTGGTCAGTTTTATAGGCCAGCCACCCACTTTGATGTGAAACCTGTTTTGGTGGGATGGGAGCAGTTTGAGTAGATGCTGCACAGCTTCCCCATAGCCTTCACCAGGTGACCTGGGAGGAGAGAAGAGGAAACAAGAGAATAAGAGAAGGAGATAGACTAAAGGTAGAAATCACTTTCCTCTTGGAAGACTTGGTTTGCTGGTTATGAATACAGGAAAGTAAATCATCTGGGTATTGTTCGCTAGCACTTTGCCGAAGGCAAGTATACAATAAATATTTTCATTTCAGGGCTGAACTATACCACAGCAGGCAAGATACTCTTCTAGTGCAAATGAGGAGGAAAATAGTTCACCTCAGTCTGTGAAATGCCCTGGTCTGGCCAGCTGAATATCAAACCATTGGCCAATTGTTTCACTCTTTTCCCCAGCCTGGGAGCCAATGACACAACAGGAAAGAGAGGTCAACCTTGGTCACAGGACCAAACTTCCATCCCCTGTCAGTAAATATCAGCAAGAGCTGAGTAATTTAAAAAACACATCTTAAGGATAGAACAAGGAATAACCAGGCCTCCACCCAGCTGACTGTTGCTAAAGACATAACTGAGGAGTAATCAGCAGACTTTGCGCTTAATGGAGTATAGTCTATACAAGTTTACACACAAACCTGGTGTCAATAATAGAAGAGATCATCACTTAGATCAATGAAAATGATTTGATCATTATTATTTTCATCTATACAGAAAGCATTTATCCAAAAATCTAAGCAGGTGAGAGGTGAATTCTCCAAGTTGACATAATATTAGCCACAACATGAGAGGCTTGGTAGGCGACGTATGTGGAGCCCAACTCTCGATTTAAATGCTTTACACAGCTTTGTCCGTCCAGGCCACTGCGCCATTCTCACCTGACAGCAGCAGGCTGACTCAAACAATCATAAATCATGGCCAAAACAAGGAGGGCAATGGAGGCTGTGCTTAACACTTAAAACAAAAGACCAGACTTCTTTTTAATCCATAAGTCTCCCATCTTCCAAATGGTAACTGAACAAAAAAATGCTGCTGCGTGGTTTCGTTTGTTCGACTAATTTAATCCTGGATGTTAGAAAACCATGTCAAATCAACAGATTTAACAAAGTATTCCTGATCATAATTATATTTTGTTATTTGTAAATAATTTCACTGTACCCAACAACTAGTGTGCAAATATATATACCTTAATAAATACAGTCATTGAAGATAACAGCTCATTTTGTGCATTCACCATCACTACATGCTCTCCAGTGTTATGATTGTTTTAGGTGATTAAATCAATGGACTCAGCACAGAGATTATTATATGAACTTGAACCAGCTATTTTCTGGTCCTTACTAGCCATTGTGTGACTTTCAGTGGAGTGGAATATTTGGATCCTTCACATAAATAAAAGTACCAATACAACAGCACAAACAGCGCATTTAACTGAAAAACACACTTAAAATATTTGGTACCCTTAATAATCAAATATAGTCACGTAGAGGACATCAGACCCATTCTTTAGACTCATACTACTGCATGCTGGGATGTGACTAATAATGTAATAACAACCTCTGTGTCCTTACCCACATCCTGCCTGTTATCAGTTAACCAGTTTTGTTCCTCAAGGAGTCTTTTATCACCTGGAGGACGACAGCAGAAACAGAGAGAAGATATGAGACAAAGGAGGAAGAATTACAAAACAAAAAGATCTGATGAAGAATAATTAACTAGATGAGGATGAAGTGCATGTTGTGTGGATGACTGTCAAAGGTAGATGAGTGAGCACAGATGAGATGAACAGATAAGAGGCGTGATTCTGTTTTCTCATGGCGGAAATGTTTATGCTATTTATGTTACGTCATCATCACATACGCTTGATGTCCGCTCGCAGCAGCTTGTGAAGACGGGCAGAACTTCCAGCAGACACGCGCTGGAGTAGAGGCCGTTGACTGCTGCCCCAGAAAGTGTGGCTTTTCTCATGATGGGTCCCCAAGATGGTAAGACAGGGCAGTCATGATCATAGGGTCAAAAATGCATGACATTTCTCTGTCGATTAGTCTGGCCTGTGACTAATGTAGATTTGGATCATCTTGTTTTCTGTCTTTCCTCTCTCCCTACCTT
Organism: Lates japonicus; assembly: GCA_033238685.1. NCBI lineage: Eukaryota > Metazoa > Chordata > Actinopteri > Centropomidae > Lates > Lates japonicus. The sequence continues at coordinate 3,838,674 of BRZM01000029.1, read as the reverse complement.
TCTTTTTGCCCTTGTCTGGACATATTTTCTTATGTCACTCTCTCCCGTATTCACAGGGATAAGACCAGATAAGCTGAAAATAATCCTTTTTTAACCAATCCTCATCCAGAAAACACCATTTTTAACATCAACAGTTTATTTACTAGAATTTCATGTCCCCTACCATAAAAGTTTTGTCTTTTCTGCAAGAAGTCAGTGAGTCTCAGGAAGTTGACAGCTCACACAATGCTCCGTAATTAAAAATAAAGACAAAAACACATAAGGAGCTGTTGATTATGCACAGAGTCTGTCTTTCTAAGTAAGTACAAAAAAGCATATAAAAAATACTGACTTTGTACCTGACAATAAAATGTTTTTTAATTAAATGTATTATAAATAGATAATTGGTCATATCTCTTATTTTGAAAAGTGAAACCAAATGAGGCCTTCCATATACTGGATTAACATTTGCCTCTATGGGATTTAGATTACCATCTTATGCTTTTAAAGTGTTTGATGAAACACAGGAGAAAACTGCAGACTCCAAATGCCCTCTGTCTGTTTCACACATGACTAAATTAGCTCGGGGCAGATGATGTCACCAAGTTTGTTGTTTGATCTTGCACTAACATAACCCTTCAGTCAAGAGGAAAACTCCCACACACACACACACACACAAATCAGGGTAAATACATGACAGAGACAATATGAGGATATTCCTGCATGCTTCTTTGACAGCGACCTGTGTGTGTTGATGGCCTTATTGATGCTGGACAGCCTGTGAAGAGGAGGAAAGGAAGGACAGAGGAGAAGAGAGGAGAGAACCAAGAACACACAAATCAGCCCACAGCCTTTTTTTTCCTCACCGCTTACAGAAAAAAAAACAAAACCTCATGCTTCTAAGTGGTTCCATTTTAAAACTCAACACCTCCCCACCTTTCAGAAAGTTGCTCTTTCCCTTTATAACCACCTGGGGAATGGGAAGCAGCAAAGTTTTTTAGTAAAGGGTGACTGACCCATTTTCTACAGAGTTGGTATTCATATGCAGCTGAGATTCCAGCCTCCTGTTTTTAGAGCCAGCCTCAGAGGCAACAGCTGTCTCACAAATGACACATATGCCATCACATCTCTTTACATGTCTCACCTGCAGAATACAGTCACCATTTCAGATCAGAGAGAAGCAGAAGAGGAGAGACCATTAAAGTTTATGTTAGAGGGCAAGGTGTCAATTAGTGTATGCCTCTCCACTGGGATTGTATGTGAGCATGCACGCAGTTATTCCCAAGCCAGAAGCCTGCATCATACTATAAGAACCAGTCTTTGGTAAAAACAGTTAATGTTAGGATTGTAGGCAGACTCAGTGAGAGAGCTCCACCAATTACTCACATGTGGATGATCAGGGAGCATCTGTACCAGTGCTGAAACTACTGAGGAATTTTGCTAGATAAAAACTAAACCTGCCCAGTCACAGCTCAAATTAAAGTATCATCTAACTCATATTACAGACACATTAGAGAAGTGTCATTTTCAGTCCCACAGACAGTCACAAAGTTAAGGATTCATACTAACAGGCTCAGTTTGACAGCTATTGTGACAATCAAAGTAGCGCTGCAGGCAGTGTTTGACATTAACAGGCTGAAATGGACATTTTGATGGGAGTGTTGGCTGCTAGAGTTGGCAGAGATGTCTTTTACAGTGTTAATGCTAACAGTCGTTGTAAACCCTAATTTTCTATCATTTAGTTAGTTTATTTGTTTGACAGAGAGAAAACGGCCATCTGTAGCAGCTCTGTGAGGCTGCACTGGTACAGAGGTTTTTAGCTAAAATATCACCGTCAGTACAACGTTTACAATGACAATGCCACATGCTGATATTTAGCAGTAAATGTTGACATTACTTCACCATTTAGTTTGGTGAATTAGCAATAACATTTGCTAAATTAGCACTAAACTCAAAGTACAGCTGCGGCCAACAGGTATGTCATTATTTGGAGGTATTTAGTCATAACTAGTCAAAATATTGGACAAATTGAAACTCTGATCTGATAATGGCAATCACATTACTCAGAATGCAACTCCAATGCCAACAGTTTGGTGGAAATTGAGGAGTTATGTTAAGGTGGCAAGCTAATATTTGCAAATTAGCACTTAACACAAAGTACAGTTGAGGCTGACAGTAATGTCATTAGTTTTGAAGATATTTATCATAACTAGTCAAAAATGGACAAACTGAAATTTGACCTGATAGTTTGGTAAATTTACATTACCCAGAATGCAACTCCAATGCAGAAAGCTCGTGAAAATTAAGCGGTTAAGCTAGTAGTCGCTAATGTAGCTTCGGTTACTAGTCTCAGTACAGCTGAGGGAGCACAGAGGTCTGGGTGAGCCACTCTTTTCTAACTCCACACTCTCAAGTTTGATTTTCACATCTGTAGTCTGCCTTCACCACTGCACAAAAATGAATCCAAAGAACCCAGATACAGCTGCTGCCATCTTTGTGCCAGACAGAATTTGGTGTCAAGTCTAGTAGTTATCAGGGAGTGGAGCTATGTAATCAAGTCCCATCCACACCCACCCAACCAATCATGAGACGCTTCACCCGTTTATTACACCATCAAATAACTAATTAAAACCAAACTTGAGTGAAATGAACATTTGAACATACATCAGTAAGTTATTACGGCCACTAAAATGATGTACGTAGCCAGACAATTAGGAGAACAAGATGTTTTCACTTAGCCAGCCATCATCTTTAAACAGTCATTGTTTAAACCCAATCAAGACATTAACACACACACGTCAGGAGGCAAGGCAATTTATCAGAACTGCGTAGATCCTCAGAGATTTTTCAGACTTGATGAAGTAAAAGAGGAGTTCACTTTTAGTATCACCAACGCTGTAGGATTCATCCTCTGGGGCCACAAATGTCTGTACAAAATTTCAAAGCAATCCATCAAATAGCTGTCAAGATATTTCAGTCTAGGAACAACTGACTGACAGTGCCATCCTTAGGCCTTGCTGCTAGGGTGACTAAAACCTGTAACTGTTCCCGTTGGTACTTTATGTCCCAGCAAGGCTATATAAGTCAAACAGGAAAGCTGTATGATGAAATAAATACAAAAACGAGCCCATGAAACGTCTTCGCTATAAGTTCCAGGCTGCATTGTTTGAGAGTTTAAGCCGCTCAGATGGTTTTCAAACACAGGTTCTGAAGCAGCATCTGGCTGACATATCGCATCACACGAGGAGGAAAATCAAACCAAGATTATCATATTTCAACCCTTTCACTCAAAAATCTGGGCCTGAAATGCCAAAGTTAAAATGGTTTGTATGGTATCATGAACTGTGAGTGTGGCGCCAATAGCAGGAGGACGGAGGCCCAAGCCACAATCTCACTTCCCACAGATGTCCTGAGTCTGCTCCTCCCTTCCAGTATGAGCTGTCAGGACTGGAAGTTCACCATGAGGAATTGCTGAAGGAAGAGGAGGGCCAGGAGGTGGGGCTGGGGAGGAGGCAAGAGGCAGGAATGAAGAAGAGAGAGGAGGAACAGATTGGGGAGCAGCGAATGCTTATCAGTGTCAATAGGATGAGACAAACCAACTCTGCTAAATCATTAGCAAAACATCATCTGCAGCCTTGTGTATTTTCAAAGCAACAAACAAAATATGACACAAACAGTGTCACAAACTGTTTTAACTAAAATGTCTGGAACTCAGTCCATAATATTTTATTCATAACAATAATCCCTTCCAAATACACAGCTCAAAACAAAGTTGGGATTAGAGAACAATCTGGTTCAAAATTCATCCAGCTCCTGACCAGATAACATCCTCCAATAATATCAGTTCTGGAGGATCTGCATGGACATTTCATCACCAGCTCTCTCTCTCTCTCTCTCTCTCTCTCACACACACAAGTTTTGGTTTTACAAAATCTAATTTATGAATGAACCAGCCAAGTCACAGGAGTAATCTACTAAAGCCAGGGAGTGGAGGGCAGGAGGACGAGAAGGAGAATGTGGATGGGCTGTCATTTCAACATCTCCGAGGCGAAATCTACGATCGCTCACCCGCCTGTGGTCGGATATGTAATCCTGCCGATGACGAGGAGACACCACAGCGTGTCGAAGAGACGTGGCTGGCTGATTCATTTCCACGCCTGTCATCAAACACATGCTAATGTTGATTAAACATGCGAGCACTGGAGTTACGAGTCCTGGTCTCACACCTGTCCTGTTGCATCAGTGGCACAACCTGAGCCAAGACCTGGCGGTGTGTGTCTGTGTGTGTGTGTGAGTACTGTAAAGGCCAAACACAGGGCTACACCGTCCTGTCCAGCCTGTGCACAATAATAAGTCAAAACATACAGTCTGTTTCCTCTGATCGACTACAAGGAAAGGTCACTGTTGTATCTGAGCATCTGCTGTGTAAGAAGTCACACTTCCTGTTTATGAATAAACTTGGCTTGGGGTTTGTCAACAGAAATCACAAACAAGCTTCCACTGATTGATTTGATAAAATGTCATTCAACAGCACTTTGGGACTTTGGGAGCTACTTGCACAACGGGTGGTGGTGGTGGTTTCTACGAGTGTGAATGGACTGTTTGTGTTTGCTTCCCTCAAACTGCAGTCTTGAAGGAAAATGAAATATCTGAATTGATTGAATTTAATCCGAGGTCAATCTCCTGCCTTTTTTTCCCAGAGCTAACCCAATTATGGAACTTGGACCAAGAGACGGGTTAAAGCTTTAAAAGTCAGAAGTCGGAAAAGCAGCCCTTGAGTTAATGTATTATTTTGTCATACTACTATTCCAAGATCAAGAATGAACCATCACAGGCAATATTTAACAGTGTTTTGCTCCTCAGTTCACTGGGGTTCAATCTTGTTTAGGCTATAAAATAGTTTGCCAAACCACAAACTGTATATTTAAGAGCTGATTCCTGTTATTGTTAAGTCTAGTACTCACAGTTACTATGAAAAAATCAATTTGCTGATGGTAATAGAGACTACATTTAGTATAATGCAGGATTTACATTTAAATGGCTTTGTTCTTCATTGAGTCTGAATGAAGTTCAAATGTGTGTGAATATACAAAGGTGGTGCTTTCATCAAAAATAATTACTTAATCAAATATACATTAATAAAATCAAATTCAAATATTCTGTTTACATTCTGGCTAAGACCAAGTGCTACATTAGCAAAGAGGGAAGTGACATTTGTGTCATTTCGTCACTGTCCTGGCAGTACGTGTCAAAACAACAACGGTGACATTATCTCCTGTTGTCATCAGTACATGAGTAACATTAGGCTTCAATCAGTTATGTTTATTTCTTTAATCAGCTGGTGTTAGACATTAACGTCCCATCTACCTACAAGAAGATCAATTTTATCTCTGAATTTTTTCTAGGGCCATGTGGAATCAACTCATTTTGCTTCCCTTTTTTCTCTCTGGCCACTCACACACAAAAATGAAGGGATGATTGAGAAAGTCCCAGTGCAACTGGTTCCCTCACATGAGGATGACCCAATTAGCCCACAGTGAGACTTTTGTACTTTGTGTTTGTTGAATGAGTGCCATTGCCTAGGACTCCTGGCATTGGCCGAGGCGGTCACGCTGGGCATCAATGCATCAAAGGCTCATTAGCTCGCCGTATGCAGCCACGCACACCAGCTGACAAAGTGAAACGATGAGAAATTAAATCAGAGGTGAGAAGTGAGTGATTGTGAGGACACCCAGGAATGAGACCGAGGGACCTTCCTCTGCACTACCTCCCCATGTTTTCTTACATCCTTCCTTTAATTTAAACACTATACCCAGCAGTCACAATAAGGATTCAATCACTGCCCAGCTGAATACAAACTCCACTTTGCATCTGGCATCTACAGAACATCTTTTTGTCTTCACAGCTTTGCTTTCGGACAAAGTGTTATTGATACAGTGCGTTGAAAGCATGTTAAGTCAGGCCTGGAAGCCCCAGTTGGCCGCTCTGTGGAAAGCTGGGTACTGATATGCTGATCGAGCCTGGCTGTGTCCACTGAGGGCCAGTGCTGAGCCCAGAGAGAGAGAGAGAGAGGAAGCATCTTCTGCTCAAGCAAACGAACAGCCTTCACTACTCACTTCCCCATCCTCTGCCTTGCTCGCCTCTCAGTGACCTCTGACTTATCGAGAAAGCATGTGACTAATGCCTGCCCCAGCAATTTGATTTCCATGGGGTCCCAGAGATATGTCATCGCATCACGGGTCGCCCATGATAGTAGGAGAGAAACAAGGCCCTCCTGGATATTTCAGTCTCCACTGTGGCACGCTTTATATCAACATTAATGATGACAAACCCGCAGCCAGTAGTGTTCAATCATGAAATGACTCGTGGAAAACCTCAACAGAGCCAAAATGAAAGGGGTGAGTAAATTCGAAACACTTGTTCTCACTGGACGGAATTTCATGGTTGAAGAGGCAGAGGAAGCATCCTTGTGTGACCCTGATGATTTAGTATGGGAGTGGAGGATTAATCTAGTTATAGTACTATGATTATTCGACCAGTTATTTATAGGGTCTAAAAGCAGGAAGGCACGTGATAGAGTGAGCAGTTCTTTAAGCTCACACATTTATCAAATCATCTTTCTTGACTCGGTCTTGTCTCAATCTTCTTACTGAGAAAGAAAGACTCTGCACACTTAAGCAAAATGTAAGTATTTAACTATAAAGTTAAGCCTTCGCCTAAACCTTCATTATGGTGATGGGTGTCAAGGGAGCATCATACAGCTGGAGTTCAATGATATACATATTTAATGTATGGGTTGAAGGTTTTATTTCCTGTTTGTACCTGTAGTTTTAAATGTATTTGGACTACACCTGAAACAATTAGTCAAGACCACTTAAATGGTCCCTCATATCTGGTTGAACTTTCACCAAAGCAAGTTCTATCCAACAAATTTTTAGGTGACATTTGATCAATTGATTGATTTACTGAGAAAAATAACTCTCAGATGAATGTGGATGACTATAACATTATGGTATGGACTTTGAACTGCATATGTGAACTCTATTTCAGGCATACATGCAAAAAAGCATAGGTGTATCCATCCAATATTTGATGTTTTTGTCTTTTCCTGTATCTTAGTGTGGTGAAGTGTGCTGTTAATTGTCTCCATGTCTCTGACTCCCATCTACAATAAATTATTCCAATCTAAAACACTTTCACACTTTTGTTCTTTATATTTTAGTAGAAATGAACGGTTCAGATGCTACACATAATGGAGGCGGTAAACACTGTTGCTGTCACACTTGCTCAGCCACTGTGCTGTACAGAGGAAACCAAACAGCAAGAGGATGGAAGAAGGAATGAAACAGGAAACATGCCTGTTTGTGAGCAACAGCACTGTAATGCTGAGGTGTGGTCAGGGCTAATGCACTGGGGGTGGAGTGTAGTGGTGATGTTGGTGAGGCAGGGAGTGAGGGGTTACAGACGCTCAGTCAGGCTTCCTGTCTTGCACACCCTGACCGGGCCATTTCCCGCCTGCCTGCTGAAAAATACCAGCTCCACTGCCGCCCCACCTCCCGACCGCTAAAAACCTGCTCAGTCAACCCAGACAGGCAGCGCTAAGACAGCCAACAGCTCTAACACTTCATTCTTTCTATAGCGCTCTCTACATTCTTGCCAGATGCTTCCAGGTATCTGCCTTTCAAGGAAAAAACTATGGTTTGTAAATTCACGTCTTATTTTCAGCCTGTCAATCAGTTATGAAAACCACGGTGGTGGAAGACCATGAGATCTGAGAATAAGGGGTGACATTGCCCAAAATATGGGTATAGTATGTAGCATTGTAAAATGTCAGTTTACCTCAGCCACTTTATCTGGATATAAAACCCAAGTGAGACAATTTGCACGTCACTGATTCCTCATTTATTTTACCATTCACTTATTGTTCATGACAACAACTGTTCCTCATTTCCACATGCATTTATTTAGACAGGTTTCTATTCACCTGCCGATTGTTTTAGCTCTGTTTTTATCTCTACCAACTCCTGACAACATCTGCCTTTGCATGGTAACTGCTCCACTTCTGTTTGCCAGCTAGTTGCTAACTTTGTCTGGTTGCTGAGCACAGGACTGTGCCAGAGCATTTACTGAAGACAGCTGCTAACTGCTGCTAAAACAACACGTTGTGTAAAACCAAAACATTGATCTATTAGTTAATGTAAATATCGGGATTGTAGCAGCTTTAATGTTTCGATCTGTGAGATACACAGGCAATAATAAGTATCAACTATGATGCTTGCTAGAAACCAAGACCAACTGGGGCTTAATTTTTCAGTATTTCTTTACTTGGACAGTATTGTTTGAGGGACACGTTTCACAAACTAAAATACATTCCCTTGAAGACAAGCAATTCCCCTAACAGTTCAATATGCACAACTGTGGAATAAACATTTGAAACTGAAAGTTATTCTCACCACAGTGTATTGCACACAAACACACGCCTTCCTCACCACAGGTTACAACAGCATGAATGCCACTTTTATAATACAGCCAAAATCAGATAATAAATGGAAAAGTGTTTGGGCCCAAACATTTTTCCAAAAGTAACTCCACCCAATTCAAAAGGTCACTCCTCTGAACAGAGCCCTGTGTTGCTTGTTTAAGGACTGTTTTACGTGTTGCATCTGACATGAACATCCGCTCTCATAACAGTCACCCATTAATTTCGAGAAAGAGCCTGGCTGAAGAGAGGAAGGTAGGAAAGATGGTCTTTTTAGTATTTATTATTTTTCCTGTATTTCAGTGCATACACAAGGAAAGACCCAGCTGTGAGGGAAAATTACAAACTCATAGAGGTCACATTTAGAGGCTTCACTGAGAGAACTATGTCTGTATATTGATCTGCACTATTATCACTGTTGTACAGCAAGAGACTGCACGTAATTAATAATTCTGCTCAAAAGTGATAGTGTTCACCACGTTGCCTCAGCATCTATCAGCCTAATCATGATCAACAGCTGAAGGCTGATGGGCTGAAATGACTTGTCAGTCACATACAAGCCTCTCAGACTGCACCTTCACAGAATGCACCCCAGCATCTTCTATCCCATTATTAATAACAAGGTACTGGTGATGCAGATAAGCCCAGTGGGATGACGCTGTCTCAAGAGCCCATTAAAAGGAAAACAGAGCCAGGATGTTTGGAGTGTGTGACCTCAGTGCACAGAGCTTCTTAACCTTGAAGGCAGAGTGGAGGCAGCAGCTGGTTAGCACACACACACACACGTGAGCATGCTGAGGGCCGGCTCTGGCATAATTAAACTCCTGCCACACCCCATGGCAGGCTTACAGCCTCCCATGTTGGCTTCTGGTAGCCTCGCAGGTGAAGGAGCCTGAGCTCTGAAGCCTGCTTCCTGCAGGACTGGTGATGTCATGAAGACACATTATAAAAGACACATTCAGCAGCTCAGCGAGGCTCTTCAGCCCACTTGCTCATTACTCCCAACACTGAACACGCCAACATCACAGAAATTGTCGGTGTGTGTGTGTGTAAAAGCTTTCCTGAAGGACTTGATAATCTGACACCAATTAATCCACCCCACAACTGTAAAACTCCTGCACCAAATACACTCCCCACCTTCCTCAGTCTGTTTGACTGGCAACCACCAGCTCAATTTTTTTTACGCTTTGTTCAGGAAATTTTGATGTATTTCCTCAGAGATTCTGCTTGAAGTTATTATTTGGAGACAAAATAGTATGTTATTCAGGGAAGATGATCAGCTTCTCTGTACATACAAAGCTTTGAAATTTAGGGTACAGTTCATGCAGTATCTGATAACCCACTGAGCTATATTCATAAATTGACTGGTAATAATATCAATTTATCTGCAAATTATTTTCTTTATGTGGTCTATGAATTGTTTTATAATATACTTTCCTTTCTTTTCAAACTGCTGCTTTGATCAGCCTACAGCTCAAAAAATTTAAAATAGATATTTAATGTGTTAATCATCAAACATTCACAAGCTGGAAACAGTGTTTGTATATTTTTGAAATAAAATGATCAGTTGACCATTAATCTGTTGCTGATTCATTTAACAACCAGTTATGTCATTTGTAATGAGTTAATATTTAACTCTCTGCTCACTTCTGGAAAACTTTACACTTTATTTTCCCAATTTCAATTTACAAAAACAAGTTTTTCAATTGAAGCAAAACACCAACTATCCAAATCCCCAGTGTGTGGTTTTAGACAGCATGTTGGCTTCAGGAATCAGAGGCTTGATATGACACAGCAGTGTCTGCACTGGTTACATGTCCACATTAGAGATGAAGCTTACAAGCTCGACCCCAGAAAAGATTCCCCGTCTCTTGACGAGCAGTGTCAGAACTAAATCAGGACCAAACAAACAAACAAACAAGCACCTAGTCTTGCAGATAAATAATCAGGTCTCTGGTAGAGTAAAAGTCCATTGGTGAAACTGACACATAAGGCTACTGCAATAAATTATCAGCAAGCATCAATATCAGCCGTAAAATGACGCTTGAAAATGATCATCTGATATGGGTAAAAATTTCAACATCATCATCCATCCTTATACAAAATTTTCTTTAGATTTTGCACAATCAAGTTCTCAGTCCTCGTGAGTCCACTAATTCCACTGTGCATCACCAACTTTTATGCAGTGTGGGAAATGTGGTGTCCTGCTTTCTGGAAGTACTGGATCTCTCTGACTTTGTTTTCATACCACTGTAGCGTCACTACATGCCAAAAAAGCCAAAACACAGTGGCAAAAAAAGAGAAGGCAATCAACCACGGAGAAGAACAGCCTTGAGGAGGTTCTCTATAGACTTACAAATTGAACAGTTTCCTAGTAACATCAAGAGGTCTGTCTGAAATAATTCAAAGTGCAACTGAATGGAGATCCTGAGGAGATTTTCCATCACTACACTCTACGCCATGTCTGCGTCATACGCCCCGACTGACTTCGGGTAAGTAGCTGAGATTTATTCCACAGACCAGAGTGAATTTCCTGCTTCCAGTATCAAAAGAAACTGTGCCTTTGCATCATCTATGTGCACTATTTCTTTATTGTTCCTCACATTTCTCCACAAACTTCCCAGACTATCCCTTGCTGGGGATCTTGAGGAAAAAGACTTGTGTGTGTCATATCACCCACCTCCCACACCTATTCAAGGGCCAAAAGTACACCCATCCATCCATGTTGGCAGTGAAAGGCCGGGTCTTGTTGCTTTGGCTTATGTGCACCTGCTCCACACTCTGGACACTTAGCCTGCCTGTTAGCCTCAACGCATCATTCACAGCCAGAGCCCAAGGAAAATGAAATCACAGGAGAGTTTGTTTGTGTTAGCCTTTAAATGTGTAATAAAGTCCAGTTGTTCCAACGCTTTTAATGACCTTGTGATGAAGACAAAACACCATCTCACTTGACTTTAAATTCATACCTGGTGTCTCTTTAACATGCTGTGATATCCACACATCGACACATCAGTGCCTTCAGGTTTTTCAGCCACAGACATCAATGGTAACCTGTAATTGACATTCATGGCACATTTTGCTGCTGAACTTTTTCCATTAAATCTGCAGCTGCAGGAAAACAGAGAGCTGTAGCTAACAAGACGAGAATATCCCAGACATTTTCATGCACCGGACCCCAAAATAGACCCAATTAAAGCTGCAAACCTCATGTGTTAAAGCCCCTGTCCCCAGTACGATGCAGAAATCAGAATTAGCCATGACCAGAGTCATGGAGGAGAAACCAGGATCTCAGTGTCTTCCCTGATTGTAATTAATAAATTAAAATGTATTTTAAACTGTTCCTCTGTGTATCTGGGGACCCAGGACCCTGTTTGCAAACCACCACAGTCTGCTCAGACCTTCATGCCTCCTTCTCTCCCACAACAATAATAAAACCCACAACAAAACTTCCACGGCCACATTTAGATGCAATATCGACAGACAATAAGTCCCTGCTTGTACTGAGCATAACTGCATGTATTCCGGTGTGTGAGTGTGTGTGTGCAACAGGACTTCTTTGGACACCACCCCACCTCCAAAACATGGCAGACCCTCGGTGTGTCTGTTGCTGTCGGTGATTTGCCCTTCTTCAGTAAAAATAAAGGCTGTTCAGCACTTACAATTTACTGAGATCCATGATCGTCCAAGCAGAAACGGTGAGTCCCCGAGCCGAAGAGGAGTACAGGTGAGGAGGTCCAGTTGGCTTTATATCCTAACGCGGAGTAATTAGTAACGGAAAAGCGATTGAGGCAACAAATGCATTTGGGAGGAGAAGAAGGGGTGGTGGTGGAGGTGGAGTGGTCTATTCAACATGTGTCCGACGGTATTAAATGTCTCTATCCTTCCTCTTCCTGCCTGCCTTCCGCGTCCCTTCTCCTTTTTCTCCGCGAGCCCTACGTGCCCCTTATCGGCGAGACCCAGCATCCGACCGCCGAGGAGCCGAAGCTGTCCGGAGAGAGGGGGCAAAACACATGAGAGAAAGAGAGAAGAACTAATGCTGATAAAAGCCGCCTTATCTCACTTGCCAAGCTTCACACATTAAATCACCCCGCTGCTCTGTTATGTATATGCATCAGCCAACATAGGCTCAGACCGAGACAGGAGGCTACTTTTATTTTGCAACAGCCTGGCTCTATTGGTAGACACAGTAGCATGGAGCCCAGAGGGACGGCTTAAAACCCGGTGGTTCCCAAGCTAGTCCGGGACCGCCGGGGGTCCTGAGAGGAGGTGCAAGGGAGGTGTGGAGGCGAAGATCCAGGAAATACGATAGCTGAATTCTACTGACCTCCAGTCATTAGGGTATAGAGTGTCCTTATTATCGACATTTGTCCGTCAATTTTTTCCTTGTTTAATCAAAAAGCACAAAAATGTCCATCACAGCTCAAGATGAGCTTTAAAACTGCCTTCCTATCACAGTCTAAAACCCAGAGATACTCAGTTTCCAGTCATATAAAATAGACAAAAGCTGCAGATCCTCACATCAAAGGAGCTGAAGTCAGAGAATATTTTGACTAACTTAACTGACTTTTTTTGTCAATCAACTAATCAAATAATTGAGTAATTGAAGTAGAGTGATCTGAAGTGACGATCTGATGATTGGTTCACCTGAGCTCACCTGTAAGACAAAAACATCATCACAAACGATAAAGCCAAAAATCCTAAAGTTTCATCAGGGTGATGATGAAGTCACCACTGCAACTGATTAACAGGTCGCTGTAATGAACAGGTGAGACAACCCCCTCCACCCACTCTCTGAATCCTGTCAGTGCCACAAATACCACAACAAAACACAAAATGACTGGTAACTACAACTGGCTGTCGCAGAAACATCACTAAAAACACATTAATTTAAAACACTATAGGACATGATGACAATAGCTCGCGCTTGTTTGGATGCAAACGCCGGTTACATTTAGGTGTTGTTTTTGTGGTGCAAGAAAAGCAAGGTAGTCTTATAAAACACACAAAGCATCAGAAGGAGCAAGCTCAGAGGTGAATAGACAAAAGTTTTAGTATCAAACCATGAGAGCAATTTGTAACGGATGCCCCCATCTGGTTTCTCTGAGACTGTCGACCAACATGTTCTGTCTTCAAGGCAGACAAGACAGCTGTGTTTGTGTGTGTGTGTGTGTGTGTGAGAGAGGGCCTACCTATAAAATAAGTACGTTGGGTGACAGTTTCAGAATAAAGGTTGTAACAGAAAAATCACTGTTGTTAGAAACACATCTTTTGCTTAATTAACACTAAAACTGAACTTAAGATTAAATGTATCGTGACAAAAATATTTAATTAGAAGACAACTTACATTTCCCCAGCAGTATGTTATTAATTAAATTCATTCATTATTTATTCATACTGCTATATTGTATACACCATAGAAAGAAGACACTTAATTATTCACTGGCAACACAACACTTTAAGTATTTATGAGCAGTATACAAACACAGGATAACACTATATCATGTGGTTGTATCAGCTATAAAGACATTTTAAGTGTTAATATAACTTCAGTCACTAGATTTTAGCCTCCACTTAAAAAATATTAATACACACTTACATCTGGTTAAAAACTGCACTATAATGTAAGGCTAGTGTTAACACAGTGATTATAAATCGTAACAAGGACGAAGCACATTTACTGATGTAGTTAGTTAGTTGTATTTGTGACTCAGAGACAGAGAAGTAATACTTTCCACCTCCTCAAACCCCCTTAGAGACATTGTTTTCCTCGTGAGGTGGGAAGTTTGGAAAACCATCACCCTCGAAAATGCTGGATTCCTTCACCTACAGTGTAAACTGAGGACTGTCAGGCACATTTCTCAGGTTTAATGTAAGAAAGACACTGTATAAAGGAGTTTGGATAAGAACTTGTGTGTTATCAATTGTACAAACTATATATATACAGACTCAGTGGCCACTTTTATTAGGCACAATCGTAAGATTTAATGTAAACTAACACAACAGCTCAGCATTAAAATCACTTTATCAATATAATAATTGGGTTTTGATTGACACTTGATGTATTAATTTAACTATATGTTTACACAAGGTGGGGAAATACAAGAAATCTATTATAAACTAAATATAATCCAGTCCAGCACAACAACGCCTAACTATGACGCGACACACCTGTTGTCTTGGATTACATTAGATTGTACGGTACATAATAAACTAGTAAGGGCGGTATATTCCAGTCAGTCAGAGCTTAAAACCACTGTGTAATTTACTGTATTTTACAGCAGCAATTTGTTAGCATTTTAGAGTTTGAACATTTCAGTATTAATATGAATTATCAACACAGATGATTAAACCAAGGATTGTTTTGGCTTGAAAAACATACATTTTAAAAATCATTTTAAATTCAATGTTTCTAACTTGTTTGTTAACGACAATAATACTACTTAGATCCATCTAGAAACAATAATAAATCCAGGCCACTGTTTTAAAAAAAAGGCTTTTTCTGTCCAATCACAGGACATCAGCTGATCAAATCGAGGCCAGGCCATGACAATCAATATGCTACCATTATACCATCGGGCTGAATGCTATACCTCCAGGCTGCTCAACATAAACAGCCTGTGTCCAGACAATGCCGCTCTTTTTTCCAACAAGTCTTCACTTCCTGGTACGGCAGGCTCCTTCTGCCTGAGGGCAGCCTCACAGAGCATTTCCTCACATACAAAAGTCCCACACCTGTCACCGCCTGGGTTTTCAGTCAGCCACTCAAAACCATTCTTTCTTATTAAAGCTACCCACCTGAATAAATGATATTTGGAGTTCACTTGTCTCAGGTTTATAAAGCTCAACTACGTTGTCAAAACAGGTGAAAGCAAATGCTAAGTGGTTCCTCTAATCCTGTGCAAAGTGTAATTTAATACAAGCAGTTGTTTGTTTGTGATTCGATTGTCTGCGTCATTTCCTCTGCACCACGTTTTACCGCGTATCAATTCTCGAAAGTGTGAGTTCAGCATAAATGCCACCGAGTATCTCCTCCCTCAAGCACATAGATTTAAAGGGTGAAGGATAAGGAGGAAAATGATGCAATGGGCAGTGTGGACTAGTTGTGAGATGAAATTTCAACTGACTTAGTGCCGGAGATAAAAATTAAATCATTAGTCAGACATCACAAACTTCACGCTATAGTGAGTCATGTACTGTAAATATGTCAGTCTTAATTTAAAAATCTATTATAAACATAAAGATGACTCTCAAACATATGCAGACCGATTTAGTGCACTTTATATTTTCCTGTTCGCACAAAGGGAAGTTGTTGTGATAATAGAAATTGACTTAACACCCTTTTGAATTATGTCCATGAAGTTGTAAAGTCAAAACAGGCTACATCCTCAACCACAGGGGTTAAAGTCCTCACTTAGGTGTCTCTCTTTCCGACTCAAGACTGACTCAAGGTTTCAACACACATGTGCTTTTTCTGGAAATGACTCTTTATGTCTCCCAGTGGAAAATCCTCTATAGAGTCCATCAAGACTCTGTATAGACAGAATATTGGCTCAGACATCTTTCAGACTACAAGATTACAAAGGTGAATTCTTCTTGTGCCCTTTGTGATTATTTTATGAGCTTTCACTTTCATCCTGGGACATGTTGTATATAAATGAACAACACCCACGTGAGATAACATGGTCAGTAATTAGGCCGGACTACTTCAACATTATTGTTTATCATCTTTTGAATAATTGATAACCCAGGCTTATCAGAGTTGAATGTATGTTGTCACAGCTGATGACTATATTGTATCTGGATGGATATTTAAACGAGGCCATGTCAAAGGAGGATAATTTGCATACCACACACACTGTACACCGATGACGTGGGTTTCCAGACTGACTTGTGACCTCTGGAAGCTGCATGAGAAACAAAAAACCTACACTCCATCTCTGTCTCTTGTCTCTTTCCGCTTTACTGTGCTGTAAAACCAGAGGAGAACTCCAAAACAATCTGTAAATCAGAGCCATTGTTAATGCCGCCAGGAACTCATCGGTGCACTTTGTTCCACTTACTGACCCAAGTCACCATGTCCAGCTCTCATTATTCTACGGCCAGTCAGTGCAATGAGGCCAAACCACCGCCGTTTCTGCTGCCTCAGTGCTTTTAATGGTCTCGGCCATGCCTGCATGCTTGCCTGTGTGTGTGTGTGTGTGTGTGCTGTATGCATGCGGATATTTCCTCCATAACTTCCCTGCATTTTAAATTGCAGGATGTAAAAGAAGACGAGGAGGACTCAAGACAATAAGCGCTCAGGAGGGAAGACAACAAGGCAAAGAGAGAGATAAAGACATGAGGAGAAAGAGAGACGAGAGGACGGGTGATTTTTAAAGAAAATACTTGTCTACGCCTGCACTGCTGAGTCCTGATTATGCCTGAGGGGCCACGGCCCGCCTCCCTGAATTTACAGTGCTGCTAGGGCACCAAACAGCACCAAACAGGGTGCAGGGGGACTAGGGTGTCCATTAGAGCAGGTCCACACATACTGTAAGTAACAGTGACTCACAACTAGGGTATCGCAGGAGGAGGATGTAATGGCAATTTTAACTATAAATACGGATAAATGGTTTCAACAAATTGTTTATCGTTATTTTTATATACAGTGGTAAATAAAATAAAACAATGGATAAACAGTTGAAATAATAAGGTAGTCAGCTATGGGCACGGATAAATGATTCAACAGATAACTGCAAGTGGATAAATAGTTTAAATAGTTGGCTACAACTTATGTAGAAGTGGCTAGTGTCCAGCTTCTGCTACCACAGTTGGTACATGGCAGTGTGAATGCAAGTTTACTAAACCAATGGCGTAAGTGCTTCAGTTCATCTGTAAGGGGTTGTGGGGTGTATTTAGAAAACTTTTGGGAAACACTGTTGCAGGCTAGGCGCATCAACAACAAACGCACACACATCAAATACAGATACAAACCTCCATGCAGACCAGTAGGAGTAGGAGGAAGTCCTATTTTAAGGCCTTAATTATGTAACAAGGGTGTAGGCTACCGGTGGCTCACACCGTGTCCCAGCTGAGAAACTGGTGCCCTGTAGTTTCCACAAGCATCAATTATGGCCCTATCAGTCCAGACGCAACCTACCCAGCTTTTCCAGTGAAAACCTCCTGGCCCCTGACAGCTCGGAGACTGTTTTTGCAATCTAGGAGTGAGTTGCATCTCTGACATTTTGAAACCTTAAGATAAATATTATAAAATATGTTGTAATATGCTAACTTGTTATTTACTTGTTGGTTTTCTCATTGTTGTTGGAGAACACAATAGAACACCAAAACATGCAATGATGCTCTAGATAAACACACCAGAGATTAACTTCTTTAAACTCTAAATTAAAGAGTCATTATGAGGCTAAAATACACACAAAAGTTGTTTGTGTGCTGTGGCTGCCCTGTCTATTCTTTTTATAACCCAGTGTGGATACTCATGTCAGAGAGAGGGTTTTGAACACACCCTGGTTGTTTACCCAACTCAACAGAGAGATAGGCAAGACATTTCTAGAACCAGTTTTACACAACTATGCCTTTAGAGCCAAAGTATAACTCGCCGTTCGCAGCAATAATTGCTCATATTCTTATGCGAATGAAACTGTAGAACATTGGAATTCAGGTTTCATGTTGATGCATGAAGTATAAATCTTCACTCTGTTTACTCACACAATTGTCATAAATCTTCAAATCCACTGCAACTGCTTATAAACTAGTTCTAGAGCTGACATAATTATTGATTAATCAAAATATTCACATAATCGAGTGAGTACTTTAAAACAAAATGGCCAAAATTAATCATCTAAATGGTTTATATTTTGATTTCGTTGTTGAGTGTTGTCTGAACTAAAAGACATTTCAGTGTGTCAGGATGCATTTACTAGTCTGGAGATTTGTTTAGTTTTCTGTCAGATGAATAACGTGAGAACTCAACAGGGCTACGGGCATATTTCAATATAAACATCAGAGATGTCACTAAGTACCTTTAAAGCTCAAAAGGCTGGAGATGATGGAAAATCTAAGACAGACAGACAGACAGGCAGGCAGACAAGACACGCAGACAGACAGCTGGTTCTCTATAGAGGTGAGCCAGCCACCCAGCAGATTTAGGCAGCTTTAGAGCACACACACAGATCAGATGAGATTATCGCCACTGATCCCCTGTAAAGTAGACAGCATTCATTGATTCCTGCACTACACAGCCTGGATCCCCAGTCAAAATCAACCACCAGAGAAAAGAAACACAGGCAGCATGTCAGTGGGGAAACAAATTAATCAGTGATTTAACCTAAGGGGAAACTATTACAGCTCTACAGAAGAGAAATTGTCACCATTAGTCACATATATATATATATAGAATGTTGTGCCACACACTAACAGCAAATCAAACACGGCCTGTTTTATCTTGCATGAATATTTTCACCTCCTTCATGGCAGCAGGCAGAGTTGATCAGTTGCAAAGTTGTTTGCTTTGTTTGAATGATCTCAGAGCAATTGGAGAGGCTTTAATGAGGCAGATGCATACAAAATGTCAGAGCAGGGACAAATTTTACTCAAAGGCTACAGCAATACGTTATCAGAGCTGTACGCAAAGACAAGGCAATGAAAGGAGATAAAGTTCATGTATTGAGACTGTTTGCCTTGACACACTTCCAGAGGGTGAGATCCCAGGAGTCTGACAGTGCGACCTAGTGACCAGGCTTTGGCTTAGAAACATAAAGCCACGCAAGATGCTGCCTATCCCCACCTCTAATCCATGCTACTGTCCCGACGGAAAGGCGCGGGGTGGGCAAACTGTATGTGACCGGGGCTTAAAATGCAGAATTGCCAAATACCTGCTGTGCACATTTAGGCTGTGTTGACTTGTACTGGTCTGATTTAGCCACAGCTGTAAATGGAGAAGCATGTTGCAGCACTATCATGGCAGTTTGACTGCCTTGACCTGTCTGATTTACTTTCTCCTTCCCTCCCTGTACCATGGGTCTGGGGGAGAGAGGAGGAGGGAGACCACCAGGCAGAAGCAGCAGATCCACAGCCCAACAGCAGCCTACATACATATGTTCACTGGGAGAGAGACAGAGCACTTCATAAAAGTCAGACGCAGCTCTTGAAGCTTCACAGCATTAATTATTCACCAGCAGCCATCACATCAAAACAAATAAACACAAAAACATGTCTTTATCTTCTGCCTTTCCAGATCTTCTCTTAATCCACCACCATCATCATCATCATCACTGATCACTGCTGAGACCACAGGCCCAGAAGACACTGACAGCCTGTCACACAGAGCTTCATAGCTTGCCTCCTCTTGTCTGGTTTATCCTGCAGATAGGGGCTAACAACACAGTTATCTGAATTCAAAAGGCCATTGACCGACATTTACCAGCCTTTGTTGTGCAGTGTGGATTCCATTATACATCTGCTGATCACAGACAGACATCAGGAAAGCAGCAGCACTAAAATAACCCATAATATGGATCAAAACACAAGCGCAGAGACTCAAGGATCAAACCTGAAGAATTACTAAAACACGAAAACACGTGTGTCATGTTTTTTGTGTGTGGATGGATCCCACTCCTGTCCTCACTTCCAGTCAAAATCACAATCCACAGTTTAGTTTAGGCAGCAACAGACTGACATGATCATCCTCCTACCTTACAAAGGCTTCCTCAGCCAGGATCTCAAAGCAACGCTTTCCAAAGGGGAAAACAATCATATTGTTCCATTGACAGGCTGTACCAGTTTCTCAAAGTTTTCTCTCCAGCCCAGGCTATTGGCCCCTCCAGTCCGTCGGATCACTTTGGGATAGCGTTATACTTGCTGCATGGAGCTTTCACTGATCCATTGTCGTCTGTGACACAAAACACACAGCAGCGAAAGAGAAAAACCAGCCGATAAACAGGCTAGACTGTAAAAAAAATTATATAGAATAAAAAAATAAAAATAAAAGCTGCGCTAATCTATGGCGGGCAGCGGTCCATGCTGTGCTGACTCGTCGCCCGTTCACTGGAGCATTTGGCTTTCCGTCCTACACCCCAGTCAATGACAGGACAGCCTGAGAACGGGCACCAGAGTAAAGTCAGCGAGGTTACAGAAAATCAGACTTCCGCTTTCAAAATAAAAGCCCCACACGAAATTCAATGTAACGCGCGAGGATGCAACTGTTTGCCTATATTAAACTCTCTGCGCTTCAATGTCTTGAAAGCAACTTGTTTTCAATAACGCTTGTACAACAGCCAGTATTAGTCCCCGAGGTCATAATCAGGCCAACTTGTTACTAATTAACTCCATGAACAGGAGTTGCAGAGTTCTAACCAAATTACTGCAGGAAACAAACGCGTTTTCTGTGTGAAACAGGTGGGCGTCCAGAGCAATCAGAAGTGATGTGCAACATTCGCGGGGAGTTAACATGTATTCGTCTCTAAACCTGCCTGCAGCGGTGCGTGGCTGCAGTGCGACCTCAGAAAAGCGTTTTTACGCACGGAGAAACAACTGCAAGCTGCTGTAGTAGCTGTGAACGCGCTCACCGTTCAGTTGGCCAAAGGAAAACTGTCGATGTTATTTGACATTTTCTGGCAACTGTTTCTGACTCCTCCTGCGTTGTCCGCCACTGGCTGAGCTCCACCACCAGCAGGGCCCACCCACACCACCACCGTCAATAACGTGTTGTGATTTTGATTTTCAAAACTACATCAGCAGCTTTATCATAGTCTTATCAACACACATTATATATATTGTATGTCTTTACAAGTAATATTAAATCCTGAGCTGGGCTGGATGATGCAGGCGACAGCAGACAATATCTAGTCCACGTGAATGAGATGCTTGAAAAACTCATTCAATATTATCGCTGTATGATCCTGCAGAGCCTTCAAAAAACATGATAGATGTAGAGATAATATAAGGTCAGATGTTGAAACTATGCTTATTTTTATAGGAAGCAACAATTTCGTTGTAAATGTCACAGTAGCTGCCCCTTTCTCTGACAATATCACAGTAATATGATCTGGAAAAAGGAAAATTCATCATTTAATATCTTGCAGACGTTTAACAGCCACACAACCAGAGTAATATGAAAACAAGCTGAGAGAAATACTTATGCACAAGCCTTATTTTGCCAATTAATTCAAAAATGCCTATTCACACTAACAATAAAGTAGTTCATGCCATGAGCTCTGCAGAGATGAAGAATGAGCCTTCCCTCCCCTGGTGTCCTGATCAGTGCCAGCGCCATTTGTCCAAGTAACAATAGACGAGTGAGGCATGTCTGTATACTCATCAGCGCTATCCGATCATGACAATGTACAGTGTGTCATAAAATATTGACTGCTACGTGGGAGAGCTTTATGCTGCTTCCTGTCACCACTCAGTATTCTCACATTTTTGCCTGGGCGTCAGCGCTGAAAACACACTGTTTGCTTGATTCAGTTCTTGGATGAGTGGGTAGTAGCTGCTCCCTGGAGATAAAAAAAAGCAAGCAAACGATCATTTCCTGTCAGCAACCATTCCTATCACATTATTTAATCAGACCTGCAACAGACTGTAAACCACTGACTCAACGCAGCCTCATGTTCAAACAGGGGGGAACCATACATTTCAACTACAGTAAAATCCTAACTTTTGTCTATATGTAGTTGATTAGATGCAGTGGTAAACAAACAAACAAACAAAAACAGATATATGATAGCAGAGAAAACCTCAAAGACCAGCTGGAGGTTTTCGTTCTGGTACACATATAAAATAAAACAGCCCATTAATCACCGACAAATAAAGAGACAGTGGTGGAACAAATATTCACATCCTTTATCTTAAGTAAAGGCATCAACGACATAATGGAAATATATTCAAAAATATAACACTTAAAATCCCACTGAAGTAAAATTGTATTACTGGCTAAATATATTTGACATTGGCTATCAAAAGTAACAGAACCAATTCTTGATAACTGGCTCTAGTGATTGGTATATTATCATATATCACTATATTTTTAGCACTGATGCAGCAGTGCCTAAGAAGCATTTTCCTGTTGTAGCTGCTAAAACTGGGGCTACTTTTTATACTTAAAGTATTAATTTCTTTGGAATATTCTCTCATCTTTGCAAGCTTGTGGAATATTGATGAGTGCTAACTCTTTGGGCCACAAACAGTTATTTAGAGTTAATCACCTGAGATGTTTAGAGAGGAAATCTTTGTTTGGTGGAACTGCAAGCAACCCATAGACATCTGAAATATGGGTCTGCTTTTTCATATGGGGCCACAAGCCAAAAAACACTGGTTTTATCTTTAGCAATTTATTATGGAAAGTAACTAGAAACTACACGTGTCAGAAGTATAGTTGGGTAAAAAGTACGATATTGCCGAACTGTGGTGTAGCATTGAATAGACCTTGTTTTTTAGAATTGTAATACATTACTTGAGTACAAATAGAAATTTCCATTCGTATCAACTTATATAAGTAAATATATTGTGAAAAAATAAATAAATAACACCTAACATGTCCAGCCATTTCATTACAGTGCATACAGTATGAGCATACTGAGGACGGTGGAGACAAAAAAAGAAAGAGAGAGAGAAAAAAAAGAGAGATTAGGAAGTCTCGCGAGATTACCACTGTAACGGAGGATCGGGGCTTGGTCTTGAAGTTTTCAGATGCATCTGTAGATGAATCATAATAGCATCAAGATGTCGGGACGATCAGGCCGCGCCGAGACCCGAAGTCGGGCCAAAGATGACATTAAAAAGGTCCTGGCGGCCATCGAGAAAGTCCGCAAATGGTATGTAGGAATGTCTGGGGGACAATATGGAGGGAAATGTGTTAGTACACCGTGGGTTGATATCTGCTGCGTCGCTCAACAAACTTCAGTCGGAAAAGTTAGATGATTGACGGGGCTGTTGACCAATCAATGCCCGCGGTTGACAGGAGAGGCGGGGCTAGCCGAGTTTTTCCGCCGAGAGCTGTCAATATGGCTCCAGCCTCACATGCCGTCCGCTGTGATGTAGGCTATAGTCACTTCTTAATGAAAATAATAAACACCCTCCGACCTGTTTCTCGTGATTTTAACACGCTCGTGTGATGTAAATGAGAGCTATGAATGAGCACGATGGGATATGTGATAAGCTGTCATCTCTGTTGTGGGCAGAGAGGACATGAGCCTGTATGTCATGTTGCAGATTAATGCTATTAAAGCAGATAATGTGGTGTTAGAGCTAAACTGAGCGCCTCTCTAAATTTAGTAAAACTAATTTTATCCCCAGGGAGAAGAAATGGGTGACAGTTGGAGACACATCCTTACGTATATTCAAGTGGGTGCCAGTAACAGAAACAAAGCAGGTGGGGGCCTCTGTCATGTAAAAAAAATAAAATAAAATAAAAATCAGATGAATGTCTCTGGCTTACAGATTCGTGGTCTAATTTGAGTATTGATTCTCTTTTGTCAGATATATCGCACCAAATCTACAGGTGGAGAGGTTAGAGGACTAAAAGATGTGGTCCTGGAAAACACAAACTCTTTACTGGATTTCACTGGTGAGTTTTGGGGCTGTTAATAAATCCCAGAGACATTGCACTCATGTTAAAAATGCCAGACTAACTCACCAAACTCCTGTGTTCCTCGCCTCAGATGAAAACAGCAACCAGAGCTTTCTGTCAGACGTTTACCAGCCTAAAATGGACAACAGCAGCAGCACCTCCAGCTCGCAGCAGGTCAGCCCTCCACATACCTCCAGCCTTCGCACTGAAGACTCCCAGCCACCGATGCTGGGCCAGGAGAGTGTGGATGGTATGTACATTGCTCTTTTCACTCAATTTTACACATTCCTGTAATGTTGAAAAAAATACGTACTGTAGTCACTGTATTCATTTATAAAATGGTGGCAGGCGTTAAGCCTAATAACAAAGAGCCACAGCTCCAATTATCAGCAGTCCAAGCAAATAAACCTCAGGACTTAAAGGACAACTTGACTGAACTAGGGCCTTATGTTAAAAAATTTTGAAATCTTTGGAATTGGTGCAGTATTGAGTCAAATGGGCATTTGTCCATGTCAAAGTACATCCACTAGAGTTCTTGTTTTTGCCACTGACTGGCTTAGATTGTTGTTGGATACGATTACTACAGAGATAGATCTTTTTATTAACGAGTAAGACCCTTTTTGTTTGACCAGAAACACCCATTTTATTGCTACCAGAGTCCATTGGCAAAAATCCTAATTTTACCTCTAAGAGCAGGTGAGTTGCTGGAGTAGAGCTGTCTGGCTTGGTTAGTTTGTTTGTCTTATTGTGTGACTTTCAGTGGTGGGAAAAGTATTTAGACCACACAAGTACCACACAGTGGATGCCAGATATGCTCTTCTTGCTCAATACTGCACCGTTTGCAAAGATTTTTGCCTCTATCAATCATCTACATGCAAAAACATTTGAAAACAAGGCCCAGGATCTAAAACACTAGAGTGCTCTAGTAACTACAGCTTACACCTGGTGTTTACCCTTAATTAATTGTATTTAATTAGTGGTAACAGTAATTAAGAATAACAACAGTCAACTTACACATCTCCTCATTCACTGTCAGAGCTGAGTTAATGAGGATGTAATTTCATAATTCCTTGTGAATGCAGAGCCAGTTCATTCAGGACAGGAGGGGGCTGATGAGCCTCCTACTCTCATCAAGGAGGACCTTCTTTCATCAGGAGCTGTCAGACGGAGCACCCCGGACACACAGGTTCACTTTCTGAAAATGGGTTCAAGAAAAACCTTAACATTTTTATTGATTATATAGAAATTTTAATCATATCTCTGTAGTCTGCTGTGTGATGTAAAATTGAAGTGTTCCTTTTTATTCAACAGGAGGAACTAGATGAATCGGGGGCCCCGCCTTTAAAGAAGATTTGCACAGGAGAAAATGCGGTTCTGAGATAGCTTATTTATGATCATTTTGTCAAAATGCACACGGATACCTGTCTTCAGTTGTTGTCAGATTAGCTAAGCATTCAAAATTATTCTGTCGTTCTCTTGACATATGTACGCAAATATTACTCATTACATTTCAGCAAATTACAAAAAAAGTATTTCCTGCAGAGTCTCTGTTCACTTTGAAAATCTTTAAAGTCTTGCTGTTTTAAGCGATTTCTGAAATGAATGGAGGCGATTATCCAAACATTGTGCGGCAAGTCACATGCTATAAATGTCTAGTTTTCTGGCAACTAACTAAAGTTTCTTATTTACTCTTTATGCAGTTGAGCTTTATTTTTGCATGTTTCCATATCCTATTGCTTTATTTTCAAGGTTTACAGGCCATTTTGAAAAGCTGTTAAACATGTAGCTTTATGCAGATTGATGTGTAGATGTGCCATTATTATATTAAACATTATGCCCTTTCTAAAGCAGATCTTCTTTTGGCTTATCACATGCAAGGATAAATTCTTTTAAAAAAATATATTTATAATATGATTTGCCCATGTTTATAACTGAAGCCGTTTTGTAAACCATAATAAATGCTACTTTCCATGTCAAGTCATTGATGCTGCGAGGTTGGAATTTATTCACAATAATATCTTGAGGAAATCACTCTGCACATATGATGAAGGCAGATCCATATAGAGTCACCTGCTGTTTAATCAGACATGTTCTAGAAGGCCCAGTGGGTTTAGAAATTAAGTTGATGAAGAATGAAGGCCATATCCATTTTCAACAAATACACTATAAAAACATTAAAATGTGTTTTTGTATGAATGAGTTAAAATGATGATATAATCTGCTTTAACTGCACTGATTCGAGCATTTTTGAGGCTGCAACTACAGACCTTAATGAACTCTGTGACATTGTACATCAGTTTTTGTGAGAACATGTGTGCCCACTTAGATTTTCTCCTCTTCCAGCAACAACTAGACCTTGTTTACAACTAAACGCAGGCAGCTCTGTTAGGCAGCCTACAGAGGTGGAGACAGACTCCTGTACAACCAGGCCACAAACACACTGACCAAGGAAGTGAGAATAGTAAAGAGAAGCTACACTGAAAAGCTCGGTTCTCAGCTAACAGCCCTGGGTCAGTGTAGAGAGAAAGGACATCACCAGCCACAAAAAACCGTCCCCCGGCACTGTGGAGAACAATCACCTGGCTGACAACCTGAGAGTGTTTTACTGCAGGTTTGACAAATTCACATTCACACCCCTCATGACTGCAGAAAATATGGCGTTAACCTGCCTACTACCCAGAACTTATACACCTTCAGCCTCCTCACACCCTCACTCCTGTTACAACTCCTGCCCTCTGGTTGGTGCTGAAGAACACTATACAACAAAACAGCCAGATACATCAGATACTTCCCACATGCCATCACTCTGATGAACAGTATATTAATATATATATGTATATGTCATCCATCACAAATAAAAGCAGGCTGTATATACTGAACACAGATGTGTATACATACCGACACTACTCACTTAATATTAATTTCAGCACCTCTTGCACTCTCCAACACATTGCACCACGTTTCTTACTGGCTGACATTGTACATAGACATTTTTTACCTGCTGGATTGCACATAATAGTCATATGTTTATGTTTATTTATCTTTTCTCAGCTTTATCCTTGTGTTTACTGTACGCCCATGTGTTTCTCCATGAACCTTATTATTTGTACTGTACACGGTGCATAATTCTTTATTTGCACAAACGTATTTGGCCAATAAAACTGTCTCTGATGATCTGTATTGTCAACAGCTGACCTCCAGCATTTCGCTTATATTATGTATGGGCGTGGCTTATGTGAAGGGGCTGTCCGAGTGTGACAATAGACAGACTACACCAGCCAATCAGGGTGCGTATCGGACTAGCTCGGCGAGGGCGCTTAACTGAAGTAGCCAATCAACGTTGAGAGGAGGCGGGGCGTGTGTGCGACGCTGCTTGCTGCCGGGGAAACGGAGTTCTGAGGGTGTAGGGAATTGTGCCGGTGCGCTAGAAACTCCCGCCATTTCGACAAGGAATTAACCTCTTGATTGATCCAGGTTACTTTTTCGTAACGCTTGCTAACGCTGTTATCTGACAGGAAGAAGCTCCGGCAGCACGAAAATGCAGCGAAGACAAGTGATTAAACAGGAGCAGGCCTAGTTTGAAGAAGACTTGGGGACTGCACAGCGCGCCAGACCTCCTGCCGAGCTGAGCTTCGGCTGTTGCCGCGAGTTTGATTTCGGTGTGGTTTTGCATCCTTTCATGTCCAGCCGGAGCTAAAAGTTTACCAACTATCTCGAAAGACAATTCCAGCAACCTGTTTTATACCCAAGACATAGCGTGAAACCATCATGACACCGCTACTAGAGGAGAGAAGAAGGATGCGATGAGGCTGCTGGCAATAAGCGCACTGTTATTGTTTTGCAACGAGATAGCGATCCAGCCTACTAGCTAGTCAGCTAGCTGCTACACGTTGAGTGCCGGGCCTGCCGGCGGTAACGTGAGACGTGCTAACGCATTTCGGGACACTTGGATACATGCTAAGGACATATTGTTGTATATTATTACACTAAATTGGTTCTGGAAGATCTGAATTTAGCGTTGGCACCCGTGCCATCCGTGGATCTGAAATGGCACCGCTTTTGGGCCGGAAACCTTACCCGCTGGCTAAGCCGCTAGCCGAGCCACCAGGCCCGGGAGAGGAGGTCTACATCATCGAGCACACCAAGGAGGCCTTCAGGAACAAAGAGTATCCTTTAACATGGTGCTGATGCTCAGTCTCGACTTAGCGAGAGTCAGCCGGCATGCAGTGTGGCTGGCTTTGTCTGCCTGGATAAACCGATGTCCATACGGTTACATGCACGGGGCTTGTAACCCGGGCTAACAAAGCTAATTTAATATCACCAGACATTTTCCTTTCGTTTAGTGTTACCCCGCATGTACACAGTTTACACTGGATGACAGGCTTGCTAGCTAACATTAACACCGCTTTGCTAATCAGCTCATTGCAGCTGGCTATTTATCAAAGCCAGAAAAAAGGGGATTGTTAGCGGCACATTAGCACATTTCTCATGCTTAGTGAAACGTAGGGAGCCGTTATGAAAGGCCGTCCTTTCACTCTCGGCTTTTACGGCCCCGCTGTCAGCTACTCCCAATGCTAGCGGAGTTGGCTAGCACGCTGCTAACGTTAGGTTTCCCATTATGTCACAATAGCCCGTCGTCTGCTCCCACAGCCTGTAGCTAGCTGCTAACGTTAGCACACAAGCCTTAGCTACCGGTACATTTGAGTTTTTGACTTTAAGAAATGAGAACAACCGCTGACTACCACCTACTAACTTATTTAAAACAGCTTTTTCTGGTAGATAGGCTGGTTCTGGTGTACCAGTCAGGTTACTTACCCACTCTGTGAGGAGCTGTTTATATGGAAACTTCAAACTGTCAGCGAGGCAATGAGGCTAGCTGAGACAGCTCAAAGTGACACACGTAGTGCTAAAAGTGGTCTTTGTGTCTGTTTTATGGCAACCTAAGTTAGTATAAGTTGTAGTAGATTTAAATTCAAGTGACATAGCTGTTTTATTCACTTACTTATTTGTATCCGACTTAAACATGGGTATCTGACATCACTAATTTAAGAACAGCTTTTAGAGCCACAGGCCTCCTAACCACTGTCCCATCAATGCTAACACAGAGAGTTTGGCCTGGGAGTGTTCAACTTTTTAGTCTTATAACAACTCATAGAAGTGTGTTTACTGTTTCATCCAAAATTTGTGTTCATTTTAGGTTGCCAGAAAGCTTTTCCGGCGCCCACCTTTCTTCAGTTTTGTGTTATTTATTACACTCTTAGTTCACTTGTTCTGTACCGTACTGTTGTTCCTTAGCATGTAACTAGGCGTTTTAAGTTTTATTATGAAGTCATGTCTGTGTTTGCTTGGTACCCCTTGGACCCCTGCTGCTTTTTAAACTATTGACACCAGTGACCCTACAACAGTGGACCCTGTATGTCTTGCTTGTGATGAGAAAGCAAGTGGCTGAACATGGGGCAACTGTTTACATGTGAATACTGCGATTTACCTTGACAAAATAACTGCAGAGAGTATGAGGCGCGCCTGCAGAGGTACAGCGAGCGCATCTGGACATGTAAGAGCACTGGAAGCAGCCAGCTGACACACAAAGAAGCATGGGAAGAGGAACAAGAAGTCACTGAACTGTTAGTATCACATCCAGAGTTTGTGTGTGCGTGTTCACGATTTCATCCAGTCATTGAAATAAGAGCCGGTCTACTCTCAGCTGATTGCAACCTATAGCCTGTACACATAACGATCACATGTGCATTCAGGTGTTCAGTGAAGTTCTGGGTCTTATTAGTCCCTGAATGTATAAATCAGTACTTGTTGTTGAGATGCATTTGCTCAAAAATATGCACTAGTCTCTTTTACTGAAGCTTAGTAATATCGTGAAACAGCCGTACTCTCCCAGTGAAGGTCACAAGGCTTGCTGCTTTGCTATGATTGGATAAATCTGGTGCTCCTCCTCTCAGTCTATTTAGAGGGCGTGTGATTGAGTCATCCTTGAATTTGCAATGGCCTGGTGAGAGCTCCCTTATTCTGATCTGCAAAAAAGGAAGAATATAGACAAAACGTCAGACTAGTCCAGCTGAGATCTCTCAGTTCGTTTGTCATCAATCAGGTGAATGTTTATGGTACTGTATACATGATGTCAGCAAGAGGAAGGTGACCTCAACTATATATGTGGTCCAAAGAGATGTCACGGCAAAGACAGAGGAGAGCAGTGCTCAGCTGCACAGCGCTAAAGTCACTCAGATCACAAGGTGTATTTAAGCCCTGTCTAATTATATCAGCCAAGAGA
This sequence comes from Lates japonicus, assembly GCA_033238685.1. NCBI lineage: Eukaryota > Metazoa > Chordata > Actinopteri > Centropomidae > Lates > Lates japonicus. The sequence goes on along the minus strand of BRZM01000029.1, from coordinate 3,808,365 downwards.
TTTTACTCCCCCTACTGGCCACTCACAGCCCTTTGTTGCCCTGTTATGTAATGCCCTGGTCCCTGTGATGACTGCAGCGCAGGAATCGAAACAGCTTGAAAGACATCTCGCCATGAACAGAGTGCATCACACCCATCAATGAATCCAACTCATGTTATGACGTGGCAACAGTCTTTGCTGCAAAGTTTGTTTTTAAATGCTGTCTGGACATTAAAAACAGCCTCTCCTTTTATACATAATTAAGTGGAGCACAGAATCATGGGAATACAAAAACTATATTTGTTTTCATTTACTTTTTTGGGTACTAATTACTGCTTGTGCTCTCTGTGCAGGCTTCAAGAGGAGTATCCCCAGTGGTTTGAGAAGCCAGTCCTCGAGATGGTCCACCACAACACAGTGTCTTTAGACAAACTGGTTGAAATGGCCTGGGTGGAAATCCTCACCAAGTATGCTGTGGATGAAGAGTGTGACTTCCTGGTCAGTATGACTTCTTAAATCTGTAAACTTGAGTGTTATGTATGGTTGTTATAGCTATAACCTTGTATTTATATCTTGTGATGTTCCCAGCAGCAATCAGACTTGTAGTATTAGCAGCATTATGCATTATTCACCATACTCATACAATATATATTATCTGACAAACCTGTATAACATCTAAATGAAACCCACCATAGTGGTAGGGCAGGAGTAAGCGGGTGTTTAATTGGAAACTTCCTGTTTTTATTTTTCTCTCTTTAGGTGGGGAAGGACAAAAGTTTGCGAGTGAAGGTGGTGAAGATCCACCCCTTAGAAAACCCAGAGGGTGAGACGGGGGAGAAGAAGCTTGAAGGTGCCTGTGACTCTCCATCTAGCGACAAAGAGAACGCAAGTCAAGAGAACCAGAGGAAGGAACCTCCTCCCAGAGAGGAGGAGAATAGGAGGGAGAGTCTCAGTGAGTACAAATCATCTACAATCAGGGATCAGGAAGAGTACCAAGGATCATAGCCAAGAGCTTTAGGCTTTTTAAAAACAATGTTTATCTTCCTATCAGGTGACAGAGCACGGCGTTCTCCAAGGAAACTTCCCACTGCCATGAAGGAAGAGAAGAAGAAGTGGGCAATGCCCAAATTCCTTCCTCATAAATATGATGTGAAGCTCATCAACGAGGATAAGGTTTGTCTTTAGACCCATGGCTGTATGTTACTCCTCTGTGCTTTCTGTGCAGACTTTTGCATTTTTAAAAGAAAATAAATTGAATCTTTTGAACTGCCCTCTGTTACAGGTGATCAGTGATGTCCCAGCCGACAGTCTTTTCCGAACAGAGCGCCCTCCAACCAAGGAGATCATGCGCTATTTCATTAGGCACTATGCTCTGAGGCTGGGCATGGGAGAGAGTGCTCCTTGGGTGGTTGAGGATGAACTGGTGAAAAAGTTTAACCTGCCCAGCAAATTCAGTGACTTTCTTCTTGATCCACACAAGGTAATTCACTCAAAGTCATTTTCTGCATGTTACTTTCTTTGAAAATGTTGCTCGTGCCTGGCTCACGCTGTTTTGTTTGGCTGAAGTTTTTAGCGGAGAATCCCTCAGCGAAGCGTAAGAGCTTGACGTCTCCAGAGGGTAAACCCAGCAAGAAGCTCAAGACCTCCGACACACCAGGAGAGGACTCAGGAAATGAGAAGGGAGAGAAGAAAAGGAAAAAGAAGAAAGACGCCTTAGGCATGCCCCTCAGTCCCACCATCTGGGGCCACATGCAGGTTAGCTGACTTCTATGATATTACTTAATGCATATGGGGTATCCCTTAAAACTCAAATCTTTGCTTAATGGGCTCATGTTGTCTGTATTTCAGAAAATAAAAATGAATGGTTCTCCACTCAAGGTTAAGAACTCTGGAACTCCTAAGAAAGGCGAAGGCAAAGGCTCTGCACCCTCCACCCCGAAGTCAGGCAGAAAGTCCGGGGAAAAGAAAGAAGGAAAGAAGACTGGAAAGAGCGGTGATAAGAAGCTCAATGTGCTCAAAGCCTCTAAAAAGGATGGTAAAGCTGGTGCCAAGACACCGAAGATGAAGCAGATGACTCTACTACATCTGGCCAAGAGCACTCCCACTGGGAGTCCTAAAAAGAGAGCCCGTAGCACCAGCATGGGTACACCTAAACTGGGGAAGCCACTGCACCCTATGGCTCTCCACCTCCTTCGTTACTATAAGGAGAATAAGGGCAAAGAGGACAAAAAGAACTCGCTCTCCTCCCTCATCTCCAAGGCCGCAAAGACCTTATCCCCAGATGATCGCGGCCGTCTGCCAGAGGAGCTCCAGGAGCTGGTGCAGAAACGCTGGGAGCTTCTGGAACAAAAGAAACGATGGGCAGCCATGAGTGAAGAGGAAAGGCAGGAAGAGATGAAGAAGCGGCGCGAGGAGCTCAAAGAGAAACTGCGAGAAAAGGCCAAGGAGAGACGAGAGAAGGAGATGCTGGTCCGCCGCGAACAGTCACGCAGATACGAGGACCAGGAGATCGAAGGTGGCAAGACCCTGCCGGCGTTCAAGCTTGTAGACATGCCTGAGGGTTTGCCCAACACCCTGTTTGGTGATGTGGCTATGGTCGTGGACTTCCTCCACTGCTATGCAGGGCTGCTGATGCCGGATGATCAGTATCCCATCACAGCTGTGGCTCTGATGGAAGCACTGGCCGGGGAACGGTCCGGCTTCCTCTACCTGAACCGCGTGCTGGTGGTCCTGCTCCAGACGCTGCTGCAGGACGAGCTGGCAGAGGGCTACAGCGAGCTCGATATGCCCTTATCTGAGATCCCCCTCACCATGCACTCAGTGTCAGAGCTGGCACGATTGTGTCTGCGCCCATATGATGCTCATGGCGAGGAGAGCGGCCAGGGCTCCGAGGACTCTGGGCCCATGGGGGGCTTTGATGATGTGGTGACCAGTGAGTTCCTGGAGAAGCTTGAGACAATCGAGGTGTTTGAGCTGAGTCCTGAGGAGAAAGTCAGTCTGCTGGTGGCACTGTGCCACCGCATCCTCATGACCTACTCAGTGGAGGACCACGTTGATGCAATGCAGCAGCGGTCAGCTGAGCTGTGGAAAGAGCGCCTGGCAATGCTGAAAGAGGTCAATGACCGTAAGAAGGCTGAGAGGAAGAAGCGGAAGGAGATGGAGGGCAAAGGTAGGCGAGGATTATCAGGGAGCTTTATCTGTAGTTGTAGTAGTGAAACAAATGAGAAAATGTAATATTGTTAATGTGGGAGTCCCACTCCTTTCCCCGCTCACTTACCTGTAGTTAAAAGCATATATAATACCCACAAAATATCAGTTGTTATTCTGTGATTTGTTATTAATCTTTGTAAAATTTTCCTATTCACAAAGGTGAAAAGAAAAAAGACGGGGCTGCGAAGAAGGAGGCCAAAAAAGAAGTAAAGGTGGAGCTGGAGCCAGAGCCAGAGGACATGATCAGCTCAGTGAAGAGCCGGCGGCTGATGGCGATGCAAGCCAAGAAGGAGAAGGAGGAGATGGACAGGCAGAACAAAGGTAAACTTCTAGCAGAAAATGCTTTTTTTCAAAAACAGATGTGATTTAATTCCATTTTGAGATACATCAGTGGCCTAGCTTCTCCACCACTGGGATGTTTACACACATTTTGATTTTTATGTCAGTGTACCTCACTCTTACTTGGTACTGTGTTGTGCCACCCCACCTGCAGAGCGCATGGAGAAGGAGGCTGAAGAGGAGCGGATGCGTAAACAGAGGGCTGCTGCAGAGAGGGCCTTCCAGGACGGCATAACCAAAGCCAGACTCGTCATGCGCAGGACCCCACTGGGCACAGACAGAAATCATAACAGGTGAGTGCTGCACACAAACACTGACATATGGACACAAATGCAAACCATGTGAGCAACTTCAATGAATGATGACCATTTCTGCTTGATGTTTTTGTTCAGATACTGGCTTTTCTCTGACGTGGTTCCTGGTCTGTACATTGAGAAAGGCTGGGTGCATGAGAGCATCGACTACAGCTTCACTCCTCCACCTGAGGACAAACCAGCTGAGCCTGAGGTGGAAGAGGAGGAGGATGGTGAGTCGACCGCTCCTCATGAGTCACAAGGTACAGTATTTAGTTGTGCAACCCATGTCTTTTTACACATTTCGCTTTGCTTGGTCAGCAGTTTTGTGTATGTGGATGCATAATTTTCTCTGTGTTGCAGTTCTAAAATGTATACACATGAATTGTTTATGTTGCAGGAGCTGAAAAGGATGATGGTAGCATAGATGGTGCTATTAGTGAAGGAGCCCAGCAGGGAGCAGCAGCAGACGTCTGTATAGAAACCACTGTTCCCAAACAGGGACAGAACCTCTGGTAAGACCGGTGCTTCTATCTTTATCTTTTTCTTTCTCTGTCTGTCTTCTCTTTCTTTAATCAATTTCATCCTTTTCACACTGTTGTCTCCATATTATAATTTTTCTGCCTTTCGATCCAGGTTCATATGTGACAACCTGCCTGAGCTGGAGGAACTGGTGGAGAGTCTTCATCCTCAGGGGGTCAGAGAGAGTGAACTGAAGGCAAAGATACAAAGCAGGTAAATGCACTCCTACTGCATTTCTTATGCCCTGTATTACTGGCTTGGTTTTAACCTTTTGCTTTAAAATTTTTTGTATAAAAAGAGGAAAAAATTACAGGTTAAATAAATACAAATCTAAATACACGCTCTTTCCCTTCTCTTTCTAGATATCAGGAAATCCTTCACTCCATCCATCTGACCCGTAAGGGCAAAATGGGCCTCAGGACCTGTGACGGCTATGCAGAGCTTCTCAAATACCTGCGCAGTGACATCCAGGAGGTAGCTTCACGACTCCAGAAGGGAGGCCTGGGATACCTGGATGACAACGTAGACATCGAAGAACAGGTGATTTTATGTTGATTTTATCCATTGCTGTTTTGTTGATTATTGTACATTGTACAATGTCCTTGAGTGACCAGAAAGGCGTAAATAACGTGTTATTATTATTATTATTATTATTATTAATAATAATAATAGTCTGATAACATATGATATTAGTATCCCTATTATTTCTACATTATGTTCACTGAAGTCTGAGAAATTAGAAATGTTTACGATGGTGTAACCAGTAATTGGGATGCATATAACTGACAGCTGGTATATTCATCTTTGTCAGGGTGAGCTTGTAATTCATAACTATTTGTTTCATCTTCTTCAGCTGAAAGACACAGAGAGCTTGAAGGACTTCGGCGAGTGCATCATCACCATTCAGGCCTGTGTAATCAAAAAGTTCCTGCAGGGATTCATGGCCCCCAAGCAGAAAAAGAAGAAAAAGCAAGGAGGCGAAGAAAGCAGCAAGGCTGAGGAGGTGGATGAGGAGAAGAGACTGGCAGAGGAGGCTAGGGTAAGAGAAAGAGCTGTACTCTTCCTGTTCTGATACAAGTTTGCATCTCACAGATAATCGGCTTCATCAGAAAGTCAGACTGCTGTTAAAATAAGCGTTTTAGCCATTGACCACTTATATAATCAAGTACACACCAACTGCATAAATGTCATCTGTTAAACACAGAGCTATGTTGACCTTTTCCTCTTAGGTAGCCACAGCGGTAGAGAAGTGGAAGACAGCTATCAGGGAGGCCCAGACCTTTTCTCGCATGCATGTGCTGCTGGGAATGTTGGATGCCTGCATAAAGTGGGACATGTCTGCCGAGAACGCTCGCTGCAAAGTCTGTCGCAGGAAAGGTGAGGACTGATTTTAACTGCTGTCTCTTAAAGTCAGAAAATAAAAGAATTAAGCCTTTATTTACATAGGAGGATTTCTGTGTTTTGACTGTAGTTAAATACATTAAAAACCAGTAACTCTGTGATCTCAACAGAACTACAGCCCCACAAGAAGTCCCCTTTTTATTTACCCTCTTACTCTGAAACAGTCAGCACAGCTGTCTCATGTCTTTTCTAACTAAAATAGTCAATCAATCTCCTGTTTGAGTGAAGCAGTGCTGCTCTACCCAACCAGTCCTCTGCTTCCCACCTAGCGCTCAGGCAGAACCCATCTGTGCTGAAGCTGATGGAGTCTAGACCCAGCTCCAGGTCCAGATGCAGCAGCAGCAGCAGGCTCAGAGCAGAACAGACTAGTAGTGTCAGGCAGGTCTACATGCAGAGCTGGCAGCTCCACAGGCCGACAGGTGAACCTGTAGTGATAAGATGACAATAGGACTTGCACAGCAACATAGTCACATAAGGAAAACATGCAAAGATTCTTGACCTTTTGAGGGAGTGAAGATGAGGAAAAGTAACACAGAGAGTGAGAATTGGAGAACTGAGAAAATGGATTTTTAAAAAACCTGTCTGTAGCTCAGTTTTATGATTTTCATTCTGCTCTGCTCCAGGTGACGATGAGAAACTTATCCTCTGTGATGAGTGTAACAAGGCCTTCCACCTGTTCTGCCTGCGACCGGCCCTGTATCGCATCCCTGCCGGAGAGTGGCTGTGTCCTGCCTGCCAACCCACTGTGGCCAGACGTGGCTCCCGTGCAAGGTAACTGACCACCCAGTGCTGTTTGGTTTGTACTGTCTGTTCAATTATACAGTTAATGTGTCCTCACTCAGATATGTTAAAGCAGCATTTCATTTGTGTTTAGGTTGTTGCAGTTAAAAGGAAAATATTTCAATCATTACCGATGTATCTGTATGGACACATGTAGTCCTGTTGTAATGAAAAACAAATTCAGCTCATGTATTTTTTGCCACCACTGAGCACACACAGAACTACAGGCCATCTTCTGTCTTTATCAGCTTATGAATAGTAACCTGTCCATTGCAGGAACTATAACCAAGACACAGATGAAGAGGAGAATGAGGAGGAGTCTGAGGAGGAGGACTCAGAGGAAGAGGATGAGGATGAGGAGGAGAATGACTACAAAGCCATGGGGCACAGCTGTGAGTATCAAAGAGAGAAAATTCAGGTCCAGGTTTCACAGCAACATCTCAACTTGATGATAGTTCAGTATGAGGGTTTTGGTTGGTTTTGGAAAATGGTGGTCCATGGCCCTGAAGGTTGGGAAAGAGAGGAATGCTGATGTGGAATTTCAGCCCCTGTCTCTATTGTCTGTGTGTTGTCATGTAGCACAGCTCAGGTCTGGACCTTGCTTTGAAGCCGTGTCTCACTCTGGCTTCACTCAGAGTATGTGGCAGGATGATCCCCCTCTGTCAGCTCAGGCCAGCATGTCAAGGTCAACGATTAGAAAGTTTAGTGCACTGATGCTGAAAAGTTCAAGAGAAGATGGCGACGCACCTAAGAACGGATTATTTTTCTCATATCTAGCGTGCGTCTGTGTGGAAGTCCACTGACAGTTTAGGGCCCAAGTCCATGGTAGTAATAAAGCTCAGATTACATTACCTGCTTTTTGTTTTTCTTGTTGTCCTGACCATCCCTTGTTGTTTCTCTACAGTGAGACCAAGGAAGAAAAACAAGCAGTCTTCGTCTCGGCAGAAAAGCTCGAAAAGTAAATCCAAGAAGCAGTCATCCTCTAGTAATCAGAACAGCAAACAGAGGACTGGTCCCAACAGCCCTGCAGACATCGACGAACTGGTAAGAATCCACGGGGACACTCATGTAGAGGATGTGCCTTTCTTCTCAGCATTAAAGAAACACATGAGGGCAGGAGTTCATATATATTTCACAAACCTACAGAGATTTGTCGTCCAAATTTGCATTGAAGGCGCAGAATAAATCAGTTTTGTATTATTGCTTAGTTCAAACTGTTTGTGTGCGGTTTCTGCAGGTGCGACAGACTTCCCAATCAGGAGTGCGCAGGCAGGCGCTGGAGCTGGAGAGGTGCGAGGAGATCCTCAAGAAACTGACGAAATTCCGCTACAGCTGGCCTTTCAGGTGAGCGACGAGTATAACCTGTACTGTCGGAGTTAGCACACGACAAGCAGGAACACCTTTAACTCTAGCACAGCCACAAATGCTTACTTTACATTAACTATAATGACAGAAGCTCTTCAAACAACAGGTGCCTAATTTATGGTTATGCTCTGAATGTACAGGCACTGTCTGAATGACTGAGACAGTTTAGACATCATGAATTATAATAATGCGTAGTATTTAGTCTGACTCATGCTCTGCTCCTCTCTCAGGGAGCCCGTGTCCCCAGAGGAGGCAGAGGACTACTTGGACATCATCTCCCAGCCCATGGATTTCCAGACGATGCTGGGAAAGTTCAGCCAGGGCTCGTATCGTCACGCCCAGGACTTCCTGGAAGACATGAAACTGGTCTTCTCCAACGCGGAGGAGTACAACCAGCAGGGCAGCACGGTCCTCTCCTGTATGGTGAAGACGGAGCAGACCTTCGTCGAGCTGCTCCAAAAGCTGCTGCCCGGCCTCAGCTACCTCCGCCGCCGCTCACGCAAACGCATCAGCCAAGCTCCCGCGACATCCGAGGAAGACGAGGAGGAGGACGAAGAGGAAGAGGAGGATGAAGAGGAGTCGAAGAAGAAAATGCAGAATGGCAAATCAAACAGGAAGAAAACTCGGAACGGTCGAGGGCGAAGGGACGAGGAGAGCGAGAGTGAGGAGGAGGAAGAGGAAGAGGAGGAGGAGGATGAGGAGGAGGAGGAAGAGGAGGAGGAGGATGATGCTGGCAGGAGGAGAAGTAAGCGGACCGCTGCCACATCAGGCAGGAAAGATTACAGGGAGCAGGATAGCGATGGCGAGCGGGACACACGGAGAACTCGTCAGCGGGGGGGCCGGGGCGACGCTGGGGGGGTGAGCAGCGACGAGGACCGGTCCAGCCAGCAGCGACATTCCAAGAGACAGAAACGCTCATGAAGTCCAGGGTGCTCTTTTTGTTGTTTTTGTCGTTCCTCTTTGCTTTAACAAAAAAATTCTGTCCCGCTCCTCAAAAAAAAAAAAAAAAAAAAAAAGATCAAGATCCCCTCCATCTCCTCCTCCTCTCACAGCCAGCGGGGCGTAATCCTCAGAAGGACTTTTTTGTGTTATTGAATTTCTGTTCATATTTTGAAAAACAACAAAAGTGATTTATATTTGTAACATGTTTAATATTGGTGATGTTTTGATTTTTTTCAACCAAGAACAGAGATAATGGAGAGGTCCTCATAGCTCTTAAGACTCTTCTGATTTGAATTTCAGTTCCACGATAACAACCTCACACACAAGTGTAATTTGACTTCAGATGTTGTCCTGTGAACTGCTTTGTTTTTCACATTTACCCCAACCCCACCTACCCATACACCAGTAAAGTGTAATCAGACGTCTGTCTTCATTCATAGTCCAGCCATCACTTAACATGGGTGTTTCAGAAGTAGTAAAATGTTTGTCCCATCTCTGTTACAAGTCATCGTGTTTCCACACACCAACAGTACTCCTTGTTAAAGAGATGGTGTCAGTGTAGCTGAAACCCCTCTTGGCTCAGAAACAGCACTGATGGCTGATTGTGAATTTTTCTGTCACCTGTAAATCGCTCTTACTCGTAAGCATCTTGCCACCAAGATTATCTTTGGTCAAATGCAAGTCTATAGGTAAAACTTGATAGGATTTTTTACTAGTTGTCGTAGTTGTTTTTCCAGCCCAGTTTCACATTTATTGTTCAAAAGCTGGGTCGAGACTGCAGATCTCACATGTAGTCATCATCACTTTAATGCTTTAAAAAAAAGAAAACAAAACAAAACAACAACAAAAAAAGTTTCATCTCAGCTCTTGGTGCCAAGATGTTTTCAAAAACAGGGACCTGACTTGGAGTCTCATCCTTGGCGTGTAGAGCTGACCAGCCTTTCCTCCTCGGTAGTGCCCTGCCACTTTAAAAAAGAACCGGTACCTCAATGCTCAATGTCAGTTTGCACTCCTTCTGTGTAAAGTGCACCTATTATGCCAGCAGCTGCAGGACCATACTTTATTGAAATTATGTGCATAAACATTTGTAAACAGTGTTTAAAACAGCAAATGTGATGTTTGTTAAGAAAACGGGCATTTTTGAATATTTGATATTTTTTGCACATTTTATTTGGTATTGTAAATGATAACTTGTTGATCTTAATCACATCCAATAAATTGCGAGGTTTAACCAGGGCTCTCCTAGTCGATACAGAGAACATGTCAGAGTTAATTGTACTTTTCACTGTCACAGCAGAAACCGTCACTTGCTTGTACATTTTGTAACAAACACCTAATCCCCCCCCCTTGTCAATCCTTAATGTGGGATTAATGACACAGACGTGGGTTAAAGCGAATCCTCAAGAGGTAAATGAAGGTTTTCCCAGCATGTCCTGGTTCAGTCACCAGGTGGTGCTCTCCTCCTGCTTTGTCCCAGCGTTTTCCAGTGTAACAGGGTGATAACTGCTGTGTTTGCAGGACTGCTTTAACACCTGACTGCCACTGTTTTGTGCTCTCACTGTCCATTAAAACAGAAGAGCCTCCATTAGTGCTGGTATATTCTGCCTCTTCAACTTGTTTTGTAGGAACTTCTCCACACTTGGCAGCAAATCGATTTTTTTTTTTTTTTTTTTAAATCAGACACAACATTCACAAAATGAAAACCTTTTGACTGTGCAGAAGTTCTTGTAGTCTGTGGTGAGGTTTCCAGCAATGTGTATATATATACATACTGATAAGGCAGTGGTTGGTTTGCCCTCTTCTGTCTGTACTGTGCTGTGCTGTTCTCCTGTGTTTTCTAGTGCTGTTATCATCCAGACTTTACTGATCTCATTTGGCCACTGATTGTTTTTCCCTCCTCTTTTTTTCTGTTTAAATTCGGCTTTGTTCCTGACGTGATTAACAATTGTTAAAATCACTGTTATGATTGTTTGACATTTGAACAAACAAGCAAAAGGTGACTGCCCCTCTCAAAATAAAACCTGATTGTAAATGCTTTCTTTTATTCTTGGAGGAACTGCAAAAGTCTTTTACACTTCCTTTTTTTATATATATATTTATAGTCTCTAAAGCTGGGTTTTGGGTAGGTTCGGAGGATTTACATGTAAAGAATTTCCAATAAAGGCTATGGATGAAGACCGTAGTTCTCCCTGTTTTATTTGTGTTGAGCTGACAGACAGACATCACTGCCATCTGTAAACCTTGTGATAAGACAATGAACGGGGAGGAAAACGGACTAGCCGTGACCACCGCCCGTTGTCTAATTTTACTTTTTAATAAAATATCAAATGGTTGTCTTTCTCTTTGGTGTGGACTCTTTTCTCAGAAAGATCTTCGCACAGAAGTCAAATTATGTGTCGAAGCCAGAACTGTCATTACCAAAGACAAATAATTTCATTATTCACGGAGAAGGACGAGCAACTTGGACTGAAACTGTTCCATGAAAACATTTTGTGGAAAACATGAAGCTGTTAGTGGTTGAGTTTGGATGTAATTACACAACCTAGAGTCTCTGTCTGACTGTAAGGTACAACTTTAACTGGACATGGATGACAATAGCATAATTTAATTAGACTGAAAGTTTGGCCAGGAGAAAGCTGTGGACGCACGAGGCACCAGATATTTATGCAGGGTCATTAAAGTGTCTAGACGGCTATTGACTGTGGTTTCTGAGGTTGTTTATGGACTAAAATAATGATTTTGCTGCACTCAGTAGTCTGAGCCAGTTTCACAGGGAAATGCCTGTACAGGTAGTAGGCGGACGGCAGCAATGATCCCACAGAATGAAGTGTGAGTTTGTGATGTATGGAGTAGAGGAGAGTGCAAGGAGGACAGCAAGATCTTATGAAATATCTAGCAGTGAGTTGCTGACAGCCTGTGAGCCATCTGTAATTTGGCAACAGGTGTAGAAGCTAAGATGGATCAGAGAAAAGGTCAGAGGTGTGGAAAGTCAGTGGAAACATGGCACTTCATTAGTGACAGTTCAAACATGACAGCAGCTGAATTCAGCTTTAATAAGCCTAAAATGATGCTTCACTTTATTAAATGATGGCCTCTGTATTTCTGTTTACCCTGAAATCTCTGTAACGGCAGCATTTTGAGCCATAGACGAATAAAAAGTTCCATGATCTTGACCCACAAGACAAGACAATAATGGCAGATTGAGGACATTATGAGTTACGAGCCCTGAGGCGTTGAAGACAAATCGCAGGTTTTTTATCTGTTTTGTTGCCATTGAGACTAAATGCTGACTGAATCGCTGTGACAGCCAGTTTTGGTGGCTGACTGTTTTGGGAAAATGGAGCCAAACCCAACTGAACATCGCAATATATCGGAAAAAAAATGAACTTCTAATGAACTCAGAGAAGTAGATCAAGTCCCTCTTGGGAGGTTTAGTCTCTTCAGCATTAAAGAATTTGTAGTTAACTTGAATAAAATATAATACAGTGGAGATATATTAACTTTCAGGGGTTTGATGGGTCTATCAGGGTCTTTCCAAACTTGTGAAACATGTGAAGCATTGTTCATTCCTCACACGGTGCATCCTACGCAGTGAAACATAGCTGAGATGTGCATTAATCACCAAACCTTTACTCCCTGTTGAGGTCAAAGGAATCAGTGACGGTACATTCTGCTCTGCAGCACAAAAAAATCTCCTGAGGTTTTACAGGTAGCAGGAAAAAAGGTACAGAAATAATACAAATATAGTTAAATTAATGTGAAAGAATCCTGACTAGGGAGCTTTTATTTAATCTGTGTCACATTTATGGCCTTTTGCCATGCTAGTGGCACATGCTTTTTGGATGTCAGTGTCAGTCTGTCCATCAATTCGGCCCAGACTGAAATATCTAAACAACTACAGGGTGGACTGTCATGTAATCTGGTACAGATATTCATGCCCCTCTGAGGATGGGCAGTTGTATTTCTGGTAAAAAAAAAAAAAAAACCTTCACTTTCCCCTATAATCAGTTTAAATTTTCCTATATCTACACATTGTACACGTTTTTACAGAGTCCTGTTTCTGCTCACCTGCTGATCCTAAGTCCAGTATTCACACTTTGAGCTCTGTTTTTGGTCTCCACCAACCTCTCAGGGAAATATCCGACTAAATGTGTTCAAACAGCCACTTTAGCTGGATAAAGGTTATGTGCACTTGTGTGAGGACATTGATCACTGACAAAATGCTGCACACTACTCACATATTTTGTTCATTTTGTGCTTGTTTTATTACTAAATATGTGATGTGGAAAAACTGTGGAAAAAGTTAATTCAATAGTTCAATTTGTAGATGGAGCACAGTGTAGCATGCTTGCATTTATTGACCATGTTTGACATAGTGAAATTTTATACTCTGAATTTGAAACAGCAGTGTCTTCACACTAAAGGAAACATACGACTCTTCCTGGCCCGTTGCATGCATCTTGGTGAGTGATTTGCAGCAGCAGCCAGTGTGTCCACCTCTTGTCCACCAGCCAAACACTGACATGCTCTGATCAATGACACAAATTCCAGTTAAATATCATAATTTCAGCACTACAGTACTTTTTAGGAGCCCAAACCATAATTGTGTCTCAGCATATTCCAGCGGATCACACATGGTTTAAATAATACTTGTAAATAATTCACTGTGAGTGTGCATGTGTGGTTTTAACTTCTTGTAGTGGCAGATGGGTGTGGTTTGACAAGACAAATTACTGAGGAACAGAAGGTCAACTCGGGTCAATGTGTCTGGATGTATCAGCTTCCTCTGAATTCCTTAGAAATATCACACTGTTTGGTTTTATGTTGCCTTGGTTGTTGTATCACAGAGTCTGATTCAACAGGAGCAGCAGCAGGTGCTCTCTCGCTCTCTAACAAGCAAACACTGGCCATGTGCAGACTAATCTTTGAACCCTGTGCAAACTGACAGCAGCAGCGTATGACCGAGCCATCCACCCAGTGTGTGTGTGTAAGAGCGGAGCAACCCGCCCCTGCAAATATTTACCCCGGGTCCAAGTCAGAGCACAGGGCGTTTGGCAAAGAGGGAGCAAGTGTGTTTCTCACTCTCATTCCAGCAGACATGATGAGCTGCAAATAAATCCAACGTTACTGAAACCTGCTTATCAGTGAGGTGCTAGCAGAAAACAGATAACAAGAAGCTGTACTGACATGTTTTATTCTCCATTTATTCTTTCTTACCTTGTTTCCTTATGCTAGGTGACTATGATATTATTGGTGTTATATCTAACTGACAGCAGGTATTTTATTTATAGTCTCTGTTATTTGTGGACCTCATGAAGACTGCATTAGAGGAAGCTAATGGGAATCCAATTAACAATGATATAAAAAGTGAAAAAAGTGGGTGGTTAAAAAGTTTTGTCTCTACAAAAGAACCTTTAAAAGAAATATAGAAACTTAACACCAGCTAAAAATCTAGTTTTAACTTCTCACAGTGGTGAGGTAGAAGTGTACCACAGGGTGTGTTTGTACACCTCACTGTTAAGGCTCCTTTTACGTACAAAAAAAGATGCATTCGTTTCAAATAATGTAGCCGTCACTGCCTATGTACTTCCATGCATCCTTTATGTTAGCATGGATGTTGAGGAACACTAGAGGGCAGCTTAGAGTCAAAGCTTTCTGAAAACAACAAAAAATGGCGATGGTGGAGGAGGTTGTAATGAATGTACTTCTGAAGAGAGAAGCAAAAGCAGATTTCTGTCCTTGTATCTGGTCGCAATAACATCATATAGATGTATAAAATTTCTGACCAACTCGCATAAACTCGCCATGTCGCGTCTCGCTTGAACTACTGGCTACACTGCCCCCACAGTTTCCAGTGGTACTGCTCTCAGAAAACATTCAGAAATAAGGAAGAAATGAACAGAATACAGAGAGAAGGCTCAGTCTGAATCTGTGTACGTACAACATTGAGCATAGATGATTCTTTAGCTGCAGGTAAAGGTGCAGCGAGGTCAGTGAAACACTGCTTTTTTAGCTTGGTGTTAAGTTATCCTTTAAATATGTGGTAACACTTTATATTAGGCTACACTTATTCACCATAAACTAGTTACTCATTTGCATGCATATTGGCTCTTTATTAGTCATTATTAGCACTTATTAATCCCTTACTCTGCATGATCATATTCTACAGCTACTGGGTCATTAACTAACAGTTTCCCCTCAATAATCCCCTAATTACTGCTTACTTATAGTAAGTAAGGAAGTTGTTGTACATTAAATATGATCTTAATATCCTTTGCTCAGTATATACCTTATAAGGTGGTGGTAACAGTAATTAAAACTTGATAAATATGGTCGATTCTTACACAACAAAACACAAAACTACAAAAGTGTTGATAGTGTCCAAATAAGTCTAAATGAAGCCTCTGTAATTAAGAATATGTTCCCTAGTCTAAAGTGAGGTCTTGATCATCAGTTTCATTTTCAGTTATGTAAGAAAAGGGAGAATTACTTTTCAAGTCTCTGTTAAAGCAAACTGAAGCTGCTCTGGGCCAGTACTTTACCAAGACACCGCCTTAAATACATACCTTTAAAAGCTACCACCTCTAGACGACTCTAGCGATTAAATCTTTATAAACATCTCTCTACATGTTGAACAGCTCTTCAGCTTGAGTTGAGGTTACACTGCATTTTTTGACACCTGTCCCACCGGTGCCGTCACACAACATGACACAGTGAGTCAAACTCTCCTGCTGGAGTCGATGCTGCGGCACATGAAGGAGGTTTTGAGCTGTAGAAGCGTAAACTCGATATGTGTCATATCATGGCACACTTCAGAATGAGCTCAGTCAGTAGTCTATCATGCTGGCAGCTGCAGGAATGCACACAGAGAAAATGAGGACAAGGGGGGAAAGAGACAGAAAAATCCTGAACAGTCTGCCAGAGAACAGAAGTGAAGTAACATAATCATCCACAGAGCACAAGGCATCTGACTTGTATGCCAAAACCAACTATACACCACGCCGACATGCCCTAAATTCTCGCCTGCTTTAAGCGGCACAAATGATTATTAATGCATTATTCACAAAACAGCCTTCTCCCCAATTTTTCTCCACTGATGCCCTCCTTGGATGACACAACCCAGCGAGGGGAGAAAAGTGAGGGAGGCAGAAAACGGGAGGAGTTCAGAGGATGGCTTTTCCTGGGGAACGCAGAGCTCTCATCCCAAAGGATCCTGCGCTTCTTCTGGAACAGTCTGAATCTTCCTGGTTCCACCAAGCTCCACCAGCAGCATTTATTATCGTCACATCCTCCCTGCCATGAGTGCAACCAGACCATCAAAGTTAAGACACACCTGGCTCAAGCTTAATAGTGCCATATCCTCCGGCTAGCCATCAAACAGGTAAATGTAGGGTATTCCCCAGCACATGTTGCCCGTTTTATCATCAATAATAGCCCTAATTTCAGATTTACAGAAGGCACCAATTGAAAAATGTCAAAGGCACTTGAAAACGACCGGAGAGAATAACCTCAGAATCACCCTGGATTTTTGAACTCAGACCAGATATGGCAGCAGCAACAATTGGATGAGCTGCACAGGAAGATGAAAGGCAGTCAAACTTGTAGACTTAATAAGGGCCGAGGCCTTTTCATGATTCATACTGGAGGCTTTACATCTCACCGCTCAGTCAAGCTAGCATCCCAAATGTTGAATAGGCTATATATACCCTGGATTCTTTTGTGCTTAGCAGCGGGATGATAGAAAGCCAGTTAACCCTCCTCCTGCTGTTTTGAGGGCACAAAGAGTGATTAAAAAATAAAATAAAAAAATGAGTTCGCCACAATGCATTCACTCCGACACAGAGCTGCAGTTCTTCAGTTTTACCAGTACTCTTACTTATGCAAATTGAAAGTGTCTTTAGAAAATGTTTTAATATACTTATTCACTGTTTTTTTTAGCTCCAGAGTTAAAAGAGACAACTGATACCACTGTTCGTTATATAATAGTTATTGTCAAGAGAAGGTTAGCTAGCTTAAAGCAACTGGAAACAGAGTGGCAAGAGCTAGCCTGACTGTCCAAACAAAATGCAATAACACAGCAGAGGTTATGTGTTGACTATTTCTGGCTCACCCACACAGTGTTCAGAGGTAATAACTTAGCTTTATTGGTGGTGGCTTGGAATAATTAGGACCGAGTTAGGCTGGGCCCTATTTCCTAATGTGTTAAAGAAGTAGTTTGGACATTTGGAAGTACCGTTGTTTGTTGGTAATGCACACAGTGAAAAGATCACTACTTAATCAGTGGTAAATATGCATAGTATGAAGCCAGAGCCAGCAGTTAGCCAGCATGTTCAATTACAAACAGGGCAAATTGTGCCAGCCTGCTGCGTTGCTGCCGCTAAATAGTTCGCACATAAGCACTTGTGAAACCATACAATTTTATTTTTACACCCATATTTTGCACCAGTCAAACAAATGATTTTTAAGATATTAACAAGTGAGCTTTGGAGTGTCTTAGTCGCAGGTTTTAGCACAGCTAGCCTGTCCGTTTCTCTGAGTGTGTGGCAATGACTGACCAATCATCAGAAGTGAGCCGCCAAAGATCCGGGTCTTTTTGATCAACATTTCAGGAAGTTGAAGGAAAACACCTTGTGAACTTACTTTTACTGCTCAGTTCTCTGCTTTTTGATGACTTTAAAACGCGTGTGCCCAGAAACGTAAAGTCATAATTATTCAGTTGTTAATATGGTTTTAATGCTTTTTACCATCAGTGAAACTGGTCGGAGTATTATTCATTGTGTGTACCGTTACGAGTAAGAGGTTGTTGTCCATCGTTTGTTGCTGCTCAGTTCACTGCTGATGATGTATAGATGGTTGATATTTTCAGCAGCCATAAAGCTCGTATTTAAGTTTTGATATTATAGTCGTAATTCATAGCAACACGCGATTAAAGGAGCAGAAGTCACTGCTTTTGTTCTCTGTGATGGATAATTTAGTGTTGTGATCTGCTAATTTTCAGTCTCTCAAGTTATGTTAACATGTCACCCATGTTCATTCTACATCAGCCTTTATTATTATTTTTAATGTATCTAATGTAAACTTACATTATTTTCATGCTAGTGGCTATATACAGCTTTGATACAACAATTTATTGATTGTCAAATTGTTGCATTTAGAGTTGGCACACAGATTTACTTCTATGGTCCGTAATTGTTTGATAATACTGATGCCAATGCATAACTTCATAGCCAACATGTCATTTATCTGTCTGTTTATCAGTCTCTGGAATAGTCTGTGGTTAAGGTCTTACTGGACATCCTGCAGTGGGTCAGTTCCTTTAACCAGTTTTATAGTGTTTTTCACAACAACAATAACAAAAACAAACCAACAAATGTTTATTGGTGAAATTATGCTAAGACGATATTGTCAGTTGACAGAGCTAGGCTAGGATAGCTGGCATCAGGCTGTAGCTTAATACTGTACAGACATGACAGTGGTATCACCTTTAATTCAATCCTTTGGCAAGAGAGCAAATTAGTTTTCAAAATGTCAAACTGTTAAGCTTTTTAAAGATATATTTCCATTGATAAGGAGCGCTTAAAAAGCAGAGCTGGAAGAAGTTAAAAATTCAATCTAATAATAGAAGGGGGAAAATGTAGAATAATTTCCCTGTCACACCAGATCTGTTTCAAAAGTACGCTGTCCTTTTGAATTGTTGATCATTGCACTGATCCCATGCTGTCACAGCTCATGTTTCTCTGGAGTGTGCACACATGCTCAGTGAGTAGGAATAAGCAAATAAACAGATTAAAGTGTGTAATGGCCCAATAACCACCCATGCACCACTCCACCACATGCTCGGGTGATTCACTTTAAAAGAAAAAGGGTCTGCAGCTGTTGGGGCTGGACTTGTTCAGATTTTTGTGTATTCTGGGAGGTGTGTGTAAATGCGGTATTTGTGTGTATTAATGTGTGTGTGTCTGCTATATGGATAGACAAAGACGGACAGACAAAGACAGCACAATCGATGTGAAAAATGTATTTAAATGTAGGCATGAGTGTAATGTGCGTGAATACAAACTTGTGTTTCGCTGATACCACCGCAGACGTATGTGCATAAGCTGCGCGTGTCTTAACAGCAAGCAGTCACAGGGCTCCTGACACTCCATAAAGGGAGCTCTTGAATGGCTTGGCTCTGGTAAATTCATAGCAGATGTGAGCTAAAGAATACTCACCCAGGTTGGTGTCTCTTCACTGCGAAGGCGACAGGAGTCCAATCCTAGGGAGGCAGACGGACGGCAGACAGGGAGCCAGGAGAGGCACACACACACACATGCACACACGCATGTTGTGAACCCAATCAGCCAGGAGTGGGAACTCTGCACGGCACTAAGCAGTGAGACAGGATCTTTTCTTGAGCCACTCTGGCTTTTAAAAATACCTCCTTTTTTATTCCTGAAAGAAAACTTGAGTCTCTGTATTGCTCTCTCTGGGCAGGTTTTTCCATTCAAGTGCATGTCCAGGCCAGGTGTGTGCCTTCAGGGATGGCCTCACACACTGGATCATGCCTGTTCCCCTGCGGACCAGGAGTCTGAGCGCCCGGCCAGGCTTTATGCCAATAATTTTTCCTGGCTCTGACTGGACGCCAGAGGAGGGGTTAGAGAGACCGGCGCCACCGCCACCAACATCCTCGCAGTGAGAGCAACGCCAGGTAACACATGATAGTCAGCAGTCCCTCTGTGGCGCAAAGAGCCCAGCAGACAGTCAGGTGGGTGAGACCATAATTTATCCATGCGCTGGACATCTGTCGCGACAGCTTGCACCCAAGGCAAGTGTTTTTTTTGTTTTTTTCCAAACGCTGAAAGCCAGTGGTGGGTTACAGGAAAGAAAATGAGCCACAAGATCATCCACCACAGTATTATTCTTAATAAAAACCCAATTTTTTATAAATATAAGATGAATAAGATGGCCATTAGAGCTGTAAATGCAATACAAGAGAAAAGTAACTGAATGCCTCTAAGAAAAGCTCCAATTGAGTCAATGAAGCTCAGTCTTATAATTTATTCTGCTCATACACTCAGTTGGCAGTTTATTAGGTACACCTAGCTGAAACTAACCCAGTCTAATACAACAGACCAGTTAACAACCGTGGAAGGTGGGTGTTCAGTTTTTCTTGAAACTGTTACAGAGAGGTTGATCGGTTTTGGCAGCTGTAGTTTGTGATGTTGTTGCTAACACAGGTTATATAAGCAGGTGTTTCTGTTATTGTGTCCACCCTTTACATCAGTGAGGGTAGGCTAAATAACATAAACATCAGAGGATTTATTGCAGGTCTGTTGTATTAGTTTTAGCTTGAAGCACCTGATAAACTTCTCCAACCGGAGAGTATATGTGCGTATAGCACGCATTGAGCATCATTACAACACCTGGAACCTATTTTAATTAAGTTTTCACTGGGACATGTAGAAACCCATATTTGTCTTAACTGACAGATGTGTGCCCCCACCTGTGTCATTAAACCAGTTTTAATTTAAAGTAGCTCGAACATTTATCATGTAAGCACCAAGCTCATTCACACAGTTTTTTTCCCCGCCTCCCAAAGGCATCATAACTGATAGATGGAAGGTTTATTTATTACCTGTGTTACATATAAACAAGGTGTGCGCATAATGAGCTTTTTTAGTCATTATGGAATCCATGTGTTAGGCTCATAAATGAGGCCCAGCCTCATTTGTATCTGGAGTACATTGGTAACACAACATGAGCTCAGTCTCACTCGTAAAATCATTGTTGGCCTGACTCAGACCACAATGCATGTGTCAGGATTTATTTTATATCTAACGCCTTTATACTTCAGGAGAGGGCTGCTAGGTAAAGACATGTTCAAAACGCCCAACAATGTTAGGAATTGCCCCTCTCGTTTTCCCCTGGTTCCTTCCTTGGGCTGAGCCAGTTGACAGAGGTGATCTTTACATGCTAGTGCTTCTGGAAAACCAGACTCTGGAAAGTAAGCAGATTTTTCTGTAAGCAATACACCCTCCTGTGTGTGTGTGGGGGCACCGGCACTTTTGTCTGTGGTAAGTCAGGCTGTTCCATCTGACTGCAACTGAAACAAACAGCAAGAAGGGAAATTTCACGCCTGAGCACCTCCTGAGTGGATGAATTACTCATCTCCTGTATCTGTGTTCTCTTCTTCTGCCCCATTTGTTTGTCTGTTTTCTTTTTTTCGCCATCTGCCTGTTCCCTTCTTTCTGTAGTTATGCTTTTCTCTCCCTTGTTCCACACTCAGATGGAAGCTCAGGGATAGACAAAGCTAGTTGGTCATGGCATCGCCACTTTAATTAAACCACACCCAAATAAATGTAGCTGAGTATCACACCACCCATCGCCCACAGGCGCACCGGGCCGGGGCCAGATGTTTGCCTAGCGAGATAAATATCATCTAAGTGGCAGCTCTCTCTGCGTGGGAATCTGCTCCCTCTGTCGTTTTGTCGGATTAGCCGGGGAAAGGAAAACATGGGGATCGTGTTCCATGCGTTTCCCACTCTCTGGCTGTTCAGCATAAACACCATGAGTTCTTGGCCTCCCTCACATCCGCCTCCTCTGCTCCTCCGCCACTCTCCTCTGCCCCAGGGGTTCCAGCGCAGGGTTTGTTTTAGTAGCACAGCCCCAGAAGAGTGTTTGGTTGTGTTGTGTGTCACACTGGGTGAGTGTTTGATTATGTTGAGTGTTACACAGTGCGGGTGTGCATAAGCAGAAAGGCGGGGGACGCTAATCCCTCTCTGCTTTGTCCTCTGCTGCACAAGCTTGGGGTTTGCAGGACACTTCACACTGTGGAGCTGTGGAGGAATTCATGTAGCTACTGCTCAGAGAGGGACCTGTGAGCTGTGAGGGTCTCACAGTTGTGTGCACAGAAAAATGAATGAGGGAAGGCTCCTTGCACATACATAACCAGAGAGAAGGGATGAATCAAGGACACCTCAGTGTGCTCACATTGTTGGAATCATATTTCTATCTTGGTCTGTATGTAGTGGCCAGACCAGCGGTGCAATGAATTCTCCCCAAAGATTAAAGCTGGTGATATTCTATATTACCTATATTATATATAAGACCATTGTCTGTGTATCCGGAGCCTGATATATGATGCACTGGTTGATCGTTCCTACATTATGATCAATAAGCACTAAAGCGCAAGTCAAACATTCATTCATTCACCAAATGTGTGTTAATCCACCGCTTAAAACAGTCCCAGACAAATGCACTCTTTCTTGTTTGGGAAATGTTAACTAGAATTTACAGTGCCCAAAACATGAAAGTATATACTTGTCACCGTCTGTGTCTGTTTTTAAAGATTGTACATCCTAGGATGTAGGAATGAATGGGCTTGGGACTGAGAGACACAGACACAGTAGAGAAATTGTGACGTACAGAGAGATGAACTAACAGATGGTTGGTACTGGTCTTGTGTGATTTGTTGACACCAAGAAAACTGCGCATCAACAGCTTTTATTTCTTAATTCAATGCTCAAGCTAACAAACCTACTCCTGGGTTTATCAAACATGTGTGTTTGTGAGTGGGGGGATTTTGCTGGAAATTAATGACGCCAAGACTTCTTCTCATGAGTGTCTGTTTAGCCCTGTTTGTTGTGTTAGAAACCAGGTTGCAGCATGGAGCACCTGGCCCAGTTACTTGGTTTGGGGCTACAAGCCGCCCCCCTGGGAAGAAACCACCCTTGAACCCCCCTCCCTTCTCTCTCCATTCTCGCTTAGTACCATGTTCCACTTAATGAGAGCCACCCTGGGCTGTAAATGTGCTTCTCCATGCAACCCCAAAACACACACAGGAAATGTCTTCATGACCAGAACAACACAAGGATCCTGCCAGCTCACACATGGGTGTGAACAGAAGGGTTGATCCGCAGGTTTTCTCCCTCTCACCCACAAGCAGTTATTATCCTGAGGGAAAGGGTTGCATGTGGTACTGTTGCCTTGCTTTCTTTCCTCTGGCTCTGCATGCCAAACTCGCCAGCCGCCAAGATCATCACAGACCGGCTGCTCTGCTCTTTCCACAGCCTACAGTTACAAAGAGATAGTAACACAAACCACAGTTTATTCAGCACTGTGTTGGACCTGGCATGTCAGCTTTTGGACACGCCACACAATAGGTAGAACAATGTCTGCTTCTGCACAAAGGGTATCTCTCATGTTAGGGTTTTTATTTTACTTGTAGGGGCTGAAACCCTGACAAAGGTCCAGTGTTAGGAGCTTAGCAAAATTTCAGCTGGTTTCCTTTACTACACAGACTGGCTAATGTACAGTGATCAGCTCTGAGTCAACAGTCCTGGCCAGAAAAATTAATTACGTATAGAATTTTTTCTTGGCCAAATGTTGAACTGCCTCAAATGTCCCGCTTAATTTTCTGTCTCATTCTCCACAAAATACCAACAACCCTGGACAGCATCACCAGCTACCTGTATATGTGCACAAATGTAGTTAATTAACATGTTCATGAACCAAAAAAACAGAAACCAGGACTAAAGAACAAGCCCACTGGTGAGACCTGTGGTAAACCCCCACACACACACACACGTCCACCAAACACACACAGCCTTAATTAGCCAATTACAACCCCATACAAACTTTCTTGAGCTGTTTTCAATAAAGACTTTTTATACCTTAGAACAGCCTGGTTGAGTGTAAAATCAGCCCCTCTGTCTGAGAGGCTGCTACATGTCTCCACTTATCACCACCGTACACAGGTAAACGCATTTTTTAAAGCACAGTCTGGCATTTTGGGACATACACTTATTTGCTTTCTTGCAGAGAGATGAGATGAGAAGATTAGGAGTGTCCACCTCATGTTCGTAAATAGCAATGCATTTACCCCAGACGATGGAAGTCAGAGCTGGGAATGACTTCACACCAATGCAACAAGTTTTTTCACAGGGTGGAGGAAGGAGGATTTGTTTAGTTGAAGCTTAGCCATTGTTAGCAATATCAGTTGATAACAGATTACACAGTATTTTGATATACAAACACAGTGGTATAAAACGCATAATGACCGATTTTAAGGAGATACAAATAAGACAGACGAAAGCAACAACAGGCGTTGCTGCAGTTGTTGCTACTGTTGATGCATTAAAGCAGCCATCTTGGATTTTGAGGATGGGGTTGGTGAGGTTCCTCTGACTTTCCAAGTCAGAAATTCCACTTCAGGGGGCGTTCAAGTTGAAACTTCTAACTGGGAACTTGAACATCCAGACTTCCCACATGGAACGCACCAAAAGTATGAAGCTGGTTAGCTCAGCTTAGCGAAAAGACTGGAAACAGGGGGAAACAGCTAGCCTGGCTCTGTCCAAAGGTAACACACAAAAATGTTTCCAGTCTTTATGCTAAGCTAAGCTAACCAGCTGCTGGCTTACTGTATTGACAGGAGAGTGGCATCAATCTTCTCATCTAACTCTTGGCAAGAAGGCCAAACAGTGTATTTCCCAAAATGAGACTTAATTAATCCCCTTATATACGGTTATTGGATTTCTCTGTCTTTGCAAATGTGAACTGATTAAAACCAGGTATACGACACGAGATTACAGGCAGCACCAGAGCCAGCAGAGCTGCAGTGCCAAGTTTGCAGAGTGCACGTCATCTGGAAACTTCATGAATCAAGACAGTCAATATGAAACACAACGAAGTCTAAAGAAGAGAGGAAGAAAGAAAAAAAAACGCAGACAAGAACAAACTTCAAAACTCCAAATCAAAGAGAGTGAAATGCGGCGGAGAACAGCAGATCCTTACCCCGAGCCCGGGGGCCTGAGGTGGGAGGGAGGGGATCAGTGCGTGGGGGTGGTGGGGGATCTGCCTCCTCTCTCAGAACACAGAGCCGAGGGGTGAGCCTTTGATGGCGGAGCGTGACATGAGCACATTTAGGATGGGGGGTGCAGTGGCAGTGTGACAGCAGACACACTTGCCAGACGACCGAGCCCGGGATCGGAGTGGTTCTGATCCACTTTGGTACCTGTTGACACACTATTTATGACTGACCTCGATTGTCCCGCTTACGCTGACCCCACTGGGGGCATTTCTACTTGTTTTAAAAAGTGTAAAGGGTTGAAAGATGCTAATTTCTCATACCCTAACACTAAAGTACAGTTTCCCAGCATCTGCACAGCAGTGGCACAGATCTAAATGTTGAATCTTCCCTGCTGCTGGAGTTGTGTGATTGCTTGATCATCCTTTAGTTATTCAGTCAATGGCACAAACAAAACCACAGGGGTTTAAAGATGTTCAGGAGGGCCAGAGCAGGTTTCAGGGCCGAGCTTAGACTCCCACATCCTGTCCTTTTACACTCCCTCCCTTTAGAGTGTTTCTAAAAGCAGTCCTTGCATGGGTTTGTGTTCTTTGTTGATGCTGTTTTCACTTTTTTTTTCATCCTTTGTAACTCCTGCTCCCTCTCTTTTTCTCCGGGGAGAGACTCTTTGGTACAAGAGATTAGAGCGGGTGCTGCCTAGCAACTGAATAAAAATGGCAGCTACAAAAGGGGCGCTCTCACTCTCCAACGTCTGACCTACATAATCCCAAGCCTCTGATCGTGCAACATAACAACATGATGAAAGGCCTGCTGTGATTTAACCCTCAAACAAATACTTGCCATCACTGACCCTCTAGCTCAAAGAGCGATCTCGCCCGCCGCAGAACACCAAAGGGTGACTTCTGAAATCTTGACGGTGCCTAATTAGAAAGGAAGAAGAGGCCGTGAACACTATTGGAAATGAGATGAATGTATTTGAGGAGATGGCAGCAGAGTGGCAAAGGAGATTAACAGTGATCACAGCAATGCTGTTGGCTTCAGAGAGCGAGAGCGAGCGGCGGAACCTCCCTCTGTTCACTGATTCATCTCTCCTTCAGCCACAGGCAGACAGAGCACAGGAATGAGTACAGAGGGATGAGAAAGCTTTACTTCTCTGTCTTCTGCTTATTGATCAAAGGACATGAAAAAACACACCGAAAAGAAAAAGATACAGCAAAAAAACTGGAAACTTTTCCCTCAAACTTTCTCCTCCTGCGCTGTGTTCTTAATATAATCTCATCAGCCTTTAAGTCATTTGTGTTACAACTTTGTGTTGTGACACAGGTCCTATCCTGTTTGCACCTGTGACATCTTTGACATTACGTTACTTTGCTTAATTTGTCCAAAGTAACGTAACAACAATAGGCGCATTCAGTCTTCTGTAGGAACAAGATCTAGATGTAATCAAAGATTGTACATGCATCCCCTAAAAACTAAAATGTCAGTCTCTGGTTAAAGAGAGAGAGTCACTCTACTGTTCTAAAGGTACACAAAGCCTTTCATGTCAGTGAAATAAATACCATATGTTCAGCTTTTAATGGAAAAATAGTCACTTTACTTAAGGTAAGAAAGTATCAGCGTTGCATAGAAACTCTCTCTGTTTTGTTTTTGCTACTTTGCATGTGGAAGCGAGACCCATAGGCTCCTTGTTCAAGCAACATTATGTAACTATTTCACCTTAAAATAACAGACTCACAATCATTTTGACGGTGCACTGACTTGTAAACAGGGAGAATAGAGTCTCATTCCCCGGTCCTGAACACCTATTCCTGCACTGTGTAACTTTTGTGAGCAGGGGACGATCTCCCACTAACCAAGTGATAGTCAGCAGCTTAAACTGCCAGAATCAGATCAGTTAAATAGACTTTGAAGTCACTAAAAACCAGTGTTCATCTTCGATATCTAGCAAGGAAACTTTGACAGTATCAAGAATTATTTGGTGCGAGTATCAGTGAGTGGGACTACGCAGTTTGAGTTGTAGTCAAGTGATTGATAAGCTTTGTTTTCTGTACATGAAAACTGCTTAACCGCCCAACAGAATTAATTACCACCCGTGGCCACAGGGGGCAGTGTTGCTCAGCACTGCTCACCCTAAATCTAAGTTTAATACACGGACGTGTGACTTTGTGACATGACAACTAGATAAGAAGCCAGTCATGGTTCAATGTGAAACTTCATTCCTTTACTTGTGAAGAGCTGTCTCCGGTGGTTCTATCACTTCTTTTCTTCTACTGGTTAGCATGCAAACCAGCTAGCCTCGGCCTGTCTCGTCACTTTCCGATCGTGACTTACTGCAGCATCCAGACTGCCCTGAAGAAATAGTGCTGCTCAGAGGACATATTCTAACATCTTGTAATGTAAATTCAACAAGAGCTACAGCCATTGTCGCAAGCAACCATCACCACCACCTGCCCCTGTCAAGAAACCACAAAACTCACAAATAGCTCCTTTAAATAACCAATATTTGCATTATGGATTTTCAAAGAGGGAGACTACGAATTTTTTTGATGGAAAAAAACCCACATTAGACACAAATTATTATTCCAAGTACGGTATTTTATCCTTTAACATGTCAGAATGGGATCTGTAAGTATTTTTAGTTAATTCAAGTTTAAATCTTGATTTGAGTCCTTTTTGGCCGATGTTTAATTTATACTTCATTCTGATTTAAATTCAAAAGGACATTCCTCTCAGTTCATGTCTCTACCCTCCTTAGATGAAGATGAAAGGATGACGTCTGGAAATTGAGACTGAGGATTTATGTCCTTCAGCTCACATCAAGTACAGTTACAACTTGGACTACAGTGTAATACATCTCCACTGCAGAGACCAAGTGATCAGTCTCTCTGTTGTAGAGGCTTAATGTCTTATTTCTTTCTCTTTCTCCAATACAAATGAACAGATTTCAATTTAAAAGATGAGTCACATTCTTTAATCTAATGCAGCTATTTGCCAGTCTTGATATTGTGTCACTTACATTTTGTTTAAGGAGAGAGAAAAATGAGAAATCATACCAGTAACAGTTGGCATTATGTCAACCCAAGATGAAAAATGAATCCTGACAGGTGGATCTTAGACAAAATGGAGAGGGGATGAAGGAGTGTCTTGGTTTATGTAATTAGTCATAAACTCCTGATAAGTGTGCTGCTATTGATTATACTATAGCTATATTGAATGAAATAAAAACAACTCTAAGTATTTCCTCTGCAGTGCTGCTGAGATTCCAAAACACTGAACAATCCTCTGTACTCCAAAACAGACTTTTAATCTCTGAGCCTCAGCCTGTGCGCTTTCATTTCACTGACGTGATAAATGCTGCAGAAAAATTTCAGCTGCTGCATCTCTTCAGCCACTCCAGCCACTTGACACTGTATCCTCATTTCAAAAAAAAAAAAAAAAAAAAAAACCCTCACTGTAAAAGCCAAATCCTCCAACTCGCCCTCTCGTGTTTTTACCTCTGGAGCAGATTCTTCTCAGAGGTCGTTGTGTAAATGTTTATGTCTGCACAATGATGATATGAGTCAGCATGCTTTCTGTGATTTGATGTGTGTTTGTGTCTTGCTCTAACAGGGGCAAGAGAGCAGCAGCAGGGTACTACTGGGTGTCTGATTGGAGTCCGGTTGCGAGGAGCACTGAGCTGTGTGAACTCTGGTGCTCCCTGACTGCTGCATTTTCATGGAAAGCATCTCTTTGGGGGCCTGCAGGTTTTCAATACACTCATTTACACATCAAAACAGCACAGGAAAGGGATAGTGCTCAAGGGGGGTGAGGGACTGCAGAAGGAGGGAGGGCAGGGTAATGAAGGATGCTTTATTTTCTCTTTTTTCCCCTCAGGGGTGGGCAGGGGTTTAAGTCTATGAGGGAGGCGCATTGATGCCATAATGATCGCCTTTAATCAGACCCATGACCAGATGGAGGGATTTCTCCTCGGCAGACAAAAACATGGTGTCAGCAGCTAAAGCGGGATAACCGCTGAGGTGTTTTTACGCCTTTTTACAAAAAACAAATCGTACAAATCCTGGGCAAATAGACCTGTTCTGTGTTGCTTCAGAATCAACAAACATGCCGGTTAGGGCTCATGGTCAACACAATGAAATATCCCTGAGAAACCTATAAGGAAAAGTGTTGCCTTTTCTGGGAGTAGTCTCACTTTTGGCCCAGACAAACTCACTGCTCAGTGCGACTGACTACTCTGACACTATTTAACCTTCTGAGCCAGAAGAGAAGAAAAACAGCGTGGAGACTCAGCCAAACTAAATCTTTGGAACGGGACCGAGCTGACTTACTCCTGAAATTGGACATTACTGGAAGATGGGGTGGGGTCATCTTCAAAACAAGCTTGGTGTTGATTGGCTGGCGCCGCTCCAGCACTGTAGACCTCAGGTGTGTGTGTGTGTGTGTGCATGTGTGAGTGTGTATGTGAAGGGAAGGTGTTCCCGGCAGCCACATCTCTGGCGCCAAAGGAACCACAGCTCAAACAAACTCTGTTTTTGGAATGAACCTTTCTTTCTTGCCTCTATCTGAAGCACTGTGCCGTGTGATTCCTTTCCTCTGCGAGAGAGAGAGAGAGAGAGGGGGAAGCTAAAAATAGCCGTCAGTGACCTGGAAATGTAGCGATAGAATTCATATTTGTGGAAAAAGACACAGAGCAAAAAGACATCCTGTTGCTGCTATATAACAAGTCATTTCTGTTGACCTTTGTAATTTTTTAAAACCTGTCTTAGTCATATTCAGCAATAAATGGAAAAATGTAAAAAAAAAAAAAAAAAAAAGAAAAGAAATGCAGAAAGGGCAAGAAAATGAAACACTAAATGCTGAGAAGGGAAAAAAGGGTTTAAACAAAGGCATTGCTGCAGAAGACAAACTTGCCCTCTGTACCACCCCCATGTGCTTAACCCTTTGCAGCTACCTCCTTCCTATCTAATCAGCGCTGCTCAGCGCAGGTGGGACAAGCTGGTTTGTGTCTCACACAGCAAGTGTTTTGCCTCTCTGGGTCATGTCACTGGAGTGTAAACCGGGGAGGAAGCACGCGCCCCCGTGCAGGCACCCATGAACTGGAACATGTGGCTGAAACACCACCAGCCGAGTCTCTGGCTGCGAGCGTGCTCCAAGCAAAACAGCCCTTTTTAATAGTTAAATGTGATCCACACGGTGTCAGAGTCCAGGACTCGCAGTGCTTGCCTGCCAAGCCATGGACAGCATCTGCAATGGCTAAGTAATGAAAACAAAAAAAAACAAAAAAAAAGGGGGGGGGGGGGGTACTTAACCCACATCTTGTTCTGCAGGAGGAAGGAATAAGTAATTTAAATTAACTCAGCCATTGCACAGATCCACACAACGCTGCACCGAGTGGAAATGTGGTTAATTTACTACAGAGACACAATGCATCCGTGATTTAAACTGCTGTGTGTTTAGTAAATGAATACTAACGTGCACGGAACAAGCTGTAGTACACGCATCTTATTTTAACTCTGCTGGAATTCAAATGGATGGAAAATATGAAAACAAAACAACTTTTAACCTCTGGAGATGTCAGCGAGCACACGCCTGGTTCACACTGCTGAGGTTCCAGTAACGTAATGAAAACAAGCTCCTGGTCATCACAGTTTTTCCATGCTATCACTCCCATGTGTGTGTTGCTGCTGCTGCTGCTGCTGCTGGTGACACAGCACACAATTACACACAGACATAATAAACAATCAATTCCACTGCTGTCAAACACTGTAATTACACTGTGTTTTGCTGTGTGTGGCTTCAATTTACGTTGGCACTTAAAATGTTAAAGTCCCGTAATGTAAAAGCTATTTATTTTCACTTTTTTATGGACCATGTGAGAACATGGTGGCTCTTGTGCATAATAAACTGGACTTTATTACTGAAAAGTTAGTTGCAAGACCCAACTTGGGGTATTTATTTAATGAAAATAATGTTATACATACTTTTTCTGTGAATCAGTCAGTGATTATTTATACCTCATGGTAGTTTTTGAAGGATTTATGGTGCATTGTTTCTTCTGCCAAACAAAATGCCTTGCAGCGTATCAAATTCAAACATTTAAATATGGAAATCTGGATCTTTCACGCCCTGGAATTCCCTTAATTCATATCAAAGTACAGCCTCCAAGAGCCACAAACCACATAGCAACTTAAATATTAAGTTAATAATCCATCAACTCAATGAACAACCACAGTTTTGAGTGCCTGAGCTAAACTTAAATCTGTCAGTGAAACCATGCAATAAGGCTGAAATCCACTTCAGATTTGTCCTCTCAGATCAAAGTACTGAATGTTTGCTCGGGGATCAAATGGAGCAGCGAGAGGGCAACAACAGTGACTCTGTGGAAGGATTAACACAGCCATTAATTAAATATGTTCCTCTGCAAGCTGCTCCTGCATTTTTAAGACCGTGATGCAAACATTAATACTCGCCACGGTTTGTCACTCTATTCATCAGCGATTCTCTTTGAGGATTATTGTTGGGGACGCCTCTGGGATGTGTGGCATGCACTTGGAAGACAACGCGTTTGGCGGGGCGTCCCGTCGTAGAAAAAAAATATATGTGTGTGAATCCCTGGAGAAGAATAGCAGGAAAATCAGGAAAAAAGAGGCAGAAATGAGCAATCATTTGTGACTATTAGACCACTGCTGAAATGGTTAAATATTCATTATAAGACACTGTGACTTAGGCACCAGAATGACAACAATAACACCAGGCAGTGAGAAAAGTTGGAACATGAACTCCACAAATTTATTATCCTCCAAAAGGCCAGAACCAGAGTTCTTATAAAAGGCACTTAATTTCCCTTGACCTTTAATAAATGCATCTAAACAACAAAATCTGATAAGAGCCAAGGTGAACTTTAAATTAAATATATTTACAATAAATAAAACATTTATACAGATTTATACAGTTAATCATGCCACTTTCAGGGAGGAGGATAGACCACTATTTCCCAAGATGCCTCCCATTACAGTCTTTTTTTCTCTTTTTTTTTGCTTTGCAACACTGGGCATGTCTACTGCACAGAACACTATAAACAGAAAAATATGGGTGACAATACTGAACATTTCCCTTTATGCACTGAATACTGTTTATAGCTAGTTTCTCATAGTGATGCCTGTACCTGTGTGTCCCTTGGCAGCAGCAGAGGAGTAACTGACAGTTCAATTCAACCACTCTTCTTCTTATAAAGTCTTTAGCAGCTCCTTACACAGGGCATAGGTGTGTGTGTGTACGTCTGTGTGTGTGTGTGTGTGTGTGGGTGAATGTATGTGCTTGCATTTGGCAGTGTGAATGTGTGTGTGCGTGTCTCTCCCTCTCTCAGACATGTGTGGGGTTGTCTGAGTGCAGGTCAGTCTTGGCCATGTGCAGAACCACAGCAGGAGATTTGTAGTGGCAGTGCGTGCTGCCGCAGCTCACGCCGCTGCAGGGTTTCCTGCTACTAGTCCTGTCCGCCAGCTTCCTGCTGCACAGGCCCTGCCAGGTCTGCAGGGTCTTAGAGCTCCACACCCACACCCCGCTGGTGATCCCGACCACCAGCGACATGAAGATCTTCAGCATGAACACGGCCACGGTGGGCACGGACGTCTGCAGCAAGCAGTCGCTGCTGTTGCCGTTGAACGACCCGCACTTCATCTGCAGGCCCCTCAGCTTCCAGTAGTCCATGTTGAGCCTCTCGTAGAAGTAGCAGACGATGACGCAGGTGGCCGGCACCGTGTAGAGGATGGAGTAGATGCCGATCTTCACCATGAGCTTCTCCAGCTTCTCTGTGTTGGTGCCCTCCGTCTTCATCACCTTGCGGATGTGGAAGAGAGCCACGAAGCCCGTGAGGATGAAAGAGGTGCCGATGATCAGGTAGCAGGAGAGGGGGATGAGGACAAAGCCGGTGAGCGCCCCCGAGTCCATGCTCCCGACGTAGCACAGCCCTGTCAGCTCGTCCCCAGCAACCTTCCTCATTGTGAGGATGATGATAGTCTTTAGAGCAGGGATGCCCCACGCAGCCATGTGGAAGTAGTTGCTATGGGCTTCAATGGCCTCGTGGCCCCACTTCTTCCCCGCTGCCAGGAACCAGGTGAGGGTGAGGATGACCCACCAGATGGAGGAGGCCATACCAAAGTAGTAGAGGATGAGGAAGACGATGGTGCAGCCGGTGGACTCCAGCCCCTCCTGGATGATGTACAGCTCGCCATGCTCGCGGTCGCAGGCGATGTTCTCAGCCCCGGCCACCGAGCGGATGATGAAGGCCACGGAGTACACGTTGTAGCACATGGAGAGGAAGATGATGGGCCGCTCCGGGTACTGAAAGCGGTGAGGCTCCAGGAGGAAGGTCAGGACGGTGAAGGCAGTGGAGACGAAGCAGAGGATGGACCACACTGTCATCCAAATGAAAGCAAAGTCCTTGTCCTGCCTGGACCAGAAGACGTCCACGGCAGGGGAGCAGCGAGGCGCACACGACTGGCTCTTCTCCACAAACTGGAACTTGTCCGGGTTCTCGCAGGAGCCCATGCTGCCTGGCGAGCGGCCGCTGCTGGTGCCCGGCTGCCTGGGGCGAGGGGGCACCGGAAGCATGCCCTCGCCTTTCTTACCCTCTGTCCTGGTTTCGTTCTCAGGGGCCTCCATGCACAGGGCGTTGGGGTCGTTTCTGGTGGGCAGCTTGGAGCAGTCGAGGGAGTCCGGCCAGGTGTAGCTGAACT
This sequence comes from Lates japonicus, assembly GCA_033238685.1. NCBI lineage: Eukaryota > Metazoa > Chordata > Actinopteri > Centropomidae > Lates > Lates japonicus. The sequence goes on along the minus strand of BRZM01000029.1, from coordinate 3,775,015 downwards.
TCTTCATGATGGGGGCACACCTCTCCCTGGCCTGCTCGCACATGGGTCTGCAGGCGGGGATGGAGGTCGACACTTTGTCCGTGCACATGGGGGCGTAGAGGGAGCAGAGGAAGAAGCGGAGGTGCACATCGCAGCCGTAAGCCACCAGAGGGGCAAACTCCTGCAGCTTGATGGCAGCCTCCTTCTGGTCGTCGTGGTCCATGAAGTTGGGCATCCGGGTCAGGTTGTAGCCGATCCCCTCGCACATGGGGATCACGATGGGCTCGCACTTGGCCGGTCTGCCTCGCTCCAAGTCGTAGGAGCCGATCTCAAAGCTGGAGCCCGAAATCACCAGCAAACACCACAGGAAAATCACCACCTTTAACGGACAACCATCCATTCTCATTATTCAAGAGAAAACTGCGCTCTGTCCTTTAAAAACGAGCATGAAAAAAGTCAAAAACAAGGGGTCTCGGCTGCAGAGAGAGGGAGCGAGAGAGGGAGAGAGATCCCCGCTATTTCCCCATGGCGAAGGCAGGTCCAAAATTTGCCTTTACCGTCACCGCTCCGTTAGAAAAACACTCCAAAAAACAGCTGCACACACGCACACCAGCGTACTGTTACTAATGCTAATTATTCAGTGTTGAATTAAAACGATTAATCCCACAGACAGGCGAGATTAAGGTCCGTAACTAAAAAACGTGACAGTCGGAAACTTCGACAAACAATGGAGGAAAATCATCAAAAATCAAACACCGAGAGCTGAGTGTAAATCCTCAAACCGACCGCGGATAAAAAAAGAAAAAAGCGGATATCAGAGCGGCTGTTCGTGCCGCTTGTAGCGGGGTCCAGAGAGCTGTTTTAGCCGTGACTGTCTGTCTATCTGCCTGCTTTGCCTGTCTGTCGGCTCCGGCTCTTCGTCCTCCGCTTTCAGGCTCGACACTGAAGTTTGAGAGCCGCTCAGTGGGACTTCAGTCAGGGGTAGAGACGGAGAGGAGGAGGAGGAGGAGGAGAGAGGAGAGAGGGGGAGGTGGGCGCTCCGTGACGCTCACATTTCAACCGGAGCACCACACAAGGAAAATTATCAGACAGATGCTGGAGGATGGTCAAATACCTCCGACATTTCTGCCCTGAATAGTACTCTCACACCGCGCACTAGAGTAAAAGTGGCAACAGCACAATGTAAAGTATTCAATTACAAGTAAAAGTCCTGCATTTATGATTTAAATTGAGCAAAATGACAGGCAAAATGTAAAGAATCCGAAAGTGCATTCAGTCAAGTACTGTGCACATTTTAATTAACTATTTGTATTTCTTATATAGGCCTGTACTTCAACTCCACTACTAATATACTGTACTTTTTACAGTACAATTAAGTGTTTACACAAATTAGCTTACACAACAGTATAAAACACTGATATCAGTATAATACTATAATCCAACTTCTCAGCATAATGAATACTTTTACTTTTTCATACTATTTTGCTAATATGAATTGCTTGTAATTAAGTATTTCTATAGCATGCTATTGCTACTGCTCTTTATGCAGAGTGACTTTATTGGATTATCATTACTCATGCACGGTGGTGTAAGAAGAATTCACATCTTTTGCTTAGGTAAAGTAAAAACTATGAGAGAATGACTCCAGTGCAGGTGAAAGTTACTTGTGCCTTAAGGAGGACCAGGTTAACTGGCTGTTTGTTGGGCAGGTTTATACATAGCAATATATTATATTTATAACCCCATCTCATATTTTGTACATAAAATTTTTATATGTGAAGTGAAATGCAGTAAAGTACAAGTATAAAGTAGCATAAATTGGAAAGTAAAAACACTTCTAGATTGAACATGCAGGGCGCAAGTAAATGTTCGCAGTTACTTTTCATCACTGCAGAGGTATTAACATTAGCATTTTAACGTGTAGTATACCATTGAGTGGTTAGATTTACTGTAAAACAATCGTATGTTAAAATCTCAGCAAAGTAACTAAAGCTGGACTAAAAAAATACAATGCTTCCTCTCTAAAATACAGTGAACTGAAAGTATAAAAGTTAAATAAAATAGAAATACTCGAGTAAAGTACGAGTATCGCTGAGTTGGGCATAAGTGGTTACTCAGTACTTTTTAGTTACTTTGGTTACTATGGTTGGGTCACAACATCAGGGTCAGACCGCGAGAGCTTTTATTATCTGAAATCTGAAACTGAAAAGATTATTATCTGAGTCAAACACTGAGTAGTTTATTTTCCTCTAGTATGACTGTAAAAAAAATAACCCGCTCTTCTGGTAAAGTAGTAGTCCCGGTGGAGTTTTACTGTTGCTGACTCATAATTACTCTATCACCATTTCCGCTAATGTTTTCGTGTGATATAATGTGAAACTTTCCTGAGTCAGTCCTGAAAACAAAGCGCTCCTGCAGCTGGTAGAGGGTTCACTGCCTTGCTAACAGGTACTTTAGCAGAGGCAGGTGCCTAAGGGTGAACCAGCTGAAGCCTGGTCTCTTTAAAAAACACAAAGACACATGCACACAGTGAATCCATAAACAGGATGATTTGCAATTGCTGTGATTAATCCATAATCAGGCATAACATGCAACAAATGAATGCAAACGTGATTGTGCTGAGCAGAGGACTATTGTTTCCATCTAGTGGCTGAATGGGGAGAGTATGCAGCTCCACAGCTGTTGTACTGAGCATTTGATCTTTTCTCAAACAGGGGTGGAACTCAAGGATTTTGGCCTCTCGCCCTGCAGGACTGAATTGGCTGTCAACTGCATACTATCTCTATTAGCCCCTGTGTTCAAACTCAGTCTGGTCAAGGCAGTTTTGCTCTAGTCTGGCCTGGGAGCAACTTGTTGCTTGTAGGATTTAGATCAATGCTGATAACGCACTGAATAAGCTGAGAAATTAGCACGACGCTGTGGCCTCTTGAATATGGCTAGAAGTTTTATGTTTCCCGTCAGTTTAGCCCACCACAAGGATCGGACACGGGAGGAAACTGCTAGCTTGGCTCTGTCCAGAAGTAACAAACCTACTAACACCATTAAAACTCACTATCCAGATTCTTCAGTCTGTATAAAAACCAAAGTGGTAAAACAACAATTTAGTTTTGTGTGCTTGACTATTTCTTGGTGGTGAAGCCTCAAAATGTAGTTTTTACACGTTTTCGTACAGGTTCGAAAAACAGGAGTAATGCGTTAATTCGTTAGCTCTGATTGCGCTAGCTGGAGGGGCCAGGCTGCAGATGTTTCCCCCTCTTTCTAGTGTTTCTGTCAACTTAAGCTAAGCTAACCTAAACGGCTGCTTCATACTTAGCACATCGACATGAGAGTGATATCAACCCTCTCTTCTAACTCCCAGCAAGAAAGCAAATTTCCCCAGAAATGGCAAACTATTTCTCTGCACAATATTTTGATCCTGCCCAATTAGGTGTGAAAATACTGCTGCTTAAATACTGCACTTTGTACTATCAGGCTGTAAATTTACCCCTGCCTTATGAAAGGAAATCTCCTCGTCTTATGCTTTCTAGATGACAAATTGACCTAGATGAAGGCTGTGTGTGCAGCTTTATCAGATCTGGCTTCAGGTAGGAAAAAAAAGCCTCCAACTTCAAATTAAGTCAGATTGAGCGGGGTAGGAAATACATTCCAGACTCTGAGATGATATCTTATTGTACGTCAGCACTGAAGCTTTTGGTGAATCAAACAGAAATGCTTTGACTGAAGTTCCATTACTACTCAGCAGCCTCTCTACTTTAACATTTTTAAGTTCACACTTCAAAGACAAGGGGTCATTGGAGACGGCCTGGAGAAGCCTGAGTGTGCCCTTAGAAGGTCTCAGATTATTATCAGTGAGATACAGTATCTCTCTCTAAAGTAAGAAGCACATATCAGGATGCATTAGCATCCAAGGCGCAAAGCCTCTTAAGGTGGGAGCACTGGTGGATAAAGGTTTGACCCTCAAAGCAGCTCGGATTATAGTTAACTGTCCCTCGCGTCTGTATCTGTGAGTGTCAAAGTAGTAAACAGTAAGCAAACTGAACATGCTTTATTTGCTCAAATACAACTATTGTGTAACTTAAATTAATTGTTTGACAGTGAGAAGCTTGATACCGCTTTCATATATGTATGGTAAATTTTAGGCTACCACCAGCAGCCAGTTAGCTTAGCTTAGCATACAGGGGAAATAGCTAGCCAGGCTCCAGCTAGCACTTCCATTGTTTTTATACTTTGGTTTTTGTAGGGACTAACTAAACAAAATATAATAAGTGAACTTTAGAGGTTCTGGATTATGTTATGGTCAGACTAGGTGTTTCCAAGGCTTGCTGTTTCCCCTGTTTCCAGTCAATATGCTAAGCTATATGCTGCTGGTTTCAGCCTTATACTATAGTATAGCTAGCCCAGCTCGGTCTAAAGGTAACAAAATCTGCCTATTAGCATTTTTAAAATTCACTAACGAACATATTAAGTTAGCCTGCCAGGCCAAGAAAAAGTGTGCCACATAATCCCTGCAGACTTAGCAAACACTGTTACTTTTGGACAGAGCTAGGCTAGCTGTTTGCCTCTTTTTCCAGCACCTAAGTTAAGCTAACCTACAGCTTGTTGTAGTTTTATACTTATAGTTTTGTATTTATTTGCAGACATGACAGTGTTATCGATCTTCTCACCTAACTCTCGACAAAAAAGCATAAAGAATAAACACTTAGTGGGTTGATTTACAAATTAACAATTGAGTACATTGACTGTGGGTGGCTATTGATTCTCCTCTGCGTTCCTGGGGCGACATCCATAAAGAATAAATGGCACTGTGCTGCTGATTGGTTTAGGAGACACAAGGTCTGACCGCACCACTGCTCCAAGTCCTGGGCCCTACAATAGGATACCATTGTGCTTTCTCTGTGTGTTTTTATTTCACCTAATTGTGTTATTTCTACTTGACCTGAACAGAGAATGGGGAAAGACTAGGAATATGTGCAATTGAGTATTTTGATTTGGACACTCGCTGGCTTGCAGCTGAGTTGTTTTAAGAGGGTCAGTGTTATTTACTTTGCCATTTGGTGGAGGAAATGGATATATGCTATTTATTTCTCCCCCTGCTAGCATTCTCCCGCTCATAGTACTGCCGTATGTCAAGTCTCTGTATGGCTTTGTAATAACTAGCCTGCAAAAAGAACCCCCCCAGCTTTTATTTCACGCATTCATCAGGCAATCTGGTGCAGTGTGGGCCTTGTAATTACTACCTCTCACTTATTGGTTATCATATATCAGGCACAAAGCTATAAACATCCCGTGGAGAACAATGGGAGAGCCTTGCCACAGCCTGGCATGACATTACCATCCCAGAGACGTGGGCTGTCTGAGATTGTTATGGGTGTAATAAGAGACACCTCACACTTAAAGCAATACATCTGAACCAGCGCACTGCCTTTGACAGGGAGTATAATGGTGAATTGTTGAGGCTTGGATCATGCAATTATCTCTTTGTTCATATTGTGTTGTAATAATCTGTAATTTATGCAGCGCTAGGGGAATGAGCGGACACAGGAGACGAGTGAATGTTAGCGGCAGCAGCTGTTTAAGTTTTCTTGTTTTCTAATCACGACTACAGAGTTATGATGTCTGTTTAAGTGACATTGTTCACTTCTTTCCAAATCCACAATTTGTTATTTGCTGTAATGAGAGGACAGTGTGCACAAAATGTCTCAGTTTCACTGTTATGCAATTTTATGTAGCGCTATTAAGTGACTGGAGTGAATGGGCCTGGTTCATCACCTCAGTCCATCTGTGTTCCTCATCCACAAGTGTTTTGAAACCAGATAATGTCCTTTACAGCCTGTGGCAGGTAGCAAGAATGACCCTGCTGCCATATCCTTAAAATATCAGCATTACTGGAATTAAACAAACATATAATTTAGCCATTTCACCATCATTCAATATCATTCAACTACTTTTGAGATACATTTATGTATAAATAACTTTATTTTGAAAATAAATGTATCCAAGATAACCATCTGAAAAATTATATAGTACATTTAAAAATGCCAGCATGCCAGAATCACTTGATGTATATGACTGTAGTTTTTGATGGTCCCACAGTGCTATGCACAGCGGAAATGGAGGAGCTACTCACAGCTGGGGAAAAGTGAAATTAACTGTGAACGGTGGTGCGATGACTTCAGCAGCTCCACACACAGAAATTAAAGCAATAAATCTTTGAAAAACATGTTTTGACAGCTATTTGTGAAATTTTCAGATTGAAAACCAATGATGGTGTTCTCTACATACACGTGAATCGATGCAGATGTTTTCTTGATCACAAAACATCAGTTTAGTACAGTAATTTCTTGTTCTTCTACCATCAAAACAGTGGCGTGTCAACCTACAGTGAGTACAATACAAACATATACTTCCTGCAGCTTTTTTGAACTAAACATTCCCTCTATGTTGTCATATTTATAAAACTAGTGCCCAACACTTAAGCTTTGAATTCATGTAAACCAAACATTGACCATGGAAACTAAGTTACTGGTTGAATTTAGAAGTCATCTTTGCTACCAGCTGGCTACAGACAACATTTTAGCAGCATTGCTTTCAAGGACAGTGGCTACTTGTTGCTAAAACAAGTTTATACAGGTTGCCAGATTGTGGTTCATATAAATAGGATATATTTTCTACAGTTCCCTGTTTAGACTGAGAGAAAGGTTGCACAGTACTTAAAAGGTTTAAAGCACACCAGAAGTAGTGCAAACAAATGTGATGGTTGGAGTTCTAGTTGGAATATGTGAAGAACTATACTGTAACTGTAACCGCAGTGACAAAGGACTTTTTCTTTGTCTGCCATTTACCATGTTTAAATGCTCTAATGCCTCCTGTAATTCCAGAGCTTGTCATTCCTTCAATGCTCTAATTATACCCAGCCTTTCACCTGCCTGCACACCTGCTCTGTATTACCCTAATCAGCCACCTTTTATATATACTGGAACACCAGCAGTTCACCAGCAGCACCCAGCCCATGTTTTGCTTATTTGTCTGCTCCCTGTTTGGTCTTTCTCGCCTTTCCTGACAGTTTACCTGCTGCCGACCTTGTTTTTGAATCGAGGCCAAAGAATCTGCCTTTTAATCTTACCTGCCTCTGCATCCTGATTTACACAACAACATCTGCCTTGTTTTATGGGCTCAATAAGAAGACAAGAATCATTCAGTCAAAAGAAGAAGAATAAAAAAGAATTTTAAACGTGATTAGTTGTCAGATTTGCCATTAGAAGTTGAAAATAAAGTAGACACAGAATTGCTTCAGTTAGTCTTTGCAAAATCAGCAACAGTGGATTCTGGTACATTAAGTACATTAAAAGCAGGTTTTGACTGCCTCTTAACCTGCATATGGACATCTTTCTGATGCTAAATTGCAGCCACCTTCCCTCTGTGGCTGTTTTTCTTAATTTCCACCTACTCATTACTCATTTGTACAGATTCATTTTTCATGGATTCATCAGCATGCTCCATGAAAACTTCAATCCAAATGCATTATAAGACAATACTGAAATTTTTTCTTGAAATAGTAGTTGGTACACAACAGCTGGCCTTGTTCAACAACAGAGAAACACAAAAATAGAGTTACAGATGTTTGATTGTGAAAGCATCGACAGTCCTAACTGTGTATACAGTATGAATTAGGCGATAATGCGGAGAAAAATAAAAAGGTCAGAATGAAATGTTTAGTGAATATGGATTATAACCTTCAGTCCTTCAGCCATGTCAGAAAAATGAAATAAACGGATGATGTATTGGTGTGTTTATGTATGTCTGCGTGCAATATGCGGACATGTGTGTTTGCACTGGAAGGCTAATACTGCATGGCTCAATTTGCAACAGTTAAACGTCTCTTGCTTTGTTTTTAAAGGCTGAAGTTTCTGGGCACACTCAGGTCCACTCTCAGATGTCCTTGGGGAGCAATGCAGCTGAAAGCAATACTACTGCGCGGTCATGCAGCCATAGTGGAGAGGGGTGGGGGGGGGGTGTTTTGAATGGCTGAGGCTTTGCGCAGAGGGAAAGTGGGGTCAGAGGATTTAGAAATATTTAAAGATAAAGTTTTTAGGGAGGGAAGCCTAAACAATGATATTTTGTTGTTTAAATTGTTGGGATTTTTGTGGGAGGATATGAGAAGTAACAATGCCTGTTTGCCAAGGTCGTATAACAGGAGAAGATGTTATATTCTTCTTTCCCAGAACGTGAATACTCCACACTGGGTGAGTGCTGGAATTGATTGTATTTCACTGTGGGTCTGAGTGCAGCTAGTGAATGACTGTATACTGTCAGCCAGGCTGGCCTGGAAGGACTAAAAATGGACTGAGGGGGGTGGTGGAGCGAGCAAGGTTAAAGGAACAAGTAGCATGTCTGACTTGAAATAACACTTGCAGTTGCCGTTTATTTTGACAAGGCCTGTCAATCACCTTTGGAAACTGTACTTACAGAAAGAAAAAAAACATATAGATTTACTTGACTTTAAAATATCTTCAGTAAACCCACTGCTTTGTTGGCATTTCAGCTCTTGCTGCGCTAAGGGGTTAAATCATTACAATATGTGGACTTTTAAGAAGGAAATATTATCTGAAGAATGCGGCAAGTTGGGCGAGCACATTGATGCTACTCTTGGCAGACAGGATATAATGTGTTAATCAGTAAACTTTAGAGGTGCTGGTGGGCACAATTTGTTTCCTTTGGACAGAGCCAAGCTAGCTGTTTCCCCCTGTTTCCAGTCTTTATGCTAAACTAAGCTAACCAGCTGCTGGCAGCAGATTTAAAATTCACTCTACAGACATAAGAGTGGTAACAATCTTCCCAGGTCTCACCAAGACGAAAGTTATTAAGAATATTTCCCAAATTGTCAAATGTTTATATTTTAAAGGTGCTATATGGAGGTTTTTGCTATTGCAACAAAGCTAATATTAGCATTTACAGTTGTTTACTTACTAAGACCTTCAGTCATCATTGTGTTTACAAGACAAGGGGATGGAGGAGCACTACTTCTTCAACCCCTCATGTTGGACTGAAGGCAGACTGGATGCTAGTGATTCACTTTCGCAAAGTGGTATTGTAAGATGGGACAGGATGGGGCTAGCTGTTTAGCATGCTGACTTCAATAGGAGAAAAGAAGCAATAGAGATAGATGCAAAACGAGTTAACATTGGTGTTGTTTTCCACTGCTGGAGACAGCTCTTGGTGTGTAAAGTAATGAAGTTTGATGCTGAACTCACAACATTTCTTCTAGTCTGGTCAGTAAACAGCTGTTAATGCTAACACTGGCTGTGTAGCAATAGCAAAAATGTACATACAGCACCTTTAAATCAAAGCACAAAAACATGGAAAACAGAAGATAGTTTTGCATTGTTGTTGTTTTATTGCAGTCAAATCACAAGAGAGCTCACCAGAATCCAGTAGTTAGATTTTTTCATTATGAATAGAGAAATGTTGTACATAACTGTCTAATTAGTGTACAAATTGTGGAAAACCCTCCACAGAGCACAGGTTCAAATACCAGTTCCTGCCAGGCCCTCACATTTCTCCCTCCTCTCTTTCCCTTCTCCTCTTCCTCTCCTCTGTAGTGTCGGAAAAACTAATAAAATACTGAAGGAGGGTGGATTGCTCACTCTTTGAAAAAAATGAAGGGAGAGGATTACTCCTCACAGCTGTGCAGTCCTGAGGCCATATCTAAGGAGCCGCCACCAGAGAGGTCAGCCCTGTCACAGTCCCACACTAGCTTTTAAATCAATCACGTCAAGGCTGTGAATAGCAGGCCAATAAGCTCAATTAACACCAAAATACTCTGAATCCGTGCCCTTCTGCTGCCCGTCACCACCTCCTGGGAGAGGCCTCTCAGATCTCAGGACATGAGACGACACCGACTGCCCTGACCCACCATAGCTGCCCGCCCAGCCGCGGCCTCACAGCCACGTACAGCCCCTATCAAGCTATAGTCACATAACTTAAGCCTGCACTCACACACAAACAGCCTGGTGCCTATTTATACATCACATCCTGGCAACGCACATGGGAAAACAAGACCCCTGCGCTATCAGTGTATCCAGTGTTGTCTGTCTTTCACTGTTCTGCCCCCTCGTCTGATGTCGGAGGGGACAGAGACATAAGATAGCTGCTTAGGATAGCTGAAAGATGGCTGCTTTAGATAGCTGGAGATACCAAAACAACTTGATTATGCATTTGGCAGCAGGGAGCAGTTGTTGATATTCCAGACGTTGCATTCCCTGCTGACATTCCTGCCTGTGTAATTGTCTGTAGTGTCGTGTTATCAAATCATTATCAACATGAGTTAGCTGCGATAAAACAGCAGGGCAGTGTGATTTAACTCTGCCGGCAGCACTTTGTGCTCTGCTGTGGAATAAAAAAAAGAAAACCCTACATGATTCTTTAACCGCTGGTCTTTATTTGGATCCTGATTCAACTGATACCTCGATCAAAAAAAGATTTCACAACACAAATAGATAAACATGTGGTGGACAAAATATCAGGAACACCTCACAATATAATCTCTGCCGTGTACACAACCTCATGAAGGTTTTGTTTGGGTATGTTAGACTGGTTTTCATTCAGCTCTTCAATAACAGGCTGTGGTGTTTTGCAGCTGCAGGTCACTCATAAAGTCTGTCTTCACAATCAAATCTAACAACTTTTAACTGAAAACCATTGTTTTAAGATGTAACTAATCAAGAATAAAAGTGAAAATGAATCAAGTAAATGAATCAAAGCACAAATATCCTTTTTAAAAGACATAAACACCCACCACCTGCCAGGCACCATTAATTTAAGACTCCCACTGAAAGCAGAAAAACTCTTTAAGACACTATTAGGAGAAGGAAACCAGTCTGTTCATGGAGGGATCTCCCATCAGGACGGTGTTGTATTACAGGCAGACATCTGTGCAATTTCTCTCTCATGTTTCATTTTCTCATTATCACAAAACAATTATTTCACGGCTTGACATAACAAACAATAGTCTCTGACCATGAGAAAATATTCTGGTCTGGAGTTAAATTGGATTATTTTTCTATAATCACAAAATAAGGCTTGTTATGATTAAAAAAAAACAGATTACGACAAACATTTAACATGAGCAGAATATATTTTTTTTTTCTCAAGTATCTCAAGGTTTTTTATTTGTTTTTGTTTTGTTTTTAAATGTCGGACTAAAAAATAGCTGGGGTGTAATGGTGGTCAGTCTGAATCTGCCTGAGGACCTTTGTTGCATGATTTCCCTTCCTATCTCCTCCCACATTTCATGCCTATCCTCATACATTTTGCAGGAGAAAACACATAAAAAGACATCTTTTGCAGTAGCTTCACCGACAAAACAACCAAAACTAACAATTACAAGATGTGAAAATAGCAAAAATCCTCACTCTTCACCCTGGAAATAGTCGTTTGACGAAGTAATGTTAAAGGAACAGTTTGACATTTTCTGAGATTTCCATGAAACAGCATGACAACTGAGCTCACTCCACCCACCGATGAAGACTGTGAGGTCTGGAAAAAGTTAATAAGTGGACCATAAGTTCGGAATAATAAGCATTTTATACACAGTATAGCGCTTCTAATTAAAGTGATCTGCAGTTGATAAATGGAAATAAATCGAGGATGCAATAAGAGAAGCTTGAGCGGGATGATTTTTTGGTAACACACAGCAGTATTTACAGCCCATTACACAGTACATGGACGAAAACAAGACTATATGTTTGTGACCCATATATTTTATATGTTCTTCAACAGCATTTGATCCCTTTAATTACCTGACTGTGAAATATGTTATACCATTATTACTTAATGCTGTAATTCTGCAGAAGATCAGTGTCGTGTTTTCCAAGCTTCGGTTTTGTTTTCCAGTGTTGTAGCCAGTATTTACATAAATACTTCAGCATAATTTATTTCCTCTGGAAACACTAAGTATTTTACTTAGTACCTGACTGTAAATTGCAGGCTGTAATTTATAATATTACTGTTTTTTGTACTTTAGCTCTTCTGTGAATACAGTTTATATTGTGTCTCATAGATTAGTGGACAACACCAGATGACCCAATCCATCTTGGTGATAAAACCCAGGTCTGTGGCCCAGCATGGTACCTCCTGTCTTATCTTGATTGCTGTTTTTCTTTTTTATCTCTGTTTCTTACCAAGAAATGCCTCCAACATGGCACCAGGAAGTTTGATCCTCCAGGCTTGTTTAGTTTAGAGCACTTCAGAGGTGGATCAGCAGTGATCACACAGCGCGAGCCAAAAATTATACACCCAGACGTAAGATGGGTTTAAAATCAATTTGTTGCTCTCCGCTCACTTAGACACCACATTTAATCATGCTGATCTTCCTTAATCTTGTTAATCTGCATATCCCGTTTCTCAGGGACTCTCTGTTGGGAAATACAACATGTGCTGGCCAAAGAGTCATAATTCATATTTTAACACATGTTGACTCACTCTGTGCCGCAGCCAAGTGTGGAGGTACGCTCAGGGGGGAGGAGAGAGGAGAGAGGGTTTGGGGTCCATTATAATTATGATGATGAAGCACAAATATCTCCTACCATTTGCCATGTGTCTGAGCAGTTTGAATACAAGCTGTCAGCCGAGCTCCAGCTGAAGAGAGAGAGAGAGAGACAGACGGGGAAGGCTCTGCAATGATGATGATGAAGCACAAATACCTCTTACCATTTGTCATGTTTTCATGTGTTTGACCATTTCAATTACATGCTGTCAGCTGGAGAGAGAGAGAGGGCAAGGGAGAGAGAGAGAGAGAGAGAGCACGAGAGATAGAGCGCATGCCAGAGAGCGAGAGAGTGCGAGTGACACATGTTACACAGAGTGAGTGAGGGAGGACACATGGTGGGCCGACGCCGAGATACAGAGTGAAAGGAAGAGAGAAAGCGAAGGGGCAGAAAGCTGGCAGCAGAGAGGAGGAGGTGTGTGTGTGTGTGTGTGTGTGTGTGTGTGTGTGTGTGTTATATAGAGCAAGAGCGGCTGGAGGACACACACAGGGATATCAACTATCTTTGACCCTCCATCACTTTCTATCGCCCCCTCCTCCACCCCATCTGCCCAGCCTGTAAGCCTCAGCACTGGGACGTCAAACGAGTCCTAAATATAACCTGTGGATGGATGAGGGAATCAGGTGGACTCTCCTCTGGAAACAGTCCACATCTGAAGGGTGTGTGTAAATGTGTGTGTGTGTGTGGAGGGGTGGGATGTTATCATATGTGCATTTGCCCCTCCATGAATGTGCATAGGAATGTGTCCCAAGACTTACTGATCTACTGTGCTAATGTGTTGCTGCTGCCACACTCGATATCTGAGGAAGTCCACGAACAGAGAGAGAATATAGTCTGACTTTTAACTTTTCCTGAGGTTTCTATAGACTATGTCCTTCTTTAGTTTGTTTTTTAATTAATAAAGGTAAAATTTAGAGGTATTAAAACAATATTTGAGTATTTTAATTCCTTTTTGCTACTTTATTCTTATGCTTCACTACAATTCAGAGGGAAATATTGAAGATTTTGGCTGGGCTGTGATGGCGAGGTCAGCCTTAGAAACGTAAATGTCCATGACTGACTGAGTGATGAAGTTACACAATTGGTCGGCCGGCTGAGCGTTGGAGTTTCCCTATTGGCTGTCGTTCTTTCAAAATGAACTGGTGCCAATAGTTTCTAGTTACATCATCAGGGGGTTGTTTATGGGCAGCATTGCCAACTTAGCGCCTTTGTTGCAAGATTTACAGACTTTTCAGATGCATTTAGTGACTTTTCTTGAATCTGAGGAATTCTGCCTGCTTTTTGCAGCAGCATTATCATTTGCTCTGTGAAATCCGATCTCACTGCCCTTTTTGGGTGTAATACAGACTAAAACGTGACATAGCAATATATGAAAGTGTGCTGACTTACAAATTATGTCATTTCACAATGTTGTTGATGTTTAAAAAGAAACATAACTACATTAAAACATAGGACTTTACCCAGAGAGACACCATGATGCACTACAGCACAGAGAAATGAATAACATCATAAATAACAACTAAAACAAACATGTAAATAGAACAATAGGTGTGCAGATGCTGTGACTTCTCACTGTTCACTGGCTTGGGGACAGTGATCTTTGCATACCTGTTAAGACAGATGCATACGAGAATAAGTGATGATAAAACATTTATCAGCTCCTGTACACGACTGACACTTTGGTGAAGCTGTGTCAGTCAGGCCTTTCACATAAGAAATGATAAACAGTCTGAATATTAAGAAAAACAACAACAACCAATCCTAGGCACCAAACAATCAGCCAGCCATAAAACACTGACTGTGTGATCCCTGCAGGACTGGGTTTTTCCTGTGAATATGTCCACAGACAATGTGCAGGAGCTGATTTGTGTTACTTCTTTTGACTTAAAGTTTTTCCAAACTTGATCTCCTCGTCTCATCCTCTGCATTTCCTCTTCTCTCCTCCTATTTGGCTGCAATAATCAGACGCTGTGCGCGCCACGAGCCGGAGGTGTAAGGCTAAACCTGCGCTAACACCGGACAGCTAATAGGCTCATCCATCATGGAGGAAATGAGGCTCTCCCCCACTCTCACTCTCTCTCCTCTCCTGGCTCTGTCTCACTCAGCTCAACTCTCAAGCCCAGACGTACTCGCACACACTTGCAGGCGAAATTACTGCAAAGTTCTCCAGCAGGGTACCCTTTCTTTATTATTCTAAGTGAACAAGGGGGCCCTTCATAGTCAACGTAATTTATCCAGTGTCTCATTTTGGAATAAAAAAGCCCAAAAATGAAGCGGAAGGAGCGAGAAGGTCGTTATGGTTTGAAACCTCCAAACCTCAGGCCTTCCTGAGCGGCCTGAACGTGGAGCTGAGGCCAGAGGGGTCGTGAGGAGGCCCATTCAGTCCTGGCTCTGTTTTGACACAGGCAAATACACAGATCCATCAATAGGACCATTTACAAACCCTTGCATTCCTACACTTTGTTCCCGTCTCAGTAATTTGCTGGCTGAAAATGTTTAGTTTCATGGCTTCATGATACTAAATATGTCTCGAGGATTTTTTACTTTTTCAATGCCAGAAAATGTGAAACCTGTTTTGAAGATGGCGTGTAGACGCTGCCTAATGGTCCTGCATCGCAACTGATGATACTAAAAGTTTTACTGGAGCCCCAGAACTTGTGGTGCCTGAGGATACAGGGTCTATAAAACAAAATGTTTACAGCTATGGTGTGAGCCTCATTTTTTTTAATGTGAAGTCTATGGAAATCAGGATATACAGTATATGTCTGTGGAGTTTTGACCCCTAGTGTTCTCCAGGGCTCCAGGCTTTTTGATTACAAATGACTTTTCTATTAATTTGACTGATACAATTTCTAAGTGGGTGATTACATGGACAGATAACTAGTTGGGGGCAGATGTTGTTAGCCTTTGCTATTGTGCGATTTAAGCAGTCACTATGTTAATATGTTAAATAAATATGTGCAGGAGCTTCAGTCTCAGTACAATATATATGTCTTTCCACAAAAAATGATGAGAATTCAAATTTTAGTTTGACTTTTTTGGTTTGTTTGGTGATTGGTTTACTTCCTGTACATAGTGCTCATGCAAACATGTGCAGGTTACGTACAGAGATAGACAGACAAACTCACACTCACACAAACACACCTTTTGATGGTAAAAGACGTCTTTGATTTGGTCCCAAGTGCTACCCAGAAGTCTGTGTGTTTTCCCAAAAGCAGGGAAATCATAAAAAGTCCAGGTTCCTGAATTACTGTCACTCAAAGAGTTTCTTTCTCCTTCTCACTCTCTCTCTCTCTCCTTCTCCGTCTCCAGTCACCTCTCCTCCCCACCAGCCCTGCAGTCTCCGACCCTTTCCTGCTTCCACCAGCAGCAATGGGGGCTTTCTCTTGTTTCCTGGTGCTGGCGCTGCTGGATAAACACACAACCTCCCCCTCATATAAAGGCTCAATTCTTCTCCATCATGTTTTAAATATGGATACAAAGAGAAACTTGTATGATAATTTTTGGCATATGGTGGTGGGGGTCAGTGGGTAGGGTGTGTGTGTGTATAAGAGAGAGAGGGAGAGGGGTGGAGGGTGGGGGTTCTAGGCTAGACAGAGTTCTGCCTTGTTCTGATACTTGTCTAAGATTTCGAAGTTTTTGTTTTATGCAAGACCAGACCAGTGCCATTTGACAGCCTGACAGACTGACTGACTGACTGAGCTGCAGCTTGTGATTGTGTTTAACTCAACGTTGGCTCCCTCCAGTCGCATGCTGATATGATAAGTACTGGCAACGCTTGCTGCAGCATAAAGCAGCGCTGTTATGGAATTTGGGTGACATGTGGAAAACACACCACGCAGCCAGAGATTAAACAAAGGCTTAATTGCAAAACTCAAAACGAAGGAGATCGCTTCTCCTGCTCCGATGGTGGGCTGTCTAGTCCCCGGGCACACAGCTATCTTTCATCTTTGATTTTGTGGCGGAGTAATGGAAATGAAGACAGAATCTGGCTCCTGGGTTGGAACATGCCAGAGATGACACAGATACCCTGGATGATACTGATGGCCTGCTGATAGCCTGTAGATCACCTTACTGCCCCTGTGCCAGCAGCACTGCAGCGGGGCAAGTACGGGCCCCTGAGGAGAGTGATGTTACCCTCCGTGGATGCTTCAGAGGCTACAACAGCTTCCAGTAATACAGCAAAGTTGCCTCAGGCTTTAAAAATACACAAGAGTTGGTTGTAAACTTTTTTTTAAATCAAGGTATATTTAGTATCATTTTCAGACTTGCCGGCTTATTAGAAAGTAAGTCATCTATAAAGGGTCATTCTCACTTTTATAATAAACCATCTGGTTTTTAGTCAGTGATTCTGCAAAACAAAAAGTGAAAGACTGTGGTTATGGCAAATACCCATGGTGAAGGCATGGTTGGGGTTAGTTAACAAAAACTCTTCCCCCTGCCCCGCTGCATACAGGTTACACTGCTTCTTGTGTTGGTGATAAATGTCGCCATTGGACGTTATTTGTGAGGGGCATGATCGTTCAGGATAAATATACTGCAGTTCCCTAAGGACAATGGACTGAGTAAACTTAGCAATGCAGGCACAGGAGACAGCTTTGCCAACATAAGATGACAAGTAAATGAAGAGTGCGTTGTAACAGTAAAACTGTGTATTGCAAATGCTATTTGACGGCTATTTGTGGCAGATGATCGGCTGAAAAAGCATGTGACTTTGAGACAGGGGACTCATGTCCTATGACCTACCAGTGGTCAACCTGAACCAAATAGCTTAAGTGAATGTTTTCCCACAGATAAAAGTGCATGTCGAGCAAATCGCTTGTATGTGCTAAGCACAACAGTAAATACTTCAACATGGCGATTGTAATTGGACAACTTAGTGCGGTTTTTACTGGAGCTAGCTCACTAGTATCTAGACCTCAAGTTGGGATTATTCTGTCAAACCACAACATCCAAAGTGAAGAGTGTACTTTTATGCTTAAGTCTTAAAAGCACTGTAGATGACAGCTGAGCAAAACCCCATCCACTGATGAAAACCCTGAGATACGATTGGGTCATTCTCCGGATTTTACTGACAAACAATTCATCTCGCTGCTCACTATGAGGTGGATATAGCATTTGATGCTTATCAACACTAGAAATGGAAAAAGCCATCAGATAGGAGCTGGCTCCAGGATTGTCTCCTCTGGTGTGATTCTGGTGATAAAACAACAGGATCAGCCGCGATTTGAGCTGGATTGTGAGTGTGACACTGGGAGTAGGTGGAGATGGTTGAACTCTTGCTAAAGAGGTGAAAAAGATCGGAGGGCGTGGATTTGATGAGAGATAAAACAGATTACAGATTGCACAACCCTTTTCTGTGTGCAGGGACTTTATTATGCATTGTAGGATTAGTGTATGCGCTGCAGTGTGACAATGAATATCTGTGCACATAGCTATATAGCTATATATTTAATACATGATAGTCTAGCTGTTTTTGCATGAGTGTGGGGGACACCTATGATGATTGGCAGCCCGGCGCAGAGGTAATAAAACAGCTCATTCTTCTGTCTGTCAGAACATAGAGCGCACATTCACCAGCCGCCAACGGACACAGCTTACTCTGGTTTGCTGAAGAGGACATATAAAATCCTGTTTCTTTTGTAATCGTCCCAAATGCCTATTTGATATTTTAATCCCATCTCACCTTACCCCCGTCTCTCCCAAAAATGAAAACTCCAAGGATCTGGAAAAACAACACCTTAAGTTTACATTTGGCTAAACCTTTTCCATTTTGACTTATTCCAATGAGAATGTTTGTATTTTTGTGGAGTAGGTAAAAAAAAAAGTCCACATCAAATGGATCATAATTACTCATGCCCGGTCCAAAGGGAACTATTGACAATCACAGCTACAGTTGGATCCCTGTGCTAGATTTCCAACCAGATAAAACTACAGAAAAAGCCTTATTCAACCGAGCTGGCGTTTCCATGCATTTGCTGAGTCTGGACTGTTGATTTTTACACAGATTATAAAAACTCGCTATCTGCCAGTGACCTAACTTCATTAATCTTTCATGCTTGTGGAACAAATAAACACCCAACAAACTTCAACTCCAAACCCTCTGATGCTCAGAAGAAGAAAACTGTAAACACGTCCCCAAGTAGCAGAAATACCTGACCCTTAGCAGCATTTTGAATTTATTCACATTTAATCTGGTTGGAATTATATCAGTGCTAAGCAGAAAAAGGAGATTTATGCCTTTTAGCTCTACTGTATGTGAGTATATGTGTGTGTTGGGTCACCCCCCCTGCCCTCATTCAACACCGAGGCACGGGGGAGTTTAGGAGACGCACTGTAGGGAGGATGATGTGAGATAAAGCGCCCCTATGCCACACTGTACACCAGAAAACTGATCTTAGAGATAATAAAGATCTAAAACACTGGTCTCGAGCTGGTAACTCTGACTCATAATAACCTCCTCGGTGCAGCGGGCATGAAAGAGAAACCTTGAATGAATTTGACATGCGGAGGAGTGAGCGATACGGTCAGTGAAAAAAGGCAGGAAGGAAACAAAGGTTTTAGTGTTTCCAGCGAGACTTGTGAGGATTTTTATGTTGTTTGTTTGGTAGGGAGGGCTGCGTACACAAATTTCTACATCTCTCTCTGACCATTATCTTTATATATTTGAGTCATGTTTGTTGTTTTTTTGCTTATGTAATCACTCAGGACTTTGACAGTGTCAGAAAGTCTCTATCTATCTTAAAGGAATAGTTCAACTTTATGGCAAACGTGCTTAGTTGCTCTCTTGCTGCGAGCTTCCCCGTTTCTGTTATTATGCTAAGCTAAGCTGCTAGCCTCACATTATATTTAGCGTACAGATATGAGAGTGGTAATGACCCTCTATCTAAATCTCAGTTAGCAAAGAAAGCATATGTGGGCTTGTACAGACATTCATTTTCCTCTCAGGATGAACTGTAATCACTTTAACTTTTCCTCTGGCACGCTCATCACGGTCCAACACTGTAGTTCATGACCAAAAACATTCCAATTAGCCTCAGCTGTTGACTGCTAATTAGCAGATGCTAACACACTAACAAACTAAATTAATTAAGTAAGTGCGAACTTTTAAAAGCATTTTATTAGCTTATGGGCTATTGTGGGAATTTGTCAAAGGGGTTTTCCGTCTGTCAATATAAAACACCTTCAGGGATTCACTTCAGGGAACTTATGAAATGGCCTAGGGTTAGGTTCATGCTAAGCTAAGCTAATCTAAACTGTTTTAGAGCCTAGTTCCATTAAGAAAGATAAACTAATGCACCAATATTCATGATATATTTAATTTCAGGTCAAATATGACTCGAACACTGTAGGAGAGTTGATCTGTGGTAACAGAATATTGACCTAAACTCACTCATTCAGAATAATTAAGTGTATCTCCTCATTAATTATACAATAATGCGGAAATAATTTGAAGAACACAAACACGCGATTATCAGAGCAGAGAATCTGGCTTACTATATGTCCATTAGTCTGTCGCCCCATGCATGCTAGGACACTCTCCTGCTTCCCTACACCCCAGGGAGTCTATACATTTATTCTGATTTACAGATTCTGTATCTTTGTTGCAGGTGCAGGACAAAGCAACAATTAAATTTCTTTATTTTCTGGCTTATGACTGTGGAACAAAGTTGTTAATCAAACTCAAACTCAGGCCAGAGCAGCGAAACATATGGGACTGAGATCTCCCCTAAGCACACAGAGGAATATATTCTGCCTCCCTCTACATACGTTGTCTCTGCATGTCAGTGTAGTGATATGATTTTGGGAGAGCTGCCACTGTGGAGGGCATTAATAAGCCAGAGCTTAGTCTGTCAACATTCAATAATGTACTTTACTGTGTTCTTGATCCTGTAAAGCTCCAGCCAGCATAGCGAACTCTCTCAGTCTCAACAGCAGGATGGAGGATGAGCTAAAATATTGATTGCTCTCACTTCTCCACATAAATCCTGTTAACAAGAACGCTTCATCTATCACAGATGTTGGACGGAGAACATTGTGTCTCTAAGATCGAGAGAAACATTAATATTGTATGTGAATTTCTGATAGATAGCCATGTATTCTGAAAGCAACATTTTTCACTTTGCGGGTGAGAGACCCGAGTCATAAAAAAGACAAAGTTAGTGCATATAAGGTAATGTAACTTTTTAGCTTGGCTGAAGAGTTTCGTCCAAGAGCTGAGCGCTCCCTCCCCCTTCAGATCAGCCCTTGTTTCTCTCCAGGTTAAGCAGACGTGAGTTATGAAGCGTGTTCACCGACAGGAGAGGTTCAGCTTCCCTGGGTGTCATTGTTCTGGCCTGTTGATTTACAGCACATGCCTGAACTGTTTAGCCTGTTGATTTACAGCACGTGTCTGAACTGTTTCCCCTCCCGGCCAGAGAGAGTCGTGGCCCGTGAGAGCGGTGGTGGTGGTGGTGGGGGGGACTCTCTGCGAATCAGAGGCCTGAGTGGTCCAGGTCAGGCTGGGCGACCTGGTTCCACAGGGAGGCATACTGAAGTCTAATAAAGCTCCAGCGTGTCTGAGAGCAGAGAGGCCCCAATCCATAGGGGGGACTCAATCTGTCATGGCCCATCAGTGAAGCCCTAAAGCACAGCGATGGCTGTATTCCTAACAGCTCACTGGGGCAGTGTTTGTTACTGAGCAGGTCTGAGCTGCTACTGCCTCTACACTGCTGTCTCCACTCTACTGTCCATCCCACAAGCACTAGATATAGAGCTGCAGTAATGACCAATATGCCTGTTTGATGGAGGCTGACGCGGCTTAGCTCTAAACTGTATGAGACAACTGATGTTGACTGACGAACGCTGTGCATTGCAGGTCGAAGGCGACAGCAGAAATTAGCATTTAATGGCACTCAACCAGGCTAAGAATGAAGTATGTTTTTGGTGGATTATGTGTAGAAATGCTAGTACTGTATCTTTCAGATTTTTCTGTTGCCACTTGTTTCAGGGTAATTACGTCAGTGTTGGAAATAACACATTCTCTATTAATTCACTGTATAATAACCAGGCGGTGGTTTACTCTATAGTAGAACTGCAACAACTCACCACAGTCAGTGAGTTTGCAGATTATTTGGTTGATGAATTGACCAGTTAATCTGTAAAATGTAGCTCATGGTAGCGTCTTTCAGTAGCTTGTTTTATGTAATCAACTGTAGAAAACTCAAAGATATTTAAATCTCTCTGCATGTCACAGTAGAGTTTTAAATGTAGTATCTGTAATGATGCATTATTACGTCAACCATTAATGACTGGTGGAGAGCAATGGAGTATGGTGGAGCCTATGGTGGAAAAAGCATTTCTGATGCTCCAGATTAAATTAAACTCAGTCTTCAGAGGAAGAAAATAATCAATAAATTCGGATTGTAATTACTCTCCTTGCCAGAAGGGGGAGACAAACGCTACACACTGCAACTTTAAATAATGTTAAAATAAAGAATGCCTGTCACTTTAGAGCATAATGTATTATGTCTGCGTGTTTCCTTAAACACTTCAAAGATTGAGCAATAATATTGTGTATTGTCTATCTTCAGATAAGTGGTTTTGAGCGACACCTTCAAGTAACCTATGGTACAAGAGTTTGATGTTGTCAGGGCCCTGCAGCCCTGAGACATGCTTCATTTAAAGGAACACTTGACTGATTTTGAACCTTATTTCCGTGTATTGGTCGTAGTGGTGTCTGTAGGTAGGTCTGTATCTTCGACAGTACTTGCCAATGCTCTGCAGCCAGCTGAAGCAGCCGTGTTTCTTCTGTCATCTTTTAATGTGTTCTGACATCAATGGATGGTAAAAGAACTGCAGAGAGAGTTTGGCTCAGATACATGTTTCTTTTTTTTTTTCTCTCTCTCTCTCTGTGAATTGGCTCTGGGGTCGTCATTACAGTGGACTTGAAAAAGACAGAATGACATCCCAGCACAGGACGTTGTGGATTACTTCATATTTTACAACATGTTGTCAGGGTCAGGACGTATGAACTACAGCCCAGTGCTGAGGAGACGCAGAACAGAGATTCGGGCTGCCGCTGCTTTTTCCGGGAGACGGCACCACGGCAGGTCGATACGAGCCTCCAGCAGCTGACAGGTAGTGTTTGTGCTCCAGCTACTCACCAGTGCCAACTTAAACCAAATCACTGTGCTGCAGTTTCAGATGGGCCAACAGAAACAAGAGGGCAGTTAGTTGAGTAAGTGTTTCTGTTGACTAAAGCTGCCTTTCAATATCTGATACATTCATCTTTTTATTTTCATTTTAATTATCTAAATGTGTTTTAAATTTTCTCTGTAAAGCACTTTGGTCAAGAGTTGTTGTTTTTAAATGTGCTCTATAAATAACTTAATTCATCATTTGTTCTGGTAATGGATATTAAATGTGGCTAGAGGATCTGTAAAATGTACATATTTACTGTTTTACCCTCCCCTTCCCAATCACAGTAAAGCCATTGTTCAGTTATGTGTGCATTGCACATGCACTGCCTGTTGTGTTTGCTCACTGGTCAGACAAACGGAAACAGTTTTTCAGCAGCTGCGATAAGGAACTTACGCTAACAGTCAGATAAACAACCCATTAAGTTGGACTTGTCTGTGGGTGTGCTGCTCCCAACTTCATACACAAAGCCTACTGGTACTGCCTTTCCATATGGTTACCCCTGTATAGGGGAATCAAGTTTCTGGGCATAGAGGATTTTGTACGATAACGCTCTGTGAGGCAAACTTGTGATTTTGGCCTGTATAAATAAATTGAACTGATTTCCAGACTGAAGCTCTTCATAAGTAAACAGCTGTTAATGCTAACGTTGCCTATGTAGCGATATCAAAAACTTACATATAGCACCTTTAATTTGCCTGAGAATCTATTTCTGTTGATGCCAGATACGTATGCAATTCAGCAACTTTCAGTTTGTGCACTCATTTATTTTCCTGACTTTGACTTCAACTGACATTTCCAGGTGAAATTTCACCAACGCTTCGACTTACATTTGAACTGCTTTCAGGTCTTAAAGTTCATCTGACTCTTCAGCTCCTTTCAGCACTTTGACTTCAACTTCACCCAAGTTTACACCTAAACTTTAACTTCTTTCACGTTTTGATTTTAGTTGCCACTTCAACTTCTTTCAATATTTCAACTCCACTGTGTTGTATTTGCACTGGTAATCACATTACATTAGATTTTTTTTAATTTTATTTTCATTTTATACAACAAACTCACGTAGTAGATAACAGACCATGTTTCTGATATTTTTCCTTTAACACCACTGATTCAGCCCATATCCAAGCAGCATTATATTCATATTTAAATCTAGCTGATACTGACAGACACGTCTTTCCTCTCTTCAACTAGCTACCAGAATGCTAGCTGGACTCGCTGAGATCTCACAGTGATCATAAAGACCACATTATACAGCTGTACATCTGTGACCCAGCCTGAGGAAATGTCACAGCCGGGCTGTTTGCCACCCTCTGTGCGCTTCCTGGCGTGAGGGACACTCACACCGCTCTGTCACACCCTCTCACCCACAGATGCCAGTCAAAGATGACCAGGCCCTCGCTAATACATGCTAATGCATTCAGAGTGGAACATGTGCTGCGAACCGCACATTTCTTGTACTGTACGTCGATACTAATGTTTAAAACATTTGACCTCTCAGTCTTGATATCACCGCAAAGCAAAATGAGTTAAATCTGGCTCTGGTCATTCTGACTGGAGCAACAATGAGACCTCTGCAGCACATGTGCGCAGCGCCATCACGGAGCGTATTTGCAAGGGATTACCTCGATGATCTGTGATAAAGTGCTCAACTGTTTTCCACACACTGCTCTCATGGCCACAAGGGCATTAGAGATGGATAGAAACAGGGAGGAAGAGGGAGGGAGACAGAAATAGTAAGCGAGCTAGATGGACACAAAGACAAAGAGTGACAGAGAAACATTGAGAGGTAGAAACAGAGGAAGACAGAAGGCCGGTCAGAGGGAGAAATGAGCAGTGGCAGAAGCGACAGACTGCGAGTATGAGATGGCAGAGAGGGAGAGTGAGAGAAAGAGGGGAACAAAGAGCATATTGTCAGTGCTGGGCGCTAATCGTCTCCTCTTAGGCTGCCAGAGACAACAGGTGAGAGCAGTTTGACTCCCTGCAGGCTCCACGAAGCTTTCAGGGCTCTGTGTGTGTGTGTGTGTGTGTGTGTGTGCAGGGGCCAGGGGACCTCGGGAGAACTCTGCCAATGCCAACTCAAACGGCAAATGAGGAGTGAGGGCCGCACCATCAAAGGGTTCTTTTCAGACATGCCAGGGCCTTGGCTGTATATATATGAGTGAGTGTGTGTGTGTGAATATAAGTGCATAAGTGTATTGTGTGTGTGTGTGTGTGAGTGTGCACTTTTGCATGTGTATTCTGTGTGCAAGATAAAATGTTTACACATCCTCCACGAAATGCTCCATCTCCTCACACCAGCAGTAATGAACGCTATATGTGTTCAAAGCAACAACAGAGGGGACATTGCACTGACTGAAGAAAGGACGGTCTTTGATGTTTACAAGAGTGCATGGGCTTATTATGTGTTAACAATCTGATGAAGCATGTGACCCGGAGCAGCTGTTTGCAGAACTCTCACCTATAGGAGCATGGAAATGAACACAGAATTTCAAGCAGGAGAGATTAAGAAGGGAAAGTGAAGCGAGCATTTGTTATTGATATGATGTTAATAGTGAAAGAAATATCTTTAGAGGACTTTTGTCTGTCGTATATTACCATCCATGCAGCCAGAATAGGAGTTGTCCTCAGCATTGTTGTTGGTGAAAATATGCAGATGAGAACAACAACTGAGCAACACCTACTGAATTGATCAGGTCGGCAGATCTGCGGTAGGGCTCTGTGTCAGACTGGACCGGATTTTCTTTGAGGAAGATGAGCCATTATTGAACTGCTGAGCTGAAAGCAGCCCAGAATAAAGCTCCAGAAAAAAATATTCTAAATTATTTTAATGGCTCCAGACATATCTATTGTAACATTGCTATTAAAACTAGGACCTCAAAACAGCCAGCCAGACTGGTCAGACTGGACCACAAACAGCGAGCGAACAATTATACAGGTTTCCAGTTTGGCGATTAACAACCACACCAATTTCAGTAAACTGAAAGTGAGGTCACCTTGTACACATAGAAACGCTAGCAGGCTTTTCACATTTTCAATAGACAGTTTGAGCATTCATTTACGTTCAACTTTATTTTCTCATCCAGATAAACATTTTGGCTAATCTTGGGTTTTGTTAACAACCTGCTTGATTACTTTAGCAAAAATGCAGTTTTATCATAACTAATAAGTGATGGTTAGAGCTGCAAGTTATAATCAAAGCCATCCTTTTCCTTTGGGGTCTATATGTATGTTTTGCTGTGCTACGTAGCATTAATGTTAGCATTAACAGCTCTTTACTTACCAGTCCTGAAGAATATTGTAAATCTCGTCCAGTCATCATGAGAGGATGAAGTAGCACTGCTTTCATATTTAACCTCTTGTCTTTTAAACACAACAATGGCTGAAGCTCTTGGTAGGTAAGCAGCTGGTAATGCTAACACTGGCTGTAGCGATAGCAAACTCTAATCGATGACAGTTTTACGTCCTCACTGTGGTGTTTTTCACTTGTATTGAGTGACCACACTCGTCTTATATGGCGAGGTCAGACCAAAGTTCGCTGGACTAGATAATTTGCTTCCACTCCTTCCTTGAGCTCAATCTAATTGACTTTCGAAACATTAAATCACAAGACTTTCTCCCATCGTCCAGCTGGTTTGAGAAACGGGCTGGGACTGACCTCTCACTCAGGAAATAATGGCATTTATTCTTTGTTTTCTAACTTCATGGGAAAATAACACAAGCAGAAGAAGAGGATGCTGTATCTAGTGAATAAGTCAGGAGCTGGCAGCAACTCCTGAATAAATATAAAGAGATATCATTCACAACATTACTGAACATTCTTTGAATGGTGCATTTAGGACACCTGCCATGACATATCTGGTAATGCAGTCATGGAAATATGTGTTGGTTTGCATGGTGTTTCATACCAGAGAACAGATGTGTGACAAAGACACAGCTCATTCTGTGTCACCAAAGAAAATTCTGATTTAAATTCAGTGTATACAAAAAAACAAAAAACAACAACAGTGATTTGTGCCAATGTAGGTGCAATGTGAATAGGCTGGCCCTAACCATTGTGTTTGTGTGGTTGTTCAGGAGCATATGGAGGAAGTGGAAAAAGAGTTTCAGTGGAAAGGTGCAGAGCTCTGTTGTGCAGAATTGTGGGAGTGAACTATGCGTACGAGGGATAAACAAATGTCCTGGAGTGCAGCAGACCATGTCAAGAAACATCTGGGGGCAGTGTGTGCATGTGTTGTATGCTGGCATGTTGTGGTGTGCGCGGGCATTTGTGTGTGTGTGTGTGTGGGAGATCGCAGACCACATCCTCATGATGCGTCACAAAGATAAAGCCCGACCCATTAATCCATCGTACGTATGAGTATAAAACGTCATTCACCAAAAGATAAAAATAAGGGCGATAAGGTTACAGTGTGGAGTTTTGAATTTGAGGCGTGTTACTGAAAACATTCTCAACAGAAGTTATGGCCGCCGTCGCTGGACTGGCAACGAGCTCAGTTAGTTTAAATGCCAAAGAGATGGCCTGCAACAAGAAAGAAGAGCCTAAGTAGTACTCCCTAAATTAGCCTGTCTGTCAAAACAAGATGGAGTACCTCTGAGGACGCAGCGTCCAGAGGAGTGTTTAAAACTGTATTTTCCATCTGGGACCTCATATTATCAATACACACCTGCAGCATAGTTTCAAGCTTATTAGGATAAAAATGTTTTGGCTTGTGGCTGTCAGGCTTGCTACATGACACTGAAGGCAACATATCATCGCCATTTGAAAGTACACTATCATCCATTATGATGGTGCATCTGAGGAAACCTCTTCATCTCTCTTACATGAGATGGGACTATTAATTCT
The DNA here is from genome assembly GCA_033238685.1 of Lates japonicus. NCBI lineage: Eukaryota > Metazoa > Chordata > Actinopteri > Centropomidae > Lates > Lates japonicus. The sequence goes on along the minus strand of BRZM01000029.1, from coordinate 3,747,466 downwards.
GGCTGCATGCCTGCAGCTGCTAACCCAGCCTACAGATTCAAGAAGGCAAACCTTTTCAGGCTGAAACTACCTTTAATAGTGTGTTTGCAGTTTTAAAATCCACCATCCTCCCTTATGTGCAGCTATCAAGACAGACTTACCTAGGCTGATGTGTTTTCAATCTCACATGCTTCAGGCTGTGTACCATGCCTAAACTCTTCTACCTGAGGCAGCTGCTTCTCTCTCACCTGGAGCGGGGCGGTGACTTGTGAAGCCATAAACATGACATCATAGAAAAGTAGCAGGAGTGCCAGGCTGCTGTCGCCAGGTGGACCTCTCAGGCCTCAGCTGCAGACTGACATCCTGTCTATAATGACTGAAAAAATTGTACAAGGTGCATCCTTCTAGGAGTCTGAACGTTTTGCCGAATCTGAATATACCTCTTATCCTCTTCTCTTATGGATAGGCCGGAGTCACAATTAATGAAATTACCTGTGAGGAAATACCACATAGTTTGGTCATAGTAGGGGGAGTAGTTGTCTCGTGTAATAATGAACAGACCCGACCTTCGTCTTTCAACAGAAAACCCATGTCTACACTTTTCTTTGTGCAAACACAATTTTATCCATCGACAGCTGCGTGTCAGCACACCCCAGATGTTCAGGGGACTGTGATAGGAGTGAATTAGCGGACACCCACAAACACAAAAGTGATATTGTGGGGTTGAAACACAGTGACAGACTGGAAGGAAGGCAGGTCCCAGAGTCTGGCAACACACACACACACACTAAAACTAAGATGGACCTGGATTCAGTCCAGACTGCCTGCCTGTAACTGTCAGTCATATTACACGCTAACAAGAATGCAATAAGTAGCTAATTAAATCAAACTGGATACCTCCACGCTTAGATTTCTGTTTTTTGTGTCGCCGTCATCCAACACTGTGGAATCGATCGTTTTCATACCTGCTTCTGAGCACACACACACACACACACACACACACACACACATGGGCAGGAAGAGACGTCCACACAAACACAGATGCCAAGACCCACTCGGTCAGTGACCTCCGAGGCAGCATGTTGTACTGTAATTAAAGTACATTCACACATGCACAGTTCAGATGGAGGGGGTTGTAAAGCGATTCCCTGATACAGTATTCTGTATCATTGTATCCCTCTCCCTTCGTTTGATGTGCTGATCTTCAGTCACCCTGCAGTGGGTGAGGGAGGGTGGGGAGGTGGGGGGTGAGGAACATCAGAAAGCTTTACACTCCGGCCAGCTCGGGTTTCAGGATGCAACAACTTTTTGAACTTTAAGCTGTTTCCTTGGGATTTTCTACTTGTGTGAGAGAACTTTATTCCTAGTGACAGGTGACTGGAGAGATGTGGCAGAGTGCTGATCGTGGAAAAGGGTAAACTGTGAGAATTAAGAAGCAGTATAACAGTTTAAAGAGCCCGGTGTAGTCTCAGTCTAATAATCAGATTGAATTCAGAGGTCTGGAACCAGACGAGCTTAGGTCTATACTCTGCACACTGCAGCTGCCGAGGGGGTATGTGGAAAGAGTGTAGAGCAGCTAAACTAATGTGAGAAAAAATATAAAGAAACTATGACTTGATTAAGAAAAAATATCCATATCCAGCAGTTGTGCCACAAACTGTGGTTTGAAAACTAGTTTATAGAGGTCTAAACAGTCATAGCTAAAAGTATAAAAATAATACATAAGTGGATGAAATAGTTGCCTGAAAGGAATTATATACTCTTGAGTTTGACACAGGTTTGCGCTAAAAGACATGAAGAAACTGTCTTAGTAGATACTTGTACTTTAATGGTGCAAATTCCTCAGCAAATCTGCAATTAATCAAGTTCAACCAGCTGATATGGAGTAAACCTGGGACCCCTGGGCTTCAGGGGACCTGTGCCAGGTTGTTGATCCAGCCTTGTGAGTGAATTAATTTTTTATTTATTGACCAAAAATGACTTTTTTTCAGCAACTAGTCAGGGTAATCTGTAAATTCCTGCAAAAGAAAGAAAGAAAGAAAAAAAAGAAGTCATTTCCATCTTTTACTGAGCCATAAAATTCCATTTTCTTGAATCAAGTGAAAACAATCTGTTAATGTGGTGAGGTCATTTTCACTGCTTCAATGCAAATCGACTTACTTCATGAATTCTGTGCAAACATGTCATTTTCTTGATTGTCATGCTTTGTAGTTACGGTTCAAGACGATCCTCTTTTCCACAAAATTCCTAAAACATGGTCTATACAAGGAGCTAGTGGCATTAGTGGGTCCATCTGGCAGCTATTTCTTATCTTGTTAAAAATAAATACATAGACACAGACGGAGACGGATGATTTTTGCAGTAAAGGGACCAAACACGGTGTAGAGATAGGACAAGGCTAAGAGTGTGGGACTGTTTACAAGTGCACATTAGTGTGTGTGTGTACTGATGGGGTTCTATTCATGACGTTGTCCAGCCCCTGGCAGAGGAAGGGGTCTGAGGTCTGGGCGCCTTAGAAACTGCACATTGGGCCTCAGCGGGGAAGAACATCATGCACACACACATACGCTCTGTTTCTGTTGGACCGCCTTGCAGGAATTCACTTAGTTGTGGAAATGTTAAGAATTCAAGCAATGAAGCTTAGAAAACTGAACAGTAACCAAAAACTAAACATTTCCTGAGCGGTAGATGGGGTCAGCGCTGGTGGCTCAGGACGACGACGAGGCTCTCAGGCCTGATTCTTGACTCTTGATTCTAATTTATCGTCATTGTTGGGAAATAAAATGGCATGAAAATTTGCCTCAGGGAAAAAAAGATTACAACCGTTGAAAAACAAAATGTTATGCCCAAAAAATAAAGACCTCACACTAGTACGAGACAGCGAGCAACAACCCTCTTCCTCCTTCAATCTCTCTCCCACATGGCTGGCTCTCACTTTCCCTCAGCAGACAATGGCCTCTCTGTCTCGACTGTTTAACCACTTTCTCACCTATCCTAAATACCCACACACTCATAGACACGCCCAGGTGCATATATAGTCACAACTCAGCACTGTTTTCATTTTTACATCTATGGAGACACACACACACGCACACATGCACATGTATGCACAAATACAGACACACACTTGCAAAGCCAAAGAAGGGAAAAAACCCAGTAATATCAGTGGTGTGATACCATCCTGAGGATGCCAGGGCAGAGCTGAAGTGTGGCACATGCCTTTGATGTGAATCCAGAGCATGGGCATGTAACAAACGCAGATACCAAATTACACCCTGTCCTGCTTTGATCTCTAAAACCCCATGTCTGCTTCTACAGAGGTAATAAGATTGTGTGTGTGTGTGTGTGTGTGTGTGTGTGTGCTTGTGTGTGTGCATCAGAATGTGTCTGTCCAAGTGTTTAGTTAGATGTGTGTGTGGTTTGTGTACATCTTTGCCTGTATAATCAAGTATGTAAAGATGCATAAATGTATCTGTATGTATCTGCATGCATGGGTGCAGTCATACATGCAGTGTGTGTGTGTGTGTGTGTTGCATGCAGTTTGTATACTGGAGGGCAGCGTTACAGCATCGGGCTGCAGGGAACTGAACCCTGGCAGAGGCTTGTAGGCGCCTGGTAAAAACATGTTCCTGGAGACCTTCTGCTGAGTTTGTCTTGTCGTCACGTCGTCCACAGTGGACTCCTCACTCTGCCTTCACAGCCGACGATGATCGGGTTGCGTCTTGGATTTCCATCTGAACCACCCTCTAATCTCATGACAGTCGAGCGTGAACGGAACCACTTCTCAGTCCTGTAAGGTCACCTCCCCCCACCTCCCCCCTCGCAGGAATTAGCACAACACATGTTTATGTGTCCCTCATTATATAAATGTGTCTGAGGTTTTGGAGTGATACCCTGAGTGACGGATGATGAATCAAGTACTGAGGTGACATTATGGTGTAATTATAAATTTACTGTGGTTTCTGAAATGCTTCTGGTTTCCAGGCTGATCCTGGCTGCTTGAGTAGGATGGTGATAGATGATATCTGTGCTTTGAGATGCGGGACAAGATAACCGCGCGACTGTTAACCTGCAGCATTCAGTCATCGCTCTGAAGACCTATTTGTGAACAGAACTCATTACAGCTGTGCAGATAGTGTGAGGAGTTACACCTCAACAACTGTTTGCTTGAATATGGAATAAAAAAGCAGAAAACATTGTCATGAAAAACATTTTAAATGCACGAAGCAAGAACGTATCACAAAAAACAGTATACAAAATTATTACAAGTCAAAATATTCCGCTGATAATATGAGAAAATCAGTGTGAAATTACATTAGAATATTACAAAATGTTATAGGCACATTTACATCCTGACAGTGCAGCTCTTTCTGTGAGTCATGAGTAAAACTAATGCATCACATCACACAGTACATCTTCATTTAAGACCTGTAAACAAAGTAAAACACAATTAAAAATTTGTCATTTATGTCAGAAAAAAGACACGTGGAACATTCAAGAGGTCTAAGACTCTGACCATGTAAATGCAACATCTTTGGTTCAAATCCAGCCAAGGCCCTTTGAACGTAATCTCTCCTAGTAAAGGCAAAAACATCTAAAAGAAATATTAAAAATCTCTTTAGTTAAAGTTAAAGTAGACAGTGTCATCCATCAAGTAATGAAACATCTAAAATTAAACAGTACTTTTTAACAACAGCAGGACTTGGATCCCCCACTACCTGAGCCTTTTACACAGCAGGAACAGAAATCAAAACTGTGTATGGACACAAGAATGAAGGCTGTGTGAAGGCAGAATAGATAGATTCTCACAAACAAGCTATGCAGTTTGTTATTGCTATGTTGTAAGTAGTTAACATCTCTTACTTAGGTTGTGTATAGCTTGTAAACACAGGGTGATTTGGGGGGGTATAATAAAGGCATTGCCTTGTTAATGCCAAAAATTCCTATGTTAACATGTTTTGTTTTTTAAAGTGGAAAAACGATGTGTACACGACAGTTTGTCTCCCTGCATCCCCTTGTAAACACTGAACGAGTCATCCAGTGCTCGTAAATACCGGAGCAGCACAGCCAGGACAACGGGGATGATGAGCAGCGCTGCGGGAGGTTGAATGCACTTCATGGGTGTCTGGCGGCACTTAGTGGTGAACGTGTGCTACTGAAGAGACTTCATCATCATCTGCTCTGCAGCACTGAGGTCGCATGACACTGCCCACTCGTGAGCAAAAGGCATGCATGGCATTTCTGCAACACTTTGAGTGTTTCTAACAAATGTGGCACATTAATGCAAATACCAACAGTAATCCTGCTGCTATTCAGTGACACACAGCCATTATGTAGCTTGTTTACAAACACATGTAAACACTTAGGCCTGTCAAGATGGCTGAGTGATGTAATGGAAACTATGAATGCACTGGGATCTGCTGTCTCACCAGGAATAGAGGGGGTAAAGTATAAAGCAGCGGTTGCAGCACAATGTCAGCGTGTGTTTCCATCCGAGTGCAATACTGACAACACGAACTGTGGTTTTGTTTTACCACTGAGACAACACATGTCCCATCGTGTTTGGCTGCGGCAGCACAATATTATCTAGATAAACCTTGAAGACATCTTCAACAAACATAAAAGAAGACCAGTTGTCTTCAACTCTAGCGCTTAAGACTACCATGACCTGGATGACTTACGCAGACATGTTTTAAGGCTCCTGGGGTGCTAAATGCAGTATTATAATCAGGCACTTCGAGGTATTCAAAGGGACTGCTGTTGTTCCATCTCTGCCTGTTAGTCAGGTTATGAGGCGTCTACAGGATGACACACATCCTGGACCTCCACACATCCTCACAACCATGTCCGTTCAGTTTGGGGTTGTTCAGCTCGTCAAACAATCCGCTGTCGATCATCTCCTGCTGCCACCGGATGGACACTGCACCCGTGCTGAACTCCTTGAAAAACTTCTCATCCTTGGCATTGAACTCAACGTCGACGTGGACTTCAGAGGCGTCCGTGAACTCGTCCGTGTCCTTGGCGTAGACCACATTCGACTTTGGCACCCAGGGAGGATCCAACAGCCCCGCCTCCAGACGGTGGAAATTGATGTTCTTGAAAAACATGTGGCTTCGTGGGTCACCACCACTACAGGTATCAGAGAAACAGAATGCGGTACATGTTTAATAACTGGACTGGGATTGAAAGTTATGATATAAAGGCAGGGGGTAATTAAACTGAGTGTTCATGTGGGGCATAATAAGTTGATTATGGTGAAATTCTCTCACAGTTTACATGTCTGGGTAATTGAGTTAACAGAGTAATGATAATACGGCAGTAAATTATGGAAACTTCCAGCAAACAGCAAACAAGGTCAACAAACATGTAATGCTAATGTAAATAAAAGCCACCTAAGTTACACCCACACACGTGTTTTCTGTCTTTTTGCCTGAGTACAGGCCTCCACTGACACCCCCTCACTCTCCTGTTAGTTTAATAAGTTTATTTGTTGCACCTGTTGGAGCAGGACAACTTATCCTTATTTTATTATCCTTATTAGTACACTGGTGACCTCATATAAATCCCAGCATACCTCCACCCTGAGTAGAGGACTAATAAAACACACCTGTTCCAGATGTTGAGCCACCACATTAAAACCACAGACAGGTGAAATGAATAGCGCTGATCATCTCGTTACAATGCAACGTTCTGCTGGGAACCTTGGGTCCTGGCATTCAGCTGGATACATACCACCCACCTAAACATTGCTGGAGACCAAGCAAACCCCCCCCCCCATGGCGACAGAACTCCCCAGTGGCAGAGGCCTTCCCCAGCAGGACAGTGCGCCCAGCACACTACAAAAACTGCTCAGAAATGGCTTGGGGAACATGAAAAAGAGCCCAAGGTGTTCACCTGGCCTCCAGACTCCCCAGAGCTCAGTCTGATCGACCGGTCTGTGGGATGCACTGGAACAAACCAGACCCGCGGAGGCCACATCCCACAACCCACAGGACCCAAAGGATCCTGTGGGTTGCCACTGCCAGTGTCCTGGTCACCACCAGAGGTCCCGTGTCCATGCACCAGCAGGTCAGAGGTGTTGTGGCGGCATGAGGGGGACCCACACAGCATTAGGTAAGTTGTTTTAATGTTGTGGCTGATCTGTGTATATAGCCACTTAAAATTTGTTTGTACTTAAAAAGACAAAATGTGGTAAAGTCTGTGGCTGATTTGGAGCTTTTGCAAGCATAGACATTTAAGATCAAATTCACACAGCTACAAACCAACAAGTCAGATTATGACATGAAATGACTCAGACTGCATTGACTAGGACAACATTTCGCTATGCTGCATATTTTTAGTAAAGTTAAAAAAAATTTAATTCAAAGCTGCTCTCATGTCCTTTATCCACAGAAATTTTTGTAAATGCATTAACTTGATAAATTCAGTGCCCCCCTGTGTTGGGAGGAATCTAGTGCTTCAGTAGAGTTTATCTGGAAGCTCATTTCTAATATCCCTGCCCCCTGACTATTGTTGTCTAGACCAGAAGTGCCTAATATTTTAGGCCTATTATTAAGCACTGTCTGTCTTCTCAGATTGTTTAGATCCCAGAAGAAGTGAAATTTGCCAGTAAAAAAGAAAAGTCAGAGGTCAATAAATAAAGCCAGAAAACAACCATTTAGTGAAACAGAATTACACTATGTTTTGTGATCTTTCCTTTTCTCTTGAGCCCTTCATCTTAAATTTATCTGGTGACCCTTTCAAAGTGTCCTGACCTCCAGATTGGTAAACACTTGTCTGGACTTTATGGTACTCCTGGGCCTGTTCCTCTGGGGACTGTTTATTACCAAAGATAACAGTGTGGGTGTGGAGGTTATATATTTTGTTGAAGAAAAATTTGTTCCGTGACACAAACAACATAACCACACGTGAGAGCCTTATCTTTGAGAGAAAGTTTTTACTCACCGACACCCGAGGCGATGCTCCACTTTCCTCTTGAGAAAGCGGCTGATAATATCTTTGGTGGGGGCATCAAAGCGTTTGTGTTCAAACTTGCAATCGTCCTCCAGAGTTCGGCGAGTCACCTCATCGTTCTGCACCTTTTCTCTGAAGTCTTTAAAAGGCAAACGGGCAGCCACCATCTCATAGATGCTGCAGCCCAGAGCCCACCAGTCCACAGACGTGCGGTAATACTCCTGCCTCAGAATCTCAGGGGCCATGTAGCCGGTCGTACCGGCCTGACAACACACAGAGGAGGAGAAGGAGAGCAGGGTGAGGGAGGATTGAAAGAGAGACACAAGCCTTCTCCATAATTCTGGTGTATAACTTCAACAATCACAATTAGAGAGAGAGGAAGGGTGGTGAGTAAAGGGGGGTAGTTTTCTTATATGTTTTGCTCTTTGTCTACTTTAGTTATTAATGGTGACTGAAGCTCTGGATTATTTTGAGATAATGGGGATGATATTTCAAATCAGGTCTTGATTTTTTAAGCGCAACATTCAAAGTTCATCTCCAGTCCCCCAGCTCGATAATTTGGTTGAGGTGCTCTTTCTCTATGAGGTTCCCAATCTGGGGGTCAGGACACCCCGACAAAGGGTCTCAAAATAAATATGGACGAGGATGTCAAAGCCACTCCTCTCAGAGCAGGACAGACATTTTTGAGACCAGACTGAACAATCTGGTCCAGTAATTAATTCACCTTTACAAACTTAATTTCACTTATCTGCAGCAGACTATCTTAAGCAGCCTCCATGGGATGGAAAACAAGATTAAATAATGAAACGTGGAGACACAAACACAGACACAAGAATGCAGTGAGAACTGTGGGGGCTGACAGTAAAACACTGTTACAGTAAATAATGCAGCTTTACCCTCCCTTGATTGGGCCGGTCAGCTGACCAATAAGACTTTATTGTTCGCTCTGACTACAGATGGGATATCTCTACTGGGTGGAGCCCTGCTGTGAATCTCCTGACTCATCTCCTCGGACAGACTCATGGAGGCCATATCTGGTGTTAGTAAAGCAAAGATCAACAAGCTAACGCTAACAGGCTGTGGTCAGTCCTCTACACATTTGTCCACCAGTGCGGCCTGTGACTGCGGATGAGGTCAGGCACCTTTTAATAAGATTAATTTGGGTCACACAGGGTTATTCTCTCATGTGTTGTCTGTCAGAGCAGGACTGAGCCATCATACCTATTCCTGGTAAGCTACTTAAAGTTGTGGGTGAACTAATACACTGTGTAGTAGCAGTACAGATGGCAAATATTGCTTTCTTTACTCATGTATTGCACTCAGAGGCAAAAGGGTAATGACCTAGGTATTTTTCTATACGTGAACAGTGTGATCCAGAGTACAGAGTGCTGTAGGTTGATCCAGGGACAGGTCACCATACTGACCTTCTGGCAGACCATTTTGCCCTTTGGCAGCTCCACGGCCAATCCAAGGTCTGACAGGCGACACTGTCCTTTACCATCCAGCAGCACGTTCTCAGGCTTCATATCCCGGTACACAATGTCCATAGAGTGCAGGTGGAGGATCCCGGTGGTTATCTGGGCCGTGTAGTAAACAACACGCTCCATGCAGATACCACGCTCCCCGAGCTTGTAGATATGAAACCTGAGGTCTCCTCCATTCATGAGGTCCATGACCAGGCACAGGTGGGTCGTGTTGTCGTAGGCATAAGCCAGGTTTACGATGAAGAGGCTGTTGACCTTCTCAAGGATCTGCTTCTCCAGAAGGGCCAGCCTCTCGCCACTTTTCTTCTTCAGACGCCTCTTATCCAGCTTCTTGCAGGCGTACATTTGGCCTGTGTGTTTCACCTGCACTGCACACACCTGCAACACAGAGCAATACTTTAGGAAACAGTTTTATTTATCGGCAGTTACTGAGTCCTCCTGAAATATATTTTTGCTGCTTATTGCTGTGACTTTAAAGCAAGTCAGTATAACTGGAGCTACAAGTGACAGTTACAGGTTAATGTAGAGGAAGCCAGCGCACTGACTCTCTAAAGTCTAAAGCTAAAGTTTACTAATATAAGCTAACATTAGCCTCCTCCAAGCTGCTGGTCATACCAGACCAAATGAGACATGAGACCTACCTCACCAAAGCCACCTTTACCCAAAGTCCTAAACTCATAAAAGTATTTGTCATTAATCTTCTGCTTCTCATACTCCTTCCACTGCAAGAACCTATAAAAGAACGGGCTTTTCAGGTACTCAGAAAAAGGTTTTCCCCTCAGAAAGTCCCTTGTGGCTTCTCTTATCTGGTCCATCACCACGTCATTGAAGTTCTCATCTGATAAATGTTTGCATCTCTCAGCATCCTCTCCTGTAAGGTAGGAGAGAAACCTCCTGGACTCAGGGCGACAGAACGTAGCGAGGATGCTCTGTTTGGCTTTCTCTCTGGCTTCATCTTCAGCAAAGATCCAGTGACTCAGCTCCTCCAGGAACTCAGCGGCAGCCAGGCACTGAGGGTCAGAGGACAGGAGAAACTGCTGGAACAACTTCCTCCCAATGGGCTGTTGTTCACACAGTGACTCGTACTTCTTCCCTACAGCCGTCTGTAGAGCAGAGGACTTCTTCAGCTTGGGCAGCGTCAGGCTGTGCCTCTGCTTCCTCAACGCATCGCGGTCTATCTGCTGAGCCCTCAGGTAGGCTGTGTTGGCCACCAGGTTGTCCAGTCCTACTAGGTCACCCATGTTGGATGAACTCTGTGGCGCACCAGGAGGCAGCTGATAAACTAAAACACAAGAGTTCACTCATCTGCAGGTTCCAGGCACAACTGAGCACCGTCAAGCACCTGCATCCTGATCATCCTCCACCTCCTGCACCACGCCTCTTTGAGCATTAAAAGTACCACCGTTCTCAGGGATTTGTTGGTGGCTAAGTGTCTTTGCACGCTTATTTGTAGACGGCTCTCTGGGAAAGCAACTTATGCGGTTTGAACTTAAGAGGCTTTAGGCTGGGCTATTTTTAGGAGATGCAAATTGCCTGTGTGCAGTAATTGGGCTGCCAGCATGACATGCTGAGGTGGCAGATCCTGACCTTAACAAGTTAGGGTTGATCATAACTTTTTATGAGATAAGCCACTGAAACAGCTGCGTGTGTGTGTGATATGTACAGTGGGCAATGAAGAATGCTCTCTTCATGGCTTATCACAGGAGAGAGAAAGAGGACTTAACAAATTTAGCCCTAATTGGTTAAGTAAGCAGCCTTAGAAATTATTTCATGACAGATCAGTGAGGCAGCAGTCAGGAGAGTGAAGGCTGTTCTCGAACAGCCTTGGAATGAATACTGTCCTTGCAAAGCCTAAGATGTTTAAATTCTGTCAGAGGAAATGTTGATTCAGCTCGATGGTATCTTTTGGTGTTTGTGGCAGAGTTGTGTAAGTCTACATAACTGCTGCAGGATTCATAGTGTAGTAAAGTGCATCAAATTGTGCTTAAAGACAAAGGATTAGAAAAAAAAGAAATGTAAAGCATAAATGAATTAGAAACATCTGAGCTACCACCACAATAATCTCTTAAATTCAAGACAATATTTATTTATAGAGTGCCAAATCACAACAGAAATTAGAGAGACCCAACAATTTCCATCATGAGCAGCACTTGGTGACAGTGGAGAGGAAAACTAACTTTTAAGAGGGAGAAACCTCGAGCAGAACCAGACTCAAACTGTCAATGAAATGGTGTTTTCATTTAGCATCTCTGTATAAATGTGGTGGGTTATTTTTTGCTGGTTAAACTTCAATAGCCCGGTCATCTGATCCAAACTGACTTGACTGGATGTGGTCTGTGGAGGAATGCACAGAGCAGGTGAGAAATTCAACTGAATTTACATTAAATCTGGTTGTTTTAACCAACATTAGTCCTCAACATGTTTTTTTTCCAGCTACATTTAAGTTCCCTGTTAGAGGCTAACCTGCAACTTTGCAAATTTCTAGTTTTTTCCCATATATTCCTGTTAATTCCCATGGGAAGTCTCCAACTTAAACCCTACATATGCTACAAGTGGAAATATGTAGTGTGCAAAGGAAGAAGAATGTGCCAGACATGGTCACACAAAAGTCAGAGGACAGTCTGCTAACCTGAGGAAAGAAGCTTTCCCTCAGTTCCCCTGCAGCCTCAAGAGCTAGCATAGAGCTAAATCATTAGCTCTCTGTGCAGTGGGTTTCTGGCTTTGTGCATCTGTACAGGTGGATCTATAACAATAACTGCAAATTGTTAATACCAGTGAAACATCAGTGTTAAGTTTAGTGGAAGACGTAGAGTGCTTCTTGTTCACTTCCCCCACATCCTCAACAAGGTTTACCAGTGACCTTCCAGTCATTAGCCTCTTGACAAAGTGAATTACCCCTATCAGTCCTCCCTACTTACAATATTCCTCGACGGGGAAACTGTACTCAGCAGTTTTTCAGAGGGAACACTGAGTTCTTTTACATCAACTTGACCACTAATTAAAAACATGTTTATCATGTTGATTCATCATTCATGTAATTATTCCACACAGCAACAGTTGCTCTGAATAGGCCAGAATTAACGAGGAGGTTAAGCTTGAAACTGGACCGAGGCCAGTCTCACCATACATGTATAACAAGTGCTAGTGGTGTAGTGGTTAGCATGGCTACCTTCCAAGTGGCGCACTTTGGCTGCCAAAGTACTGACTCCATGCTCTGACCTCCTCTGCAGTGCTGCAAACTAAACCCTCTCTTATACTGTGTGCAGTAGGAACAGACGCACAGTAAGATTATCTTAACTGGATTGTTTCAGACATCTGGTTGCTGTGCAGTGTAAGTTACACATCTGATTGAAAGGAACACTGTGTGTATCAGTGATAGCAAGAGATAAGAAGCTGATTAAGGAGTGGTTGTGGGGTAAAAGGGGCCCACGTAACAGAAAACACCCTCTGCTAATGACTATTTTAGGTTTTTAAGGAGTATTTGTTTAAAAAGTGGATAAACATCACCTTTAACCTCCTGAGCTCTGCCCTGCCAGTACTACTTGAGTCCCGGTACTCAGGTAGCACTAGCTAATTGATATCAAATTTATATTTTGATACGTTAAAGTCAAAATTATAGCTTGAATCAGAAATGTTTGATTAGAGTGAAGAGTCTTCGCAAGAATTTAATGCCAGATTTCTGTTGTTGAAAATTTTATAATGTCACTTGTTAATAAGATTATATACTAAGCATATTCAAATTACCTGAAGAAAAAGTACGTTTACAGCTATTCACAATTCTTTATTTTTAAAAAGACAGTCACATATTCAAGATGTGCCGAACACCACCACAGACAATAATGTAAAGCTAACATGTGACCGAACACTGCAACAAGTTTCATTTGTCTCTTCATGACTCTTGATCCCCTCCAGCCACATCAAGTCTGCGCTGCTTTAATTTCGTCCGTCGTCCTCCTTCGACACCAGGACGACAGGGACATGCAATCACGAGTAGGAGGACGGTTGTTGACATCAGTGGCTCCATGCAGGATGTTGCAGTGATCATTGTCAAGTCTGTCACCACTTTAGGGTGCGGTACAGGTGCCGTCTGGGAGTCAGACCTGCTTGGATGTGAAGCTTATTTGCCAATTCTCTGAACCACCCAGTCCTGCTGGCAGAGGGGACAGCGGTTGTTCTGCTTCACCCAAAGGGACATGCAGCAGTTATGGAAGGAGTGGTTGCACTCTCCCCATACGACTGGAAGAAAGAGGAGAAAGCAAGAGAGAGACACAGTGAATGAGCATCAGAGCATGAGGGTCACACCGATCACAGCAGTACAACCATATTTCCTTTGTTTCAGCCTCCCCATCTAACCCTTTCACTGTATTCAATTAAGACAACAGGGTACAAGTAAGAGTCCTGCATTCAAGTTTCCACTATAGTTTATAAATATTAGTATCAAATCCCTCATATAGGCACCAAAGTAAAACTACCTTTTATGCAGATTTGCCTATTTCAGAATAATATATATTATTCCATTATGATCACTGATGCATTGACTTCTTTGATTGACTACATCACTTTAATGTTGCAGTTGGTAAGAGTGTTAATTTTGATGACTTTATATATAGCTGAGTAGCTTGTGGATTTCTCCCCAGGGATCAATAAACTCTTACCTTGATATTTAATAATACATCATAATTTATTTATTGATGTATCATGTATTATTCATCTGAATAGACAAAGTTACAGGTAACAGTGTAAATGTAGTGTAATAAAAACGACATTTCTCCATGAATTGTGGGCTTTAAGTATTAAGTGGCAGAAATGGGAGGTACTCAAATAGAGTATTAATACTTGAGTAAATGTACTCCGTTACTTTTGAACCGCTAGGACTTATAAAGAAAACAAAACACACAAATAGTGACCTTGTTATTTATGCAACCTCCGGGTTATGTTATCCTTTGGTCTGTAATAAAACGGCTGGTTGTAAGTGAATAAAAAGCGCTTCGCTGGGTGGATCGCTGTGACAGCTCCGTCAGATTAGCATTAGTGTTAGCCGGGCTGTGCTGCTGTGCTGACATGGACTTACCAACACAATCCTCCTGTTTGTTTTCCGCCTGGCATCGGAGACAAGCGTCTGCAAATCAAGATAAACACGATTCAGTGTCACACCGCTGAAAACCTTTGCCGTTCGTGGGCATATTAGCAGCGCTAGCTGCATTAGCCGGTATCAGAGCTAAGTTAAGCTAGCCGTCTAACGCTGACACTTACCCATCACCTGTACCCGACAGATGGCACAGGTGTCACATTCAACGTCCCAGCTCCACATCGCCACGGCATTCCACTTCTTTAGGGAAAACATCTTGTCCCCGCCCGACTTAGAGCCCGAAGAAGTGTTGTGAGAGAGGACTAGACCCGGCTCATCACCGTCATCCATCTCTGCTGCTCAGTACGCAAGGTAACGTTAGCCAGGCTAGCTAAGCTAAACAAGATGGACGAAAACAGTTTGGTAATGCTAGTGCTAATGCTAGCTGAAGTAGCAACCGTCTTATCGCCATAGCAACAGGAGAGGGCGCCGTTTTCAAGGATTAATAGAAAATCGACACGGACCAGAGTTATGTTTCCAACATCTTGTTGAATCCATGCCACGAAGAATTTAGTCTAACTAGTATTAGTATGGTACTTCTCAGATAATGCAGATTTCTGTCAAAATCGTTTCAGTGCAATTCAACACAACTTTATTTGGCCTTCAGAGGACAAATATATATATTTGCAGGCGTAATCTTGCATTGACAGTAGTGCTGGCTGAAAAAGAGGGTTTTACAAATCATTTTCAGGTTCAATAGTTAACTTTAATCAGACTAACAAGTGCTTCTCCCTTACACTAAGGTTTATTAATATATTTAGTCCTTCCTCTGAATATTTGAAAGATATACAAATGTGTAATTTCCTTGTTTTGACATCCATTTACGGTTTTACTTGCTGATGTTTAATATTTGACCTTGATTTTAGCTCTTTCAGCCAAACTGTCAGTGTTGTGGATGTAGTACATGGCAGGAATCTATAAACTTAGAAGAGATGACTCAAGTCAAGCATGGAGCCAAAGAAACCTAACCTCTCCGTCCAAAACATCAGTCTTGTCTTTACTAACATAATTTAATGCACCTGTATTTTATCAAATGGAAAAATATGGAATGGTACTGTAGCACTTTCACAGTTGTCAATTAAAGAATACACAGTGTATTTCACTGTTCAAATGCAGCACAAATATGCTGCACAGAGGTCAACGACAATATTGCAAAAACTCTTTATGCACTTTAATCAAAAGCTGTATATATACACTTCATACAACAGACAGCATAGACAGTAAATACTGGTTGGGTTTTTCAGTTAAAAGGGCTTGTTCACTGGCCAGTGTATGTAATCCCTAAAGCACTGTGGGATTGTCTCATGCATCTCTGCTGTCTGTTTTGCATCACTTCTGCCCTCACACAGTCTGTTCTCTATGAAATGAAGTGAGCTGAACAGACAACACAGTAACATCTGTTCATCTTTTCAGTCAGAGGTCAGTAGTGTGTGAATTAACCACCAGTGACACACAGCAGTCACTGGACTGTATGTAGTCATGGTGCAATGTGACAATTTGAATTAAGAGTCTCATAAAAATATATGTCTTATAAACTCCACCTCACTTCAGATAATGTTTACATTTATTTTGATATGAAGGCATACAGATAAGATAAATCCTCTAAGAGCCAGTCTGGAGATGTATACATTATATCTTTCACATACATCTTCAAATGTTTTACAGCAGCTGGTCATGACCTTGAACATATAATGTATAGAATTTTAATCACACGATTAATCACTGTGCAGCCCCCCCAAAGTGTCTCTGCAGGTCAGACCTAAGATCAGGGTTCAAGGTTTCTGAGGTTCTGTTCCTTCGGGAAGATTTGTTTGTGTTCTGAATGCATGTTTTATGGTTGCAGACAAATTTTGCAAGGCTGCAAAGTGCAGATCATTTGTACTGAACAAAGAGAAATTCGTTTTAAAAGATGTTAACAGAACAGATATGTACAGCAGCCTAATGATCAAACACAGAAATGAAGGGAGGAAGTGATGAAGTTTAAGATTTCCTTCATCTCTTCCTCTTGAATGACACTTTAAAACAAGCAGAAAGCACTAATTGAAATATGTAATCTCTGGCTGATGTTCAGACCGAAGGGCCGTGCTATTTCCACTAAATTAACTCACTGGACAGAGTGTGAGATAAGAAATGGGCCGTAATTCGGACGTCTGGAGCCAGGTTAAGTAGAGCTGACTCCTCTTATCTCAATATGTCATCAACCTGTCTGTCTGCTCCGTAAAAATGATTTATTACTCAACAAATTTCCTCGGCTCTAAATATGTAGTTTCTTGTAACTATGTCCAGCTGGCTGTTGGGATGTGACTGATTACCGTGACGAGTGGGCAGTCACAAAGAAAAGGACAAACTCTTACATAAATTGTTACTAATATGTATGAATTAGACTTATTTATCTCTTTATATCTTTAGTGAAATGTTTCTGAAAATAGAACAAATGAACCATTATTATCTATATTAAGGCCGTTTCACATCGAATCATATTGTTCTAAGTTTGTCTGAGCAATCATGGCAAATTTAGTGCCACAGTTTTTAGTAAGGAATAGTCATGAGCCTGAAGATGAACTCCAAAGCATGCAGATGTTTTTCACTGTTTTAGCCTAATTGCAGTTTATGCAATGAGACAGTAGAACAATATAAGCATTGACTGGCATGATATTGTGTTTCTGTTTTTGCTCATTGTTTAAGCAGTTAAGCATTCCCACATGTGATTACAAGACGCTGCTCTATATCAAACATCAAAAAACTTAACATGCATCATTCGATAGCACAGCTACAAAACTGAAATATCAGTTATTACTTTGTATACACTCTAAAATAACATAGGTCCAAAATTAAAATAAATTGTATAATGAATAGCAGAAGAAGTAAAATAAGGCTACAAGCTAAAGTTCTGCCTTACTTCGTCCTCTTCCAGGCTTCCAAGTAACTGGCTAACTGGCTAACCAGTCATCACAGTGTTGTGCAAGAGTTTTTCAGTATCATTTTACCTGTCCTGGTGCAAATGCTTTATTCATACAGACAGGGGCTTGATTACTAAACGGGTGAAGCAGACATCAGTCCTGAGACTCCAGAGGCTCCAAATGTTCACTTTGGGTCACCTGGTTTGTGCTAATTTATTTAAAAATTGGTTTGGGAACATGCACCACTAAACATAATATCAAGTGAAACACTTCTGCTGCTTCAGTACCAAATCTGAAGGCCCCTGTCTTGAAGAGAAACAGAGTTGTTATTCACTGTTGTGCTTGTATATCCCCAAATTAATGTGTTTAATTAAACTGCCACACAGAACATATGGGAGAGAAGAAAGTCGTAGCATAAAAAAACTTGAGTAAAACATTGAATTTGCTTTGGATAATGGCCAATAATAAGAATGTTTGATTCAGTTTTATCACAAATAATGACAGGTGTCAGTTTCATGTAATGTTGCTCATATGATGTCAATATGACTATTGATTGATCTTTTCCCTGTTTGCATTTGCTGTTTACCACGCAGGTCATGTGTGAAGAATAGGTGAGATGCTGAAACTCTGGTTGACGCTATGTGGCTACTCTAACCTATTACCATTGCCTTGCACATGCAATATACTCACTGAGGCCAAACTTGTATTTATTGCACAGAATGCTTTCCATTCTATATCCTAAATGGTCAGGAGTGTTTTGACAGCAGTAGGTGGGCACGTTTCCGACCGCCCTTGAATGCAGCAGAGGCCGGAGCTTCACACGTGCTGCACACAGAGCTGCACTGAAGTAGACATACATCCACTCATTAGGTGCCTGTGCTACTCAGGACTTCAGAAAGCTTTGAGAGATTTGTTAACCTGCACTGAAACTCGTGGATCAGGAATTAGACGCTGTCAGAGGAGGAAACCTTTGTTTCAGAGAAGTGGATCTATCATGACTGCGAGGATTCAGGGAGCAGCGGGCCGGGACAAACCAGTGCCAAAGAGCCGAGCAGCAGGTAATTTACTGGGAGCAGAGGTGGTGATGTGATGGTGCACTGGTGATATTATCAAGAACAATACATGATGTAGTGACAGGGGCAGCTGCATTAAATATATGTTTCACCTAAAGTGCTTTATTATTGTTTGAGATCTACTGAGATTCATTGTTTTAAACTGAATGTTTTTTTAATTTGCTGTAGGCCCAATAACAGACAGAGACCCTGTAGATGAAGAGTAATTACCCAGCAGTAGATTCATTGTAGTATAGATACTGATGTTAGAGACATGACCATGATAAGGTGTTAAGTAATGAGGACAGGCTCACTTTTAATGTGAATTTCAGTTTGTATTTTTGCTGTAGAAGCTTAAGGATCAGAGGACTGCATGCAAATGTCTTTGTATATTGTATATTCAATGATTGAATATTGATGATATTGTACTTAATGGAATTTTATTTTTACAGTAGTACTAGTTTATCTGTACTATCTTCTCTCACAAACTGCAGTATATGTGGTGTTGCTTTATGCTATTCAGTTCTCCTAAATTATATTACTCTGCAAGTTTTAGGGTTAAGTTCAAATCTTTACAATAATTTCCATCAAGGTAAATAAATGCTGTTTATTTAACACCATTGCATATGAACGTCGTCTTTCATTAAAGAAGGAAGGAAAGAAAAACTATACAGTATACAGGTACAGCGTATCAATGGTCGTTATGTTACATTTAATGTCCAGACAAGTTACTCTGGTGGACTGATGACTGTATAAATTACTGATAGATATGATTAAATGTTGGAAAATGAAGAAGAGGATATGAAATACTGCGGCTTTCACAGACGTTGTTTTGCTAATTTTCAGATCTATTTAAAATTGGATGAATATGTTTTTACGTTTGCCAGCAGCTGTCCTCTTGAAGGGCGTGTAATGAATCCAATAATTTACCGTATTTCACAACAATTTTTTGCAATTTTACAAAATTACAGACTAAGTGATTTCAGTTGTTTTGTGATATTTATTCCTCTGTAGGATTATGTCTCTGTAGAATCTTTTATTTTTCTGATTAATGAAGAACATTTGCTCGGTGGTGTAATTCAAATATCCTGAGGGTTAAAAGCTGATGTTTGTTTGTAAACATTGTAAACATTTATGACATTTGAACTGGATGAGATGGAGACATTGGGTTTGGATCATATTATTGTTAGAATTAAATTAAGCGAAATTAAATTAAACCTGATCAAATTAAGTTTGTTTTGTTGACCTTGAAAGTAAACTAGAAATATGCAGGTAGGCAGCTGCCAAGAGGCTCACAGCTGGCAGGCATGCAATCTAGTTTAGTGTGTTTTCTTCATCCTGCATTGTGCCACATAACGTGACTGAGTGTGTCTCCCTCTCTCTCAGAGATGATGGCGAGAGTCAGGAGAGCTCTGTGCCTGGTGCTGGGCATGCTCAGTCTGTCCCTGCTGCTGGTGGTGCTGGGAGTCTACACAACCACCCGAACAGAGAGCCTGGATGTGACTGGCTACAGCTCTGGAGTTATTGTAAGTTGTTCTTCATTTGTCCCCCGTCATGATTTACTCGGCTTGAAACAGCAAGACGACAGATTTATGTGGTTAAACAAAACTCGGAAATGTTGGGTTTTCAAGTTTTGCAACGACCAGGAAATCAGCTGGAGGTTTTGAAACATAGCAAACCATCCTCCAGCATGTGATATCCATTATGAAATTAAAGCTGCAATCTTTTAGTCTCACAGCGCCGGCCAACGGTTTAGATTCACTCATTGTGATCCTCCAATAGGCGGACACAAGTTTAAGTGGGCTGTGAAACTGATGACTGACAGTCAGATGTCAACATGAGCACTTCCTGCAGTGACAGGCACTTGGCAGACAGTCAAAATTTCTTCTGATATTCAGACTGGACTGGTCCTCTGGAAGTGTTGTGTCAAATTTCCCCATAACTGCATCCACCAAAATCAGTTTCTGGATGAATCTGTGGTGAGATTTGAGCCATGTTGCTCCTGAGAGAAGCATAATTTTATAAATGTAACACCTTTTACAACAGTGTAACATAAAAAGACACTGTGTGTTTTAAAAGTTGTACCACATGTGCAATTTTCATGTACGTATAGCTGTTAAGTGCTAATACTGCCATATTGTTCTTCATGTTGCTGATTTTTTTTCTACCTTGGATGGGAAGCAAACCATAACAAGGTATTACAGTTTCCAATAAAAATGAACCTTATCTTTATTTTGCATAACACTTACTGTATTCGTTACATTTTGCTCTCTGCAGCTGACCCTTGGATCGTTCCTGGGACTTCTGGGACTCCGCCTGGAAGAAAACCGCAAGCAGCTGGTATAATCCTCTCCGCCTCCTGTATCTCTTCATCTGACACACACACACACACACACACACACACACACACACACACACAACCCCTACATCCTCCTTGTTATAATTTTCCCTCATGTTTTCCCTCTGCACACCCAGTCCCGACTTGCCAAGAGGGAGTGTACACTGGCCAAGAGAGACATGCAGTATGTTTTCATGGTGACCAGCAGTACTGCTCTGAGGGCCTCCCACTGTGACACCAGGGACTTTTAAATTGCATCAATGTGGATGCTGCTATTCCCCTGTTCATCATATTCTCAAAACTCATCTCATGTCTCATCTCAGCCTTCACTTTTAAAATGTCTGGATTTTTGAGGGAGATATTAATTATTTCCTGGCAGAGGCTTAGAGGACAAACAGTAACACAAGAGATAAAGTTGCAGTGGAGATGCAAAGTGGGAGGAGGAATTTTGGATGATGCTGGTCCCATTCATTTTTCCCATAGACAGTGTTATGTGATGCGCTTCTATGTCTTGGATGGGCATGAAACTTTCACTTAAATCATCAGTACAAAAGATGTAGAACTATGATAAAATGTCAAAGGTACAAGACTGTGTACATAAAAACTTCAATGTAGCTGTTAACTACAACTCCTTAACAAGCTGCGTTTAGGGAAGATTAAAATTCTGTAATGTATGTTACTCTCTATAACAGACACTTAATCATAGGCGCTATAGACATTTGGACATTCAGATAAGATGGTGGAGTGTAAATGTAGTGCGCTACAGTATGTAGTAGCTAAGGGAGTGATCTCAGTCTGAAACTGTGTTCATGGGAGACTAGCTAGCTAGTGAATCTTAATTCATCTGCTAGCTACAGCTGAGGAACTCTGCCAGCAACAGTTTTCATGTCCCTCTGAAATTACAGACATGTTGTTTAAAAAAATTACTAAGGTCCTAAAGTGGTAAATCTGCCACCAGTATCATCGTAAATATATGTGGATATTTGTGATATGGTCTGAGAAGGGGGATGTGCAGACAATTATTCAGTTTTTGGTCTGTTGTTTATTAATAAATGTTTCTCAGATGCTATAACTGACTACTATCACACAAATTTATCGGAATCTAACAGTTATTTGTGTATTTGTGTTATTTTATTTAACAAACTGCATCATGTTCACAGTTCTTTTTTTGTCCTGTAATCTGCAGCTCTTTCATGTTGCATAGTAAATAACTGCAGTAGCAATAAAAAGAAAACCAGACATAGATGCTAATCTGCTGCCCACTCCTTTAACACACACTCCTCACTAAAATACAACTCTAGATGAGCCAACTACAGCCAACTGTTATTCCAGCCTTTGTAAATTTGTGAAGCATGCCTCTGCTGATCATTCTTACCTGCTCACAACTGGCTGAACATAGAGTTTTTTCTTTTTACAGCAGTGTCAAAGTGACAGCAGTCTCAAGTGTAGTAATGTAATAAGGTGGCCTGGCCTGCCTCTGTGATTGGTCTGGTTTTCAGGCCAGTAATAAGGTACATTCACTTGTCATAACTGACATATGGTTGTTTACACTGTTAGAACAGGAAATTAGGTAATTTAATTTGTTTAAGAAAGAACCATGTATGTCGTTGCTAGTGTAGCTGTGCTGGCTTGCTGTAATCATGTTATTCGTGTTCTCCCAGTAAATCGTCCAAAAGTTAATTAGCTCTCCTTCCATGTATCAGATGTCACGACTGGGTCAAATATTTATGGTTTCTTTCCCATGTTTCTATATGTGCAGCTATGGGACGTAAAAACTTTTCCGTTACATCATTCTCTATGTATGGAAGATAATCAAACACACAGACTGACTTTAAATACCCTGATACCATTCATGCATTCAGTCTAACATAACATAACATAAAAACTCAATGTATAGGTGTAGTTTAAAGGAAACCACATTTCCTAAGTTGTTATTGTAATGTCAACTGAATATTGCTATCTAGGGTTAGCTAGCATGATTTTGAACTAGTCTTGTCTTATAAATGTCAAAAATTGAGTAATTACACATAAAATAGACTGGAAAACGTGGAGCACATGAACCCAACCAACCTAAGAAAAGCTCAGGCAGCTATAATCAGGAAGAGATCTAAAACAGACAACAGATTTGTTTTTTTTTCTGAGCGCAGTGCAGTTCATACATGATCCAGGTTTGATCTGAGTGGAGCAGTCTTAATCATTACATCATTTTTACCTGATGTGCTATCGAAGGATGCTGTCTAAACAATCCTGGTTTATGTCAGAAATGTCAAAAAACAGCACATCATCCTCTCCACAGAGGACACAAAGGGCATTTGTGGACAAGACGTCCATCGGAGGAGATTTTTGGACAGAGCTGGTTGTGCTTGGATTTGATTTTATGTTTTTTCATCCTTTTCACTGGTGAGATAAGTTTTGTGATAAGAACCCGAAGCACCAGAGGAGACAGGAAAATGATTGAGGTGGAATAATGATTGATAGTGGAACCTCATTTTCCATTTTCATTTGATTTAACCGCTGACATTTTTTTGGATTGTGGTACATTGAGATTGTGATTAATGAAGAGAAGGAATGAAGGAGAGATAGATAGATAGAGTCTCAGCTCTGCACAGTCAGGGGCTATAAGTTATGCAGTGTTAACACATTTATCTTGATTTGTTCG
Organism: Lates japonicus; assembly: GCA_033238685.1. Classification (NCBI taxonomy): domain Eukaryota; kingdom Metazoa; phylum Chordata; class Actinopteri; family Centropomidae; genus Lates; species Lates japonicus. The sequence continues at coordinate 3,723,973 of BRZM01000029.1, read as the reverse complement.
CTATCAAGAAGGCAGGAATAATGTTATGATTTTGAGGAGCTCCTGTGTAAACAAAGAAGACTATCATATTTCTTTTCTGAGATTGATAACAGAGCTTTAAAGGCTTGTTTACAGAGTCTAACCAGTGTTGACCATTGTTAACCTGTGGTTTGCGACAATGGGAAAAAATTTCAGTAAGCCCTGTTTAAAAATACACTTATAAAACATAAGAATTTTACACAGTAACATTCACACACATACTATATACACAGACAAACGTGCTCACGATATCATAATATTTCTGCTTCTTCCTTTGTTCTCTCTTCAGCTGACAGCTGCGATCGTATTCCTCAGCTTTGGGATCGTCACCTCTTTTCTGTGCGTGGTGATTGATGGCGCCTGTATCGTGTTAAGCATGGTGAGTTACCTGCACTCGCATGTGTGAACTGTAACACTATAGATGACTGTGCTGACTGATGGAACAAAGCAGTAACAGTAGAACATGAAGCAATAACAAACCACTGTGCAGGTTGACTGTGATTCACATGGACAGCCTCTTGGCCTGCAGTGTGTACCAACGTCGCTCTGTTGGCTGTATTGACACTTTTACACAGTTTTATCCATGAAAATTAAAGCCCAGTCTTTATGACATTTGCCAGCTTTGTTTTTTTTTGTTTTTGACCTCATACATTACCAGTCGTGAAAGCATACAGTCTTGGTTTCTGAGCCTTTTTTTGTCCGAGAGGATCCATCAGTGCTGGAGACCTGGAGGAAGTCTAGTTGGTTTTGGCTTAACAAGTCCAGATATCTGATGACCTGGATGACTGAGAATTCTTGAGAGAATGTGACTGAATGTGATAAATGTTGGTGTGATAAAGACTGAGCTGCCTCCCTAAAAGAACATTCAACAGGTTACAAAAGCAAAGTAAGGATAAATTTCATTTGGATCTGCTTGACCTGAGAAGGCTTATTCAGAGAGAGATAACCGTTACTTCCCATAAGGTGTCTCTATGCACGCACGCTAATTCACAATTGCTATTGGTGATGCCATTGAGTCTTGTTTTTGACTGGTATTTTTGACATTTTACAGCTACAACAATGCTCTTACACACTGTGAATAACATGCATTATACAAGCCTAGTTGTATTTATCCTTTTTATACCACACAGTGAAACGAATTCAGGCTGGGGTGGGATGTTAATTTCAAATAATGTCTCATGCGGTGATGTTTGTTTTGTTTAGTTTTTTTTAGATCAGATGCTGGTGCTGTGATCAGACCAAGCTTAGTCCTTTAAAATTTGACAATGAGTTGAAAGCAGAAAAGGTTCAGGATGGTTCTGGGTTCAAGCATGTCTCAGATTATCAGCTAATCATCACACACCTGAGAAGGAGATATTGCATGTCGGCACAGTAAAATTTAGTAAAGGAAACACACTGGCATCTTGAACTGTTTGTACTCTCTACAAAATACCATAATGTGTGTGTTAAGAGGTTAAGAAAAGAATTACACGCAGTGAAGCATCGCATATGACAGGTACACTTTGTTTGTGGGTATAACTAACGGTCTCTTTTGAAAGATAAAATGATATAATGTTATAATTATAGCACTGTGGTGCTTACAGCATATAGAGGAGTTATGAGTGCATACCTTCCTCTGAGAATAAATTCTGTTCTTGTCATCGTGCTTTACCGTGTCAGCCGTTTTGTCTCGATTCTTTGCACTGACTCTATTCACCATGCGGTAAATTATGATGTTCAAGAGTTTAAAGAACAACATCTCACCTGTCCTCCATGTATTCCAAACCAGATAAGGATGGTATATGTTTGCATTCCTTTTTATCCTATATAACAAATTAAAACAGGATATTCACATACATATAGCTGAATATGACAAGAAATGTTGGATCAAATTTATTATGTCAAGATAAACTCCTTCATATGTACCATCTCACTTTTGGGAGGGGGATCAGTACAGACAACATCATCAACTAGACAACAGCAACTGGATATTTCCATCTTTGTCGTGTTTTATTTTACTATACAGTGAAGGAAAAAGCATTTTCCAAAGCTGTGTAGGTCCAGTCAACATCATTGTTGGTCCAAATCAAACCACAAAAGCACAGAACCAGGAACAATGGTGAAAATAAGCCTGTGACCTTGCTGTCAAAGTCTGAATTGTTGGGTTTCATGAAATACTTCAAAGCAATCTCAATAAACGAAACCCAAATCCAAAAAAATCACTCATCGTTACTCTGGATTTTAGAGAAGCCGTTTCCACTGGGGTAAAATTCAATTTAACAATGTAAAAGAACCATAAACATTTTGTTCAGAGTGGACTGAGTGAATTTTGGGAAAGCGCTCTCCAGTTTATCACAAACAGACTCCAAACTCATCACTTCTTTACTCATTTCAGATGTGTTTTAGTTGGCCATCTGGATTATCTTGTCCAATAAATGTCTGTTTGTTTTTCATTTCTCATTTCTTTCATTCTTAAGTAAGATTGATTGGGGCTGGGTGGATGATATTTCTTCATATGTTAACTTTTGCCAGGACATGCGTCCACTGAAAGCAGAGAGATGCCAGTTTTACAGCAGCGGCGGCAGCTACATCTACGAGAATTTCTACACCTCTGTGAGTAAAGATGTACAGACATATACAAGGAAAATATATTGTCTTGAATTCAGACAAGTTAGATATATATATATATATATATATATATAGTTAGTGGTTAGATATAACCCCATTTTCTCTGGAGGTAGTTTTCTGCTATGATTGTTTTCGACTTAGCTGTTTTCTTTTTCAGGTGTCTTGTTGGAATCTAAAGGAGTCCTGTACCATGACAGTACGAAGTGGGACCTGCTACTGCTGCGACCTGTACAACTGCGCCAAGTGAGACAATGCCACTGCCATATCATCTCAGTTTAAACGAACTCAGCCACCATTTCAGAACTGTCACCAAACTCGCAGGCATAGTCTTGCCATTAATTCATTTTCTCTTCAAACAGTTTAAAAATCATAATAATAAACAGAGCTGTTGTTTTGCTCTGCAGCGGAGGCTACCTCAGCAACTACTACGAGTTTGTTGGAGTACGAAGCTGCGAGGAAGTTTTCACCATTTACATTTTGATCTGGACCCTCACCGGCCTCAACCTCGTGGCCTTCTTCACAGGGATACTGACCACAGCGGTGCTTGGCAGCATCAAGGACTCGGTAAGACACATTTTCATAAAGGTTCAGATTTGTCAAAAATCACTTTAAATAAATTTAGCTTATTCAGGTATTTTTAATTTGAAACACCATTACCAATGAATTAAAGGTTACTTTTACCTGATATTTGACTGCAACTGAAAACATGATGAGTTTTGAGGCTCACAAACTTTGGTTGGACAGTGAAACAGGCGATACAGTGAAATGAACAACATTTTCCACGATCTAATCCTGTGTCTCTATGTCAATTGTTAGTTTATCTTTTGTCATTTATCATTCTAAATATGAGTAAATAACAAAAATGTATTTAATGACTCATCCTGAACTCGAGGGAGGTTACATATATGTGTCCACACACTTGACCGTTAGCTGGTGTGGGTAGCTAGCTAGGTATGTTTGGATTTCAGCTGGTAAAGACTTTATTTACATAGAAATGTAGGAGGATGCAGGTGGACAGTCCTACTCCTCCATATCTCACTGTGCCCTATATTCCTCAAATCATAGCTACTTTTTGATCCAGTAATCCAGTTTACTGAGGCTAAAGACGCTATGACGTTTCACTGAGACTTTAAAGGTGCATTAATTGATTTTTGGCCACTAGGTGGCAGAAGAACGCCAGAACGATCTGAGCAGAAGTGTCATCGTCTAAATTCACGTCACATAGACTGAATCTGTGTCTGTTCACATATGTTTGCACTTCTACTGACTTTCTATGCATTAATCTTCACCTTGCAGTCAGTCTGAAACTTAACAGCAGAATTGGTGAGGGACTATTTTCGAACACCGCAGCGAAAAGTATAAAATGAGGTAGAACGTGAAACAGTGTAAACAGGGTTGTAAACACAAATTGCAACCTGTGTTTTTATCATACATTTAGTCTTTACCTTCTGTTTTGCATTCACTGCCTGCCATGCATAATCTTTCCTATTCTTCTGCTTGTTTTGTTTAACCTCACAGTTTTTCCGAATAAGAGAAGCCAACAATTAACACTTCTTGACAAAAACAATCTGCCTGCATATTCTTTTAAAGTTCCTGGATGCTGGTTGCTCTGACTTTTACTTGCAGGACTACATTATTGTATAGTCAGCTGAGTTGTGGATCAAATTGAATTGGCAGCCTGAAGGTCTATGGAAGGTCATATCCAGCCAGCCATACCACAAATAAGATCTGTAGCATAAAGTCTGCTATGACAGAGAAAACTGATTGCATCCAACCACAGGGTAAAGCCTAAACCTACCTGACCTCAAGCCACTTTCATTTATTGTTCTGTATGCACAAGCTGCACAAGGAGACATGGATAAGAACGCAGTATGAGGATGTGGGTTATTGAGTCCAGAAGATATTGTCCATTTGATGTTCACAGTTCTCTAAAACGCAGAGTCAATGTGGGTCTCACTGTGCGCAGATTTTATCTGGCTCCAAGTACAATGTAAACTGAGTCTCCAGACCTGTCAGTTAGTATCATCCCACCATGATCAGCTGATGAGAATTACACTGAAAAGGAAAGTGAAGCAGTGGGTTCAGGAGAAGCCTGGAGTTCATTACAAAGATGGTTACACAGCAACAAAACTGTTATTCTGTACAGCTTTAAATGGGGAATGACTTGATGTCTGGGCTATTATTCTAAATATTAAGATATAAGAGCATAGCTCTTAACACAAATGCAACTTAACTCTTAACTCTTTATCTCCCACTGGCACCAGGGTAGCAGTAAAACCACCAAAGATAGGATGTTAAGCTGGAAAAGTGGGCCACGGAAGCTGATAAAAACTGAAAAACAGCAGTATTAACCAGGACTGTCTCTGGATGTTAAGCCCTGTCCATCAGTGAGGTTTACCAGAGGCATTCCTTCACTCTTCCTGCTGCATCTTATGCTTGTAAAACCACCAGAGAAAGTTATGACCATGTGACCGTGATTGCTGCCCGCCAAAGTACCCAATGACTGCTTTGCTCAGTTAAAAATGAACATTACACTCTTCTTGTGTGTACCCACTGTTTCATGCAATATATAAATTACTTCACTATCAGTGCTGACATGTCCTCCTTCCCTGGCCGCCATTTTCTTTAAAGTTTGAAAACACGTTGGTGGTCTCTTCTTTTCTGTTACGTGGCCACGATGGCACCCGTTGAGAGTAAATGTCCACCGTTCAGTGCCCCATCCTGGTACTTACAATGTACTGCATGTTTCCATACTTGTCAGTGTGCACTCAAAGTAACAAGCATGAGTATGGAAGTGCGCGAATTAAGGCGCAGCAAGTGAGTCAAAGACACTTACCCCACCAGACTCTCCTTAAAGCTTATTTGACACAATCTCTGCCTCCGCCAGCCCTGCCTGCTTAGAACAGAGTGTTTTCGTGATTCCTGAGGAGCTCACTGAGCTCTGTGCTGCCAGAGATCGAGCTGATCTGGTCCGAGTGACCCCAAACTCTGCAGAGGAAGGCTGACAACAGACCACACAGCCTCCATCCTGCCGTCCTCCATCCTGCCGTCATGCTTCACTGAATGCTGCCAGAACTGTTATCTTTTCATCACATCACGCAAAAAAATATTCTTTATCAGCTACAATTTAGGAAGCAGACTCCCTCAACTGCCATAGTTCTCTCTGTTATCTTTGTATCAGGTGTTAGTCTTTTTTTCCTCCATATGTTCTGAAATTTAATGTAATTCTTAAATCACTGATCTGTCAGTTGCTCTCCCACATTCCATGTCCCATATTTACATGCTTCCACTTATGAGACACACTGTTATGACTGTTGTGTGTCTAAAACTTTTAATATCAGAGCCCATTAAGTTTCCAATAACTGTAGGAGTGGTGACTTATTCTCTGGAATTTTCTGTCCCATCTTTTTCTTCATGGAAAAATATTTATATTCATTGCATTGCAGCTTTTTAATCTAGCTTTTCTATCAGACCACCCAAATGGGGACCAAAACAACACTGAGGCCCAAAGTCATTAAGGTTTTTTCAGGGACAGGGACAGTGACCAGATAAAGGCCTTTACAACACAAAAATGTGAAATACATGCCTGCAAATATACATGAGCTGATGCAAGTGGCACATCCGAGGAGGCAGAGGACCAACTACTGTGTGCAGTCTGTGATTGGTTGATGCCTTTATTTGTGAATATTTTCCAAGGGCTTTAAGTTTTAATAGTCAAAGAAGGACAATGATTCTGTTTACAGCAGGGCCCTTTTCACCAAATCTATCTCTGTAACCACTTGCTATAACCATTTGACGCAAGTTTAATCTCCGTCCAGTTTTCAGTTATCCAACATACAGGATCAACATTTAGATTTGTACACATTCTAGTCATAAATCCAAGACTTGTTTTGATTGGGATGGGTCCAACTGGCCTGATGCTCAGTTTTGGAGGTGAGAGATTTGAAATGTCAACATACTAAACAATATATGGTTCAGACTTTCCATAATCAGGGCTAAAACAACGTAATGTAATCAGAGTGTGTTCCTAAACTTATCAACAGATAATTTTAATCATCATCATTTTAATGGCTGAATGTGATGTCTGTGCACGGACATTTATGTTTATGTTATAATGAAATTAAAAGATTGTTACATGGTTGATGGATTTTGTCTGTGCGTTAATGGTTCTTTGCACTTACAATAACATTGTATGTGTGTGTGTGTGTTTCTTTGTGTCAGAAGAGCAGCGGCCCTGTGACCAAACCCTCCGAGAGCACGCCGTCTTCCCCCACAGCTCCTCTGCTGATGGATGCCAACGTGCATACAGTTCATCAGTCCCACCCAGTCAGTGTGCGGTCGACACACACAAACACACACACACACCAACACAAGCACAAGATAACCATTACATAAATATGTGTATAGTCTAGTTTCTCCTTACGTTCAAAGTCTCCACGTCAGACAAAACTGAAACAATCTGAGCCCTGTTTTCTTTTCATTGAGGCAAATTAGTCATTAAAAGTCTGCTGAATGAGCCATTAGCTGTTCTTGCTTCAGTACCCACTGATGTACAAAACACTACCACAGGATTTACACTGATACTGAAGAAATCTTAAAAACATCATTTTAAGGCGAGTTCAAGGAGCATCTTTATCCTATGATTTCTACGTATATTTCCACATGATTTGTGTGTGTTCATATTTGAGTTGTGACTCACAGGACTACAATTTTTGACACAAATTGCAGCTTTGAAAACCTCTGCTTCATGGCGTTCTCACTGTTGAGTGAAGAAAACCATGTATATATCCAAGAATTGCCCTACTGATTTCTCTGTAGACTGTGTTTCAGGGCAGGGTTTGAATGAGCTCCATCAACACTGAGATAATGTATCTCACTTGTTACACACAGGGTCACGAAAAACTTAAAAAGTAAAAACAACACAAGTGCAGCCTTGCAAAAATTAAACTGAGTGAGTAAGACTTGTGTAACAAAAAGTATTACATAAAAAATTTATGGATATAAGATATCATCTGTATTAGTTTTGGTGCCTATTTTAATACAAAAACATATTAGTTTTAGTTACACTTCAGTCATTTTATTATCTTTAGTTTTGTCTAGTATCAGGTGATGGAAACTAAAACCTGCTTAGTTTAGTTTTTTTATTTTATTTTGTTTATCGATGTAACCGTCACTGTCCACATACATCCATGCGTCCCTTACGTTGGCATCGAATCCGACCACTAGAGGGCAGCTAAAGTCGAGAGTTTCTAAAAACAAACATAGCGACTGTGTAGGAGGTCGTAATAAGGAACCTTTTCAGAAAGAGATGAAAGCGACAGCAGCATGGTAGAGGGAGGTGGTCTGTGAGGCCATTAAATACACCAGTGTTTCATCAAAAAAGAATCTAAAAAGTTTGTTTGGTTGCACTGTAAACTCATGCACCAGTTGCTCTTTGGTTGTATTTTTGTCAAAGTAGCTGCTCAACTGCACTCACTGTTACCAGCAGTTACCACAAAAACCGGAATTAGAAGTTTAAAAATACACTTTATATATGTTTCATGACATATGAAATGCATTTAATGTGTGTAATAGATCTTACACAATGTGTTTTGATGAGAAAAGCATTGTTTAAATGAAATCTCCATGGAGTCCCTTTGAATAATCAAACAGAAGTTATTGAAAAAGACTGTTGAAGTCTCTGCACCAGACCACCCACATTTGATCAGCTTATTGGTTGTGGCAGTTTAGCTTTGATTTGAGCAGTAAACCTCATGTGTTTAGAAGCTGGAATGCTGTATTTTTATCAAAACTATAAACCTGTCTTTATAACCTGTTTACTGGGATTGACATCAGTAGAAACTAATCAAAGGTAAAGTGTGAAAGTTCATTCCTGATTAGAAACAGCAGTTTGACGAAAACCGTGAGATGTGGCTGAAAGCTTATAAAAAATCTCTATATTTGATCATTGGCAAAACAAGGACTCAATTTGCTTTTCATAAGCAAACAAAAGACACAATGCTAGAAATTATTGTGAGAACTCTTGTAACATTTGTTGTAGATTATCATAAATTGCAGCATTTAGTACATATAAAAGACATATGACTTGAAGTCTGTGGTCAGCTTCTTTCTTTGTTTCCTTCCTCTCTTTTATTCTCTTTCTCTCCTTTGTCCTTTCCTGCTCATCCAGGGAGCCTCGATGTATTTCCCTCCAGCAGAAAATGCAACTGCCTCACAGGGTTTCCCTCCTTCAGCAGCTCCTCCTCCCTTCGCCCCGCCAACTAGCACGCCTTTCAGAGTCCATGGCCTCTCTGCCTGAACTCCATCAGCAGCTTTTTAAACCAGAAAATGAGCAAGAAATTATTATTATTGTTGTTGTGTCGTTAACTTTCTTCAATGTTGTGAGGAAGGGAAGCTGAAATAACTAAAAGACAGAAATGCTGTTCTGAATATTAAGCAAAAATATATTTAGTTTTCTAAACATCCAAAAGCAGGGAAGTTTCGTGGAAAGTGCCTCCTGCTGCATTCAATTGTATGAAAAGTTTATACACATTTTAAACATATTTTACTGTATTTTTGCTCAAAAACATAAAAGTGATGAGTTGGAAAATGTTTGTAAATTAAATGTCGCATTAAGTGTTTCATCAGTCGACTGCATGTGTACACAAGGGTATTTTCACAAACATCAGTGAAATCACATGTGAACATGAACCAAATTCAGGCAATAGTGTTGTCATACAGCCAAACGTAGTCCAACGCAAGTGTTTGTAATATAAATGTGTGTGTGGTGTCACCTGTATGTGAGTTTGATTTATGTCCTGTGAAGTGTGACTCGATGACTGATCTGATGATCTGACTGTGCTGCCACTAAATCGAAACGAGGACAGTGTAACTTGAATCTCAGTGACACCCACAGATATGTTTTATACATTATAAGGGATTAATCCGTGAAAATTTTTATTAAATAAATGATTTGTCAAAAGAGAGATTGGTCTGGAGTCTTATGTGTGTTACAACATTAAAACCACCTACCTAATATTGTGTAGGTCACATGCCACTAAAACTGCTCCAACCCTTCGGGGTGTGGACACGGGACCTGTGCGGGTGCCCTGTGGTGTCTGGCACTGGGGCACTGGCAGCAGATCCTTTGGGTTCTGTGGGTTGTGGGGATCTGGTTCCATGGATCTGGCTTGTTCCAGTGCATCCCACAGATGTTGGATCAGATTGGGATCTGGGGAGTTTGGAGGCCAGGTCAACACCTTGGGCTCTTTGTCATGTTCCTCAAGACATTTCTGAGCAGCTTCTTGCAGTGTGGTAGGCGCATTATCCTGCTGGGTGGTGTGCTTGGTCTGCAACAATGTTTAGGTGTCTGATTCATGCCATCATGCCTGATGAATGCCAGGACCCAGCAGAATATTACACTGTAACGAGATGATCAATCAGGTCATCTGTCACTGGTTAATCAGTGTATGCACCAGAGCAACTCTGGACATTACACTGCCAATAGAAGATATTTTTAGTCTTGGTGGAAAAAAAATATTTCCACACAAGTTCATTTGATGTGTTTTCTACAGCACAGTTCACTTCACATTAATATGGAAGCTTATGAGACACTAAACAGTACATGGCAAAGCCAGAGGAGTGTGAGGTGGGTCTGGCAGCAAGATGTTGGGAAAAACAAGTTGGACCGACAATAGGCCAACTCTGTGGGAATTACAGGGCACTTTTCCTCTGTAAAACACTCCTGATGGTGAAGAATTTAGGAAAATTGTCACAACTCATACTGCAGTTCTTACCAGGGGTAGATCCATACATCCAAACAGCAGATATAATAACCACAGTATGTAAGAGTCAGCAATAACACACATATGACAACCATCAAGATCATTTTGGAAAATGGCTATGGTAAAGACAAACATCAAAACTGTTCCTGGGAACTGTTTGTAGATTTGACAAGAAAGGAGACCATTGTGTATAGATAAATACTACACTTCTTTAATGTTTAATTACCTTAAATGAAGGATATGAAAATATATTTCACATGGCGGTATAATTATGAACTGTAGGTAAGTCTACACCACCCTAAATGCTAACATCAGCTTGCTGACACGGTCACATGGCGATGCCAACATGCTGATGTTCGCCATCTTGGCTCATCAACATTGGCACAGGAAAAAGGTGATGAGAATGTCACGAGTTTTGCAGATGAAGAAGTCAGGTGATCATCATCGTTATTACAGGTCAACCTCTCTGGGCTGTGACTATCTGATGTGTTGTTGAGTTATTTCTGGACAAAGGTGGTGGACAGACTGACTGTTTATTCCCCTCACTTATGAGTATTGTCTGTTCTTGTTGTCTGTCAAGTCAAGTCAAATTTTATTTTTATTTTATTTATATAGTGCCAATTCACAGCAGAAGTTATCTCGAGGCACTGTACATATAGAGCAGGTCTAGACCGTACTCTTTATCTTATAAAATTTACAGAGAGAAACCCAACAGATCCCACCATGAGCAAGCACTAGGCGACTGTGGCAAGGAAAAACTTCCTTTTAAGAGGCAGAAACCTCGAGCAGAACCAGACTCAAGGTGGGCGGCCATCTGCCTCGACCGGGGCCGTCTGTGCGTGTATGTGTGTGTGTGTGTGTGTGTGTGTGTCCTGCTGGGCGTGGCCTCCTGGTTGCTGCTGCCGGTTGCACACCTGCTGCTCATCACCTAATCAACACCTCAACCTGCTGCAGCATTTAAACCCCGGCTCAGTCCTCTGCTCTCTGCCAGTTTGTTCAGTCTGAGTGCTGTGGCCAGGATCTCAGTTTTTTGTCCAAATCTCAGTTTGTTGGTTTCTTGTTCTTCTGTGCTTCAGATCCCATTCACCTCCCACTTTTGAATTGAACCTTACAAGTCATACCACCAGCATAAAAAATTCCATATGGAAAAAATAAAGACACTTGAGGTTGATCTCTCAGTTTCAACCTGAACTACTTGACAAAGTTACACCACTCTGACACTGAAAATGACATCAGTGATGAAGGAGAAAGTCTGATATTTCGAAACTGTGCAGAGCTGCTGAGACGTCACACATGTAAAACATAAAGTTCACATAAAGCTCAGTGATGACAATTTGATCTCTCCCTCCCGTTTTGAATCCACATCAGTCATCGAATAAATTCATATTAATAAAATCTACACAGTAACTAGCTTCAATCTGTAAATCTCAAGTACATCATGATCCTACAATGGAAACAAACTAAGGAGCAGAGACCAACAACAAGGCCACAAGATTCACCATCCTCTACATCTGGCATTAAAACTTTGACTGAGGAGAAAACTGACCACAGAAAAGGGGCTACATGTCTTTAGATATAGGCTCGACCAGTTGGCTATACTCGTATTCACCTCATCTCTGCTGACTTCCAGTAAAACATAAAAGGGGCAATTACAAAACTCAGGTCCGATTTCAACAGAGAAATCCAATGATCTCAGATTAAGAACAGCCAGGCTGTCAATCACATGTCTCTGTGGAGGGAGTCGACTGCTGAGACTCTGCGGACTGACACAGCAAGTCCTGTAAAGTAAAGAGGGCCAAACAGCCTCACAGTCAATATAGTATTAAAGTCAAAATATGTATGTGGTTTTACTGCAAATGTGATGACTGTGACATTTCCAGACCACTGAGAATCCCCCAAAAATGATTAAGTCACAGAGTAGCAGCAGGGCACCAGTCAGGTTCAGAGTAATGTCATTTCCAGGCTGTGTACACATATCAGTAAATTGAAGAAATATACACATCCTGCAGATTTAAAATAAAACTAATTATAGAGGACTAGGCACATCCATTGGGTGGATGTACATAGTTTTTAAAAAATGGCACAAGTTCATCCCTCCTTTCGAAGTCCGTGAGATATCGGGCAACATTTGCAGCACGGAGGGAAACACCCCTTCTCCTTTAAACAGGTGGTGTGCATACAAACACAAAATGTTTCTGAGTAAGAAGTGGACAGCCTCCATCTCTAGGACACTGACTCTTCTTGTTCTACTCATGAGAAAACTAGAGGTAGAGATTATTAATCATTTTGCTGATGTCAAACATTTGATGTCATCAACCATGGATCTTTTTTTTCCCGAAGATTTGCAATCTCATTGTTCAAACACTCGTGAGTGAGTGATTGCATTACCATTCACAGAAGTAACTGAAAATCTTCTTGAAGAACTCCTGTGGTTTAATGCTGTGCTCCAGTTAACGTAAACCTGGAAACCTCTGACTGGGAACTAAAGTGCAGAAAAATGTGCATTCATGTGATTAACTCAGAAAACAATGTGGATGCCCACAACATCATCTCCACACTGGGTTTCTGTCTGCACAAGGAACACATAAACAAGTTATTGCAGCTGCTTGACATCGGTTATGTTTGTCTATTCCTTGTATCTCAGTCTTTGTTTTTATTTTATTTTGAAACTCACCTTCTCTCGTTTAAGATACTTCCTGCCCTTGTGTGTTTCCCGTCTGTGTGATTACCTTCTCCTCCTTAATGTGTTTCACCTTTGTCTAATCGTCTCTGTATTCCCTCCCTCTTTTGCCAGTTCACCTTAGTTCCCTTTCTTTGTCCAGTGATTCAGCCTTTGTTTCCTTGTGCAGTCGTTTGTGTGCATGACCACTTTTTCTGTTTTTGGACACTGCTTTTGCCTGTACAGTCATAAAGCAAATTACATTTTCTACAAACCTTTGCTGGATTCAAGCACATGTACCTTGATTACACCAATCACATCCATCCCAGACTCTGTCTTGCTTTCTCTCCTCTCTATGCAGATAAACTGGAATAACTGTCTAAATAGTGGATTATCCAAAGTAACCAGGACGTTATTTCAGAGCAGATGTGCTGCTGTTGAATTTGGGGGTGACCTGACCCTTTAATCTATGTCAGCGAGCTGCAGGTGATAGGAAATCAGGAAGCAGTATAAGCATCAGTCCACTGTAAGAACTGTACACGGGCCTCAGGGATCAAAAAGCAGCGTGACTCCGTATGATGTGTGTACTCTGCATTAAACATTTAATAACCATTTTTGAGTGTCTGTTTTCCTTCACAGATGAAGCTTTGTACTCTTGTAATGTGAAGACATCTCATGCTGTGGTATACATCTGACCCTTAAAACACAAATATTTTCCCGTCACAGAGACTTTCAAAAATGAATTCCCCCCTAATAAAAGTGAAGACAGCTTGCAGGCCCGGGTGTTGCCACATATAACGACACTGACAGTGACGGATGGGAACAAAGCTGAGGTTAAAGCACGAGGTCAACCCTATCAACAACTCGTAGAGAGGTTATTTAGAGGTTAATTATGTCACGCATGTATGGATGTCAGTTTCTGTGATGAAAAGTCCTAATGAGAAACTTTCTTAAAACAATGACTTACATCATCATCATCATCATTTCAAGAAAGTTTCTCACTGTTTTTCCACCACATTGGCTTCCATAGTCATGAATGCCATGTACCATACAGTGTAGTGGAATCTACTAAATCTACTATCTCCAGATGTGCTCTGATAATTCTACAACGTCAGTATTAATATTAGCTGTTTCCACTTGTTTCTCTTTCCCTGCTGTTGTGTGTTTGTCCCCAGTTGGTGTCCCTTGTCTGTATGTGTGTGTCCTTGGCTGGGCGTGGCTGACCTACTTCCACTCTGCCGCCAAAACCACCAACTCACCTGCCGCTCGTTATCGCTGATTGCCACCTCCTCTGCAGTATTTAAAGTCTGTGTAAAGCAAATACAGAGATTTGTCTAAACACACTATTTATATTTGAAAATAGTTCCCAAAAACCTGTGTAAAGTCTTTAAACTATGTGTTACTGCATCGGGGAGTTGGACCGTTTCATCAGTTTCACTCAGGATTTAACGGGCGGGTCTGAAACGGTGGCTCGAGGATGCACTGGAGCCACCACTCAGTATAACCCCCGCCCCTAAGAGAGCGACCGTTATAAGTAGCAGCGCTGCCTTAATGTCAGTTAACACCTCCTGTTCGACTGCAAGCCGTTACACGGCTTGTTAGCTAGCTATGCCGTGGTCCCGCAAATGCATCTTCCCTCCTTTTTGAATGAATACTGAGTATTTGAGGAATTAAAGCAAGTTAATTTGACTTTTTGATAAATATGCTTTTTAACTTTGACAGTTGAATGAGAAAATTGATGTCACTCTGTCTCTGGTAAATATGACGCCACAAGCAGCAGTCTGTTAGGTTAGCCTAGCTTAGCTTAAAGACTTGAAATGGGGGGAAACAGCTAGCCTGCCTCCTTTAGACAGGAGACAGGAATGAAGAGAGAGGCCTGCTGTCCTAACATTAGTGATTATTCACTGATCGCTATACGAGTGTTTTCCCTCTCACAGGGGTGAGAGTGGGGGTCAGTGGTGGGCCAGCACCTTGCAGCTGGTAGGGATCCTGTCTGCTGCTCGCTGACAGAGTGGAAATTCAACCAGGAGTCTCCCTGAAGGCAAAGCACATTTATTTGTGTAACGTCTTTTAAAACAGAGAGGAGAATGAAAGTAAATTGCACGAGGCATAAAAATGCATTAAAAAACGCTTACAAGAGTCACAGGATGAGAACAAAATAAACTTCAACAGGATAAAATGAAATGAAATGAAATTTAAATAAACAAAATGAGGTGTGGGTTGCTCCCCTGAGCACCCTGCTGCATCAGGAACTTGAAAGATGTCCTCTATCTGTGGATATTAGAGGTTTCTTATCGTCCATCCATAACACTTCAACTTACAGATGTCAAATAAACCGTAGGGAGCCTCCTTAACCCACCACACTGCACATACTGTGCTCCATTACCCGAAGGTTTGCGACCACCTCCAACATCAACAAACCTCACACTCTTTGCTGCCGCAGTGTTACTCGATGTGAACGGGGAAACCCAAGCTGACGTGGGGGCAAAGCAGTAAATGTTTCAGCAGAGAAAAACAGCCACAGCTCTTGTTTCTGGTGGCACTGCCAGGGGAGAGCAGAATGAAGACCTCCCATACAAAGTCGTAACTGGGTCATACATGATGCCAAGTATGCAAGTACAGTATTTTCAGTTACACACAGGGTTAAAACCTGAAGCTGCTCTCTGTTTGCCATATGGCAACCTCCTAAAAAAATTCACATTGGGGTGCAGCAGACTGATATTACTGTTGAAATGAGGGGAGAAAAAATCTCTACACATGAGAAATGAGATTCTTCAGGAGCATACGTAACTTAATGTGCTGCACGCTGCGGCTTTTACTCAGCGTGCAGGAGTCGGCCTCCGCCTGCACAGTCATTTTGGGTGAGAGGAGAGGAAAAGAGCAAAAAGCCAAGAAAACAGCTGCAGCGAACACGAGCAATTGTAATCATCTTGGGTGACTTGTCATAGCGAGTAACACAATAAATTTTTGAGACTCTTGTTGTTCTGTGTAGCTCCTAACAACAACAACAACACAGTGAGTGTTGTGTTGTAAAAAAAAAATGGCTGCCAGCAAAGTTCTTATCAGTACCAGTCTTCACTATAAAAACAAATGTTTAATAGAGATAAATGACTTGACTTAACAACAGGTTGAAGATAAAGGACATTTAAGCCCGTATATTTAAAGATGCTATATGTAAGTTTTGCTATTGCTATGTAGCCAACATTAGCATCAACAGCTGTTTACTTACCAGTCTAGAAGAATCATTGCAAGTTCAACATCAAACTTTACTCACCAAGGGCTGGTTTGCTTCTGTTTCTATCACATCTTCTACTGAAATTAGCATGCTAACCATTTAGCTGCAGCCTGTCCTGTCTCGTAATATCACTCTGCTAGAGTGATTCATGGTAGAGTCCAATCTGCCCCCGGTGCAACATGAGAGGATGAAGAATTAGTGCTGCACAGAGGGTGTATTCTAACCTCTTGTCTTGTAAACACGATGATAGCGGAAGCTCTTAAGCCCCCACCCCTCCCAATCAAAGTTAGCAAAGGCCTGATTATCTGATGGTGCTAAAGATGATCTTGCCAGATTTTCCTGTGGTTTGAGGTGTGTTCAGAGTGATTTTACCCTCCCTGATCTGCTCCGAAGATGATCAGATTGATAAATACTATAATTATTAAAAATTAGAGATAGACTGATATGTTTTTCTTTTCATGGCCGATACCGATTATTAGTAGTCAAGGAGGCCGATAACCGATATTTGGAGCCGATATTCATTTGCAGTAAAAGTGAAAATACTGCGTCAAAATTTTGAATAATACAAACTCCAACACTTAACTGCATTCAAATGCCTTTAAGCATATGTTTATTAAACAGCTTTTCAGATTTGCAACACGTTAAAGGTTTTTTTTGTATCTTAGACAATAGACATCTTTGTTTTAAAATTCTAACAAAAAGTGCAGGGAGCTCCCAGGCTCAGCAGCATATCTTATGAAGTTAAATTAAAACTTAAACAAATAAATAGCTCCCTAAAGTTTTATCGGCGCCAATATTCGGCCCAGCTGATAATCGGTTCAGACTCTGGTTGTTGGTGGTGAATCTGTTAGTTTGTGGTGTGCTGTGTTGGTCTTCTCATACACTATAAGAACAAAACTGAAATCTGACATTGTTTGTCGTTGTGTGTGGTCTCTCACATTGTCTACGTCGGTTAAGATTTTAAAAATCTTTTAGTGTGTGCCAGGCAAAACAGTTGTTAATGCTAACGTTGGACATGTAGCAACGGCAAAAACTTACATCCTTTTTAAATTTAAACACTGAAAACAGGAATGTTAAATGTGTAACTCATTTTACTCTTCACAACATACAAAAACATACCATGTTGTTTCATGCAACAGTAAAAAATTGTACTGACAGCCCCTGTTGCTGCGCTGCAGGGCTGCTGACCAATTGGGAGCCTAATCAGTGGCAATGGGACACACCTGGACTCAGTGTGCCTCATGCATATAAAGCAGAGCAGCACTCAGTCTTGGTGCAGATCCTCTAATGCTATGTAACGCTGCTGTGTGTTTGTTAGGTTTCCTTTTCTTTGTTTTTACACTACAACATCCACACAGCACATTTTCACTCAGCCACTCGCTATACTATTGACTTTATGATGCTTCCAGTCTCTTTGTGTTTGTTGATAATTTTGTTATAAATAAATTACTTTTTACTGAGTATATCTGTGTGTCTTCCGTTTGTGATGTCCTCAAAAAATATGGCTCATCACTTTAATACTGACTGCATCAAAGAACCATTTATTGGATATTGTTTGCATGGAGGAATTACTGAACAAGCCTACTAGACACAGGTCCAAGGACCCAGGGGTTCAGAGGGGCCCTGGTCCAGAGCCTCTCTTTGAAGTGACTCTTAACATTTTTTGTCAAAGTCAATAAAACAACTGCAAAGAGACACAAGAACCACCACAAAGAGATTCAAGATGACAACAAAGTGACACAAATGTCTGCGTGGGCTACTTGGAGGGGCTGCAAAAAGATGCACGAAAACCACAAAGATGAAATGAGAGACTATAAAGAGAAACAAATGATTATATAAAAACATGCAAAACAACCTCAAATGACCACAAAGAGACCCAATACAACCACAAAGACACACAAAATGACCACAAACAGACATAAAACCACCAAAATAACAATCAACATTTTGTGTCTGTTTCAGTCCGTGGCTCTTGTCAGGAGGGCTGGGGAGCCCATTGTCAAACAATCTGCCCAGGACCTGGGCTGACAGAAATAAAACTGGCATAAACATGATTTACCTTCATCCTTGTGTTGCTCAGAGAATCAGATTACAGCTGCTAAATATGAAATGGAACATTGTTGAAATGGATAAGTGTGTGTTTATGTTAGACGTGTACTGTAGTTTCCTTTTGAAGAACAAAAGACAGATGATCTCTAAACTTAAGTATAATTAATTCCAGTCAAAGCTTAAAGGGTTGTGAGATCATGGGCCAATATTTTCACAGCTGGTTACTGAATTTCAATTAAACCTAAATGTTACGAACATTCCTACATATTATGTATATATATACATATGTATGTGTGCGTGTGTATGTACAGCTTTTTGCTTTGAAGGAAAGGCGGTTTGTTTTTATGCAGCTGGGTAGATGAAGTAAAACCAGAGGTCAAACAAGGTCATACATCTTATACATCTTTTACTCAAAGAATTTGTGCTGGAGGAATTTATTTTATTTATATTTTTTCAGGAATAAAATGGGTTAATTTGAACAAAAGCAAAACTTAAAGGAGCTCTCTGAGATGTAGAGCTGTTGCCAAGTTGTTCCTCCAACAACTTTCCTTCCTTTCCTTCTGTTAATATTTTGTTCTTTTATTGTAAAGAAACTGTTACAAGGGATAAATGTGGTTTTTCATTTGGACCAGCTTTGACCAGTTTGATGTGTTTGACTTTTGACTACGAACAGCTAATTTAACAACCTAATGTCGTAGCTCTTACAGTGTTGAGCTGAGTGCTGTCTTGATATTTGGCTTGTGTTTCGGATTGTCTGTCCATCCCTCTCTCAAGATTGTGATACATCAGTAACACCTTAAAGGAATCTCTTGGAATTTGGTACAAATTTTCACTTAGACTCAAGGATGAACTGAGAAGAATTTTGTGGTCATTGGTCAAAAGTCAAGGTCACTGTCACCTCAAAGAAAATAATTTTTGGCCTCATGAACGAGATATCTCAGGAATGCTTTGAGGGAATTTCTTCAAATTTGGCACTTGGACTCAAAGATGAACCCATTAGATTTTGCCAGTCAAAGGTCAGCGAGACTGCAAATAACATGTTTTTGACCATAGCTCAAGATTTCACATGCCAATTAACTGCAACTGGATTGGTTGGCGGAGGCGTACAACAATTCAAGTACAGAAACTTCACAAATATGAGAAGCATTGGCAAAGCGTTTATTGTAAATTGATTCAAATGGACACAAAAAAGACCATGTATGGAAAATAAAAATGTTTCATTAGTATAAAACAGCTACTGTACTGAAGCAGTATAGAGACATTCAGAAGAATTGAATGAGAGATATGAAGATATGCTTTCTGTTACTACTGACTGTACACTGGTCAAAAATAAGCTTTTACATGTAAAAATAAAAGAATCCTATAAAGGCATCAGACTGTCTTTTGTACTCACACTCTGCTACGGCAGAACAGATGTAAGTTGATTGACGTGGGGGAAAAAAAAGATTGTTTTGCAATTTTCCGCCTGTATTTGAAAAGAAATGTGTATATTGTTGTCGTGCTTTCAGAGAAAACTTGAAATACAGACCCCTGAAATCAGTTTCTGCTCTTGCATAAACCTGGACTTCTTCTCATTTCCATAATTAATACAAAGACCTCAGAAAGCCACATCAGATGTGCGAGTTGGCAACTGCCCTGATTGATGTTATTCCTCTGATAGTTCAAAGCGAATCTGAATATTTCCCTCTCAGTTGTGATGTTATGATATGACTCTTGGCCACAGTCCAACATGCAAAAGTCAAGACGGCTGCTGTGCTAAACGCACATCAACCACTACCAGGCCACTGCGTGTTGTTTCCACATGCATCTCATCCATGAACTGACAAAGACTGTTTTTTATTTCAGGACAATGCACTGACATGGGAAAACAAATGGAGGGGGGGGGATCCCTTATTAAAAGCAGATAAAAGAATAATTCAGTGACCAAGTGAATGGAAATAAAAACCCAAAACATGTTCACCTTCATATGAAAATGAGCACACGACCAGAGGACATCAACCTCTAGTTTACTGGCCCTTATTAAAACCAGGAGTTGACATGCAGGCTTATACAGTATATAACAACAGCTTTATGCTCTGATTAGTTCTGATTCAGATCCAGATATTGTTGTGGAAATTTGGTCCAGAGTAGTTTTGTTTTTTCAACCTTGTCCGACTGAAAACTTTTCATAAGCATAGGCAAAGATCATCCAATGATTAATTTCTTAAAATCAACCATTTTACATTTGTATTTTGGCTCTGATTAGGCAGTTCACTCACTTACAGCCTGCGTGTGAACACAGTCGGTGCCAGCTGCAGCTCGGTGGGACATCACACACACACACACACACACACACAGTATTCACTTCAGTAACACTGCGTTAAGCTATCGACAAGTGGAGGTTTGGCAGCAGCTACGACCATGTACAGTCAGTGAAGGGACAAAAACAACAACAAAAAAAAGCGGCCAGCCTCAAGGAAGTGCTGCAGACAAAGAACAAGGTACCCTGCCAGTATAACAACACATAAAATCAGTGTTTAAAAAAAAAAAAAAAAAAATATTACAAAAAACGTTTTCCTATAAAAATATATTGTTAAATATACAAGATATACAAGACATGCATGTTAGAAATATATGACGGACCAAAGACAAAACAACTTATACCACAAGCAAAAAACAAAATGAATCGAACCAAAAGAAAGCCAACCAAACAAAAAACAAAACAAAAACATGCTAAACCCTGTATTATTAACATTAGCAACTGTTAAAATAAATTCAAGTTTCTTTTGTATCTATCTTTCAACACTTCATTGTTCAAATGGGCAAAATATGGAAAACGATAAACAAGGAAAAACCAGGATTGAATCAGAGTTTGACTTTTCTCATCAGTTTTCTCCAGCACGAAAGTGATTTGTTGATTCATTGATAGAAAAACAGTAAAAAGGTTTAAAAAGTTGTAACCCAAAATTTTGAGGTTTTGGTTTCTGAATCAGTATCATATAACATCTGAGTATATTTACTCATTTGGCATTTACATACATTTGTTGGGATAAAAAGTTGTCCAGGACAAAGAGTGTAATAGTGTTTATTATTATTATTATTATTATTATTATTATTATTATTATTATCCTTTTTTTTTTTGTTTTTACTTATTTACCACACTGACTTTTCTTGACTGTTCTGGCAGTGGAGTGCTACGACTAACAGCTGTGGAAAAGTTAAACTAAACCACAGAGCGTCGCATTTCACACAAATTCTCTGGAGCAGATTCTGGAGTGGTGCAGGACTGCTGGCTTAAAAAAAAAAAGGAAAAGAAAAAAGGACACAATGTATTTGTTCGTTGCCATGATTGTCGGGTATTGATTTAGGGATAACAGGGCCCCATTTGTTAATCTCATTGCATTTCCTCCATCATTTCTTACATAAGCCACTATAGATATGTTGCAATGCTCTTGGCATGATAACACAGATCTGATGTACACCGTACCAATACGATTCACAATCACAGCGAAATATAATTGTGCACCACCACATGAAGATTCACAACTGAACGCATGCAATCAGCATTAAGTCAGAATATGTTAGCAAAAAACACACACATAAACCAAATATATATATATATATGTATAGATATATATATAATTCGTCTCCATTTTTAAAACATTTGTATTCAAAATACATTAATTTTTTTTTCAAGTCAAACCTATGAGAAATAGTCTTTGGTCAAGAAAAATATCTTAAAAACTACAGTCTATCGCTGTTATTATATAGGAATGAGACAAAAATGTACTCGAGATCATGTAACTGATCAAAAGAGGGGAAAGCTGATACCAAGTATCTAGTCATTTTTCATTTGGAGAGCTCCAAATATTTAAAGTGCTTCTGCATTATTCCCTCAGCATTTAATGTGAAAGAAATATCCATCAAAGTAAGGCAGATCGGTTTCATCTACTTAACTACACTCTGAAAAAATATATACACACATTTGTTCAGAGGAGAGAGAGGACACTAAGAATGGAGAAAGGTTTAAGTGTACTCTGGCACAAGTAGAGGACGGTCGTCCAGAAAGGTCAACTATCAATCAATTAGCAAACAGAGATGTCAGAGCAAAATGTTAAAAGATTGGGAGAGTATCGTCACAGCTGTTGATATAAAACTAGGTGAATAAAAAAAATAGCAGCCTATTCACACTCAAACATCTAAAGATGCTTTTTTCATACAGCTGGAGACTTAAAAGAGGGCGTAAATTAAGACAGGGAAGAGTCTCTCTATAAGGAACCTGCAGTGGAGAGGACAAGGGGAGGAGGAGGACAACTAAGTGGGTTCTTTTTTTTCTTTTTCTTTTTTTTTTTTTTTTTTTTTTTTTGGAGAGATCCTGGAAAAAAGCTCACAATCCATCCACTTCCCTTAGCTGTAGTGGAGTCATGGTGTCTAGAGGTCAGGGTGTATCAGTTGTTCTTCTCCTGGGCGTGCAGCAGCTGTTCTCTGGGACAACCCCTCCTGGGGTTTCTTTAAGACACCAGTGTGTTACTGTGGTGCTCTTTGTGGTGCGCTGACACCTGCTGCTATGGCTGTCTCAGGCCACACCTGCTGGTTAGGAGGTTTTCCCCACTATCGGGTTGTTCCTGAAACAAAAAGGATGCTAAATGATTTTTCTGTGCGGAGGTGCAGCTGCGTAGCATGTAGTGAGAGCAGTGCAGACTTACAGGCTGCCGTACTGTGCCGTGGTGTCGTTCCTGATGTTGTGCTGCCTCTGAAGTTCCTCCATGACATTGCGGAGCTGTTTGAGTGTCTGAAAGGTCTCTTTGGGTTCCTGAATGGTGAACTTGGAGTACTCCTCCTGCTCTCGCTGAGGGCCCTGGTACACCGCCATACTGGCACATGCGTCTACGGGGAGGACAGACATCATTATACAGTGCAGTTTTACACCTGACTCTCTGTCTGGTCTTCACGGACCCAGGAAGAGGAGCTGTTATATACTGTAGCAGCTAATTGGGATCCAAACAAACACTTCAGTAAGAGACACACCTGCCCAGTTGGACTGAGATCAGTAGACTGATCAGGAATATTCAAGTACAAAATAAAAGACTATGTATAAAAGAGCCCACATCATTATTTTGGCTCTACTCCATCATGTTGGATTAGCAGTTAAAACAATGACAAGCACATTAAGCACAGCTATTTGACCACATGTGTATGAATTAATCATTATTATTACTAACAATGATTTAATGCTCAAAGAATCCAATGCTGCTCTGGGGAATTATTGTGTAATCACCATCAAACGTGCTAATAAAGCAACTCAGTGTTTCATGAACAGGCACTGACCCTCCATGTCCTGCAGTTTGGTGTCGTTTGAAGACAGAAGGGAGAAAATTCTCTCTGTTTCCCGGTCACAGTCTATGTCCAGCTGCAGGTTGGCCAGCATGGTGCTGAAACAGGAAGGAAGAAGAGTGTAAGACAAACTTTCCAGGAGTGAATGGTAGAGAGAATTATATTTTTATTTGTTTGAATTTGCGAAAACTCTATCTATAAACAATTAATGACAAACAGAAAAAAAGAGCAGGACTGAAGAGTGAAAAAACGTCAATACACTTTGCTGGTTACTGTGTGATTCCAAGAAATTGGCACTGTCTCGACAAAAAGCAAAAATGTGGCTGTTTTTGCTCCTATCTGGGATATTTGAAGTAAAACAGGTACACGAGTCATCATTCTGCTTATTTTATATTTTAGTAAAGAACTGCACTCAAACAATGATCAACCTAAGTTTGGTTTAGTTTCTACAAAGGTTCCTGGAAGTGGAAGTTCCTGCAGAGGAAAAGGCCTAATGTTATGTTGAGAGTGTTTTTCATGTGTGTTGCTATACACATGAAAAGTGAGTGTTTTGCAGTTGCTGTAAAAAAGTCCACCTAAACGACCCAGCTGTGGAAACTTTCCATTTGCCATTTTAGAGAGTTTTTATATCCAAGTGTTATCAAATCTGCCGTTTCTACACAACATGTGTCAGTGTTTCACAGCGGCAGTGAGTGATTTTATTAAGTGTTTATTGTGCTCTGCAACACATGTCCCACAAAAGAGCAGTAAGAACACTGAGTGCTTTATAGATGATATATTTCCTGTCCTGCTGCTGCTGGTGATGATGATGATGTGGAGGAAAAGACTCACGTTGTGCAGGGCTTGCAGCCTGGTGCGTTGTTGCTCTGGTTTTTGCAGCACTGCCAGGCTCCACCGGTGTAATTTGATGGGTGGAAGGTGGCCAGGCGTCCTTCGTTGCAGCGGCTGACCTGGCCCAGGACCTCCAACCACTCGCTGGCCTCCACACAGTTTCCTGCTTGCACATACAGAGGCTTCTCAGAGTGGACCACCTGAAACATCTGATGTAAGAGGGAAACAGAAGAAGTTTAGAGGCCAAATCATGACAGTGTTTCCAAGCTTTTATTATATCCCCAACAGTTTTACAGTCTTGTGTAAAACAGTAATAAACATATGTATGTGTATGGAACAATAAGAGCAGCCCATAGATGTTTGACGACTTTAACATTTCACCCAAAAAAAACTCAGAGTGTCACCAAATACACACAAGACTATCAATACAATATTTCATCATTTGTTTGTTTTAACTTGGGCAACTGAAACTGTGACAAAAACATTTCCATCACAAGGGGGGCCACATTTCAGAAGTGATGACTGGGCGTCTGAGGGGAATTGACTCACATTTTTGCGGTTAAAGGCACTTTCATCCAGTTTCTCCACCGCCTTGATATTTTTGACGTTGATGGTGCAGAGGGCCTCTTTCCCTGGAAAGCAGAAGTCATTCTGTCAAGTTTACACAGTAACAGAAGTGTTAAAGACCTAAACTGAAGGCTGTTTGTTGGTGTTAAACAATGTGCTCCTTGTAAAATTAGATAATATGAAGAGAGTGTAAGTGCACCTTTCAGTATGCTGTTTAATAATGCAAACTCAAGATTTATTTGTTTTTGGCAGTTTCTGAAAGATGGACTCCGATTCCTATCAGATGTTACTTTCTGTTGAAGTTAACATTTGCCAGTTGCCCCCCATCACGAATGCTTAGGAATAGCAGTATGCTCCAAACTATTGGACTTGAGTTCTCACATCCAAAATGGTGGGTTAGCAACCCAAAGAAAGCACTGCACTTCGCTTCAATTGCTGCCAAAATGTTCACACAGCAGGAACGCTGTAATAAAAAGATTCCTAGAGATTCCACCTTGGCGCTTTGATATGCCAGCTATACTGATGTGGAATGAAATTTAGAAAACGCATACTAATTCGAAGAATTCATACTTATTCAAAGAAACATAATGTAACTTTAGAGCTAGTTGTAGCTCTCTCCATTGTCTCCAAAAGGCCTTTTAGAAACTGCTGCTCTTAATACAAAATTTTGACAATTTAACCCATCCATGATAGAGATGGAATTAAGTTTTAAGTCATTTCACATGATTTTAACTCTCTGCATTAATTCTTTATCGTAGAATTGTGTATTTGTAAGTAGTCGGCTAGTGACACAAGTTCATCCTTACGTATCTTGACTCCACATGTGAGTAATACATTATACTGCAGCACACCACTCTTGACCCTTTCCCTTAAATCCCCTGAGAGGATTTTATTTACTTTAGAAAACCCTAAAACTTTTACTACGTGTGATAATGACCCAAATGTCATCAATCAGTGAAGGCAGGGTGAACACAGTTAACAGATTTGTAGCCCTACTGGGTGGAGGAACAGAAGAGCAGCCTCCATCACAATTATGCTGGTGTTTCATCAATAATAATTTCTGTGACTGTACAACATAACACTGTTAACATCTCAACTCAAATAAAACCAATACGTGTAGGATTGGAAAAGTCTTTACTAATGTAGCACTACAGATAATACTGTGACAGAAAAACGGCATGCGACCATCTCCTGTTAGTTTTATCTTACCTTTTTGTTTATGGTAGGAGAGCTCCCTGTTGGTCACTCTGAGCCATCTCTTTTTGAAGTTTCTCTTCCCAAGGCGTTTTCTCCCCTGGGCACGTTTCTGTACTTCCCTATAAAAAGACACACACGCACACACAGGATCTAGGTTCAAAAACTTCAAATATTTTCTGCATTTTCTTTTCATTAAAACTGTAACCAAGGCTCCAGTTACAACAGAATAAGTCTGATCTGAATGGAAGCTGAAAGCAGCAGGGTTAATTACAGTTTCAATGGTCATTTTATATCGATCTATGCCCAAGTTATCTTAAAGGGCATCGAAGATGCAATACTAAACTGCTGCAGCCTCCTTTTAATGCCTCTTAAAAGGGGTGATTGATAAGGTGACCTATGGTAGAAGGAGACGAGTTAAACTGCTCTCATTACATGCATGTGCACTTCAACTCTTTTAGTGATAGTGCAGAAAGTTTTAAGTTAATAACTTTTGTGGTATTTCTGTTTTTTGTAAACCCCTTCATACTTTACATCCATGACTGACTGCTTCTGGGGGGAGAAAAATGACCTTATCATCCAGCCAGCAAGTGTTTTCCCCTCATTATTCTCCTGTTACTACACAAAGCAAACTCACTGCTTTCCTATCTGCTCTGCATGAGGTTAGAGTCAATTTCAGTCACTGCTTCAATATTAAAGCAGACCACTTAAACTTTATAGGGAAGAAGCTGCCATAACCTTTTTTCCTTATCTCCTGTCTCCTTCCCACCGCCCCTGCCAGGCTCTTAATGAACACTCACCCCTCCTTGAGAACCACTGCGTCCTCCAGTCCGCTGGACTCCTTGCTGACGTTGGAGGAGATCTCATCGAGAAACTGGAAAACAGAATTGACACTATCAGAGCTCACCGTTTGAAATTATATAAAAACAAACAAAAAAAACCCTAATAAAATAAAAAAACATTCACATTCTGTGAACCTGTCAAAAATACCTTTTTAACTTTTTCAATA
Source organism: Lates japonicus (assembly GCA_033238685.1). Lineage (NCBI taxonomy): Eukaryota > Metazoa > Chordata > Actinopteri > Centropomidae > Lates > Lates japonicus. The sequence goes on along the minus strand of BRZM01000029.1, from coordinate 3,696,728 downwards.
CATTTGTCCTCTTGGAATGATTTGAAGAAGTCATACATGTAGGTTTCTTTGAAACTAGACTGAAAGGAGAAAAAATAAAGACTTCAACATGTGACAGACTGTATTAGAAAACACATCAGGATGATTACACAGACTACAGCCTCCTCAATGTCACACAAATCTTCATCTAAAAATCTTAATCTTACCAGTTTTTTTGACAAACTACCCCAGCTGCCCAGAGTCTGGATGGTTTTTGAGATGAGAGTGAGTGTGCGGGCAATCTCAGGATCCTAATAATTGGAAGACAAATGCACAATAAACAGCAGCGGATAAGAATGTGTGTGAATTTGGTCTGCATTCGTTGAATGGTCAGCTGTGGTGCCAGGGGTAATGCACTTACAGGATGATGGGAACGGAGCTGGAAGGAGTGAGGAGAAAGGACAGCGACTGCGAAGAACCGCAGGAACACGAAGCTGCTGACGGCCGAGTACTGAACATGAGGGTCAGCTGTTGAGAGAAAAACGTGTGAGAAACGACTCACAGCTAAGGAATAAGCAAGTCTTGTGAAGCATAAGGAAAAACACAGAGGCTGACTTTTATTACCATCATCAGTTTACTATGAACGTTTCTAACTTGTCTACACAAGGAGAGAAAAATCTACTGAAGATGAAACTCCTGTTAAACTTAGAGATTTGGCTCCACCTAATGGTAGGCATATATCAACACACTGTAAAAGCTCAGTCATTTAACTGGTTATATTACTTAAATAACATATATCCATGCTGGTAATTTCTCTGACTAAGTGGCTGCAAAGATAAAACAGTAACACCTTACACAGGCTCTTGCATTTACCCGGGAAACGTTTGCAGGCCAAGTGTCTCAGTGACCTGAAGACATCACACATGAGTGGGGGACAGCTCGAACTGGACTGGGTGATGGAGGAAAAGACTTTCTGGACATAACCCTGTAGGTTCTCCTGCAGGAGTTAACAAGAACATTAGCATTATTATGACATATATATATATATATATATATATATACAATACTAAGGGGAAAACAGATATCTTCAATCAAGAATGATCTGGGGAAATGAAAACATAGCCAGAAATTGTCTATTTGTGATTTATCAGTATGATCAAAATCAGAAGTACTTCTGGATATTTTGCCTGTCTGTGGACAGGTTTTTAAAAGACGAGTACATTTACCTTGTTGACCTCTACGTTGTCTCCTTCCTTTAGTTTAACAGGGTCGATCTCACATGTTTTGTTAGATTCACAAATCTAAAGGTTAAAAGGACAAAAAACAACAACAAACAATCAGGCCCCCGGCAAAATGTATTAATGAGAAATGAGCAAAGACTGAGAGTTTGTGCTGTGTGGAACTGGAGATTTATTCCTATTTCTTTTGGCAGCTATTGAATTAGAAGGACAACAACAGGAGATTTTTTTGCTACACGTCTCAAATGAGCCCTTTAATAAACAGCAATATAAAGTCACAGATAAAAGACAAGATATGAAGATAACCGAGAACACAATAAGGCACATTTTGCAGATGCAGATAGAACAGCATCAAAAAGCTGGAAAGGGACAACTGACTCATTAATGCGAGTCATATCTGTGAAGATTCTCAGTCATCCAGGTCATGGTTATCCAAGAAGAGTTCAATCAAGGACAACTGGACTGTTGTAAATACTTTAAGACGTTTGAAGTTTCACCTCCCATCCCCTCCCATCCCCTTCATGTTGGGTTCATGTTCATGATATTAATGCGAGCCATTTAGGGGAAACTATATTATATTAAAAAACTGTTTTAGTGGTTGATGCAGGACCCTGTAAGAAGTCCAAACCTACCAATTACATCTGCACATCTGCTCGCTTGCAGTGGAAAGGCAGCTGTTCAAGTGGAGTTTTCCATATTGACCTCAGTGACTCATGCCCATTCTGGCATCTGGATATGCGTGTGTGAGAGTGTGTGTGTGTGTGTCGTTGTTAGTCATACCTCATCTATCACAGGCTTCAGGGTAACCGCCAGGTAATTCTTTCCCACAATCTTCATCATGTCATCAATGCAGCGTGTTGCCAGTGAGTTGCCACGGAATATAGTGTTAGCCTCTCTGTGTGGACAGAGAAATATTCCACCAACATCAAACTAAGATTACAGCCATTTCTGACCACATTTCATGGCATTTCTAACAAATTAGATACTCCCCATTGAGCACTCTTTGTGTTTCAGTATTTAAAAGCTTGACAGTTCAGCTCTGTTCATCCACCATCTGAAGCAAGTTTTTAGCGAGCGAAAATAACACAATAACGCACGAAAATCCACCTTTAAATATCTATTGTTTTCCAGAGCTGCTTCCTGTTTCCAACTTAATTTTGGTTATATTATCATAGCCACAAGGAATGATGGCAGAAACTGCAATAGTCACACACAGGTTGTCAAAAACAGGAACTTCACTTTAAGGCTTTGCGAATAAGAGAAGTAACAATGTGGTCATGACATTTACGTGTACACGTTTCTACCCACATACCAGTGTGTACCTGTGCTGTGTGTGTTACGAATGTGCAAGTACTCACTGAGTGTTGTCCAGCTCCAGCGCCGCCACAGCAGAGACAAAAGGCACAAAGCGATTGTGGTGGAGCAGCAGTCGAACCATGGGCAGAACAGCCTCGTACCGCTCTCTGTAGATGTCCCCCAGGATGTGCGCTGCTGACGCTGAGATGGGCTGAAGGAGGCAAAGAGAAAAGAGCGGAAGGTGAGAGGGTGAAAAGGGGAAATGCACCGACTGAAGAGAGAAGGAAGTAATGGGGAAAGAAAACAATGCGCAACTAATCAATTCCATTCTGATTCTGATATCACCTGAAATTAGAAACCTATAACTGTGTTCATTCTTTTTACAAGGTTTTCCCTCCATCTTAGGATTCATTGTAACTTGAGCTATTGTCTTGCCTTCACATCTGGGGATTTGAGCAGCAGGTTGCAGAGTGGTGTGTAGCAGGCAGATGGCAGCACCGTGTCTTCTATGTAGGTCAGCTTCAAACGCAAGGATCCTAAATCATCAGACTTGGACTTGCTGCCGTTCCCTTTAGGCTGGAGGAGATACCTGTGGCAACAGAACAAAACCAAGGTCGAGGTGTTTGAGGAAAACAGGTGTGACACTTCAGGACACCTCCACATAACACAACAGTAAATACTTTTGCCCTGGTATTTACTGTTTAAAAGCCAGATAGAGCACAATATACAGTGTGTAATATAACATAAAGGCAAAATAAATAAGAAAATAGAGGCAGATCCTGATCCTGCTGACCTGAAACCAGTTGCTCAATACATCAGGAACCAACTGTATCCCTTATTATAGCCAAAAACGACAGCTAGGGAACACATTGTGCTGTTTATGAAGCTGTTATAAAACACTACAGAGTACATAAGCACCTTTTATAGAGTCAATAAATATGAGAAATACTGCCGTGTAGATAGTAACATATAAATAAGATACTTTATGTAAACACAGGAGCTTACATATCATTGTATTAGCATCACAAAGCCTTTAAAGACTTAATCAACGGGCATGAGAGCCGATAAAACAGAAATCAAAGCCAAAGAGTGTATCCATAAACAGCCAGTAATGTGTTCAAATACATTAGTAGATAACGTATATGTACAATAGATGATTAGGGATTACATTAATACACCTACAGGATGTTTTATTGTAACTACTGTTGCTCTGAAACGTCACAGAAAGATGAAAGCAGGTCAAACTTCTCATAAAGGGGTTTCTAATCCCCTGGTCCTGTATGCACCATATAAATCAGTAGTGAACGTCCACTTAAATCAAAAGGATTTGTTAAATAGTTAATTTGTTGTTGAGTATTTCTCATGTTTCTGCTGCATGCACGTCTCCCTAGAAGCCAACAGGTGGAGCAAAACACAAAATGATTCAATGTAGAGTTGAACTGCAGTGCTTCAAAAGCAGCAGCAAACTTACATTAGGTTCCTCCATAAGCTGCTTGATCTGTAATCATGTTAAACAGCCGCAGAGACATCTCTCTGAAAAAGTCACCTGACCACCTGTGCTGATTTCATGAAGCTGAACTGTTTTTATGTGAGCAACATGGATGATTTCCAGCATAAACACAAGACATGAGGTTCTGCCACCATGCAAAAAGCCACCCACGCACTCAACTCACAGCCCTCATGTACCAACAGATTGCTATCTGGCATAATCCCAAATCACCTACACTGACGCAAAGCAAGGAAACACCCACACAAAGGAAAAACTGCTGAACACTGAGAAATCTAGGAAGATTTTCAAATCACCTTCTACCGGCACAGAGAACTTAACAGTACAAGTCGCCATAATGGATAAACGGGACGTAGCTCCCAGAGAGAGAGACTCCAAAGCAACAGGCTCCTCCTCACCTCCTGTAAAGACCTGATCTAGTTAAGAGGAAGGTGATCGGGCTGTGACGACAGTTTCTGTATGGCTTTGTTTAACAACAATAATGTGATACATTTTTAAAGAAACACATACATCGGCAATAAAGAAAAAGACTTATTTTGATTATTGTGCTGTCTTTATGTTTTAAAAGTCTAATAATTTCTACCCAGATGGAGACAAGCGTCTTGGTAGTTTTTAACTTGAGCCAGGACTGGTGTACATATGTATGCAGCAGCACAGGTCTTGCAGTTACACATTTTCTTCCCCGGAAATCTGAAATGGGCCTATTCATTTTCAGCTCTGGTAGCACATGAAAGCCTTCAAGACACAACAACATGCCAACGTATGAGAGAAGATCTGACAGCATGTAGCTAAAGTACATATGAAGAGAGAGTGTCAGACTGACTGTTTTATCAAGGCGCTTAAATTATGTGCTGCTTGAAGAGAGGTGTGCATTAAACAAAGTGATTTGGTTCTGCAAATCAATTTTTAAACATGCTAGATTGATGTTAAGACAACCCTAATAATGCAAAGAAACTATCTTGAATCCTGCCTTCAAAAACAGAAGAAAAGTCTGAATAAAAACGGTGTAAATGTTAATGGTCTGAAAGGTCAGTGGTCACAAGAGCTCACTGAACAAGATGGATATAGCTTATTTTTTTTGTGATTTCTAAATGGATTTAGGTATGTGTATATTTGATGGACATCAGAGATCTCCCACTGTAAAACATATACACAATAAAAGCAGGAATATGTTTGTATGTGCTGTTTTCCTACCAAAATAATACATTTGTTTACATTCCTTGTGGACAGTAAATGTTAGAAATGTAAAGAGACATTTTCTTCTGTCTTAGTCCTTACCAGGCTTTGTGGATGTGGTCATTTCGCAGGATCTTGACGGGGACTCGCGTCTCCCCCAGAAACACGTCCTGAGCCAAATTCTCATTGTTCCACAAATCAACTCTGCAAAGGTGGAAGATGAGAACTGAAACAACTCATTCCATCATTGAATATAAGGCATTAAAGTACACCAAACCACATGTACATCAAATATAAGACAACTTTTATTGCTCTGTGTGTGTGTGTGTGTGTGTGTGTGTGTGTGTTCAGCACAGACACATAACCACCCAATTCCAATATGACAAAAAGGACAAAATAAATCTCACGACTCAGTGGTGCTTACCTGCTTGGTACATAAACGTCAATACAATACCCGTGCAATGACACCACCTCAAATCCAAACCTCAAAACCATGCATGAGTGTTTACCTTTGACTCTGTCTAGTCTTACCCAGTGAGCTATGAGTCCACTGTGATGGAAGCCCCCACATATCCTTAACCAGAAACCAAGGCTCTCTATCAGTAGTCAGAACACACCAGATCCAAATTCACTTTTTTTGTCCTCAAGTTGTTAAGAAATAATTTTTCTTCTGTCAAGACTATAGAGGGGGAACGAGAAAGAGGGAGAGAGAAAGAGAGAGAGAGAGAAACACACAGATAAAAGGAAAACAAAAACTCACTTGATCTCAAGTTTTTCAATGTCCTCCTCCTCCACTTGGAAATGAGACTTTTTAGAGTAGCTGCTGGACCGTGTGACCTGAGGAAGAACATGTCAAGGCTTACTTACAAACAATTTTTTTTTAATGCATCTGTTTTCAAGTAATTGAAAGTAACATTGAGTAACATTACTGATTACAGTAATGTCAGATCCGACCGCAAAAACACTTAGCTGAAGAACTTACCTCAAAAAAGAAGGTCTCTTCAAAATGAGGGTTGCTGGTTTTCTTCTTTACCTTTGTCTTCTTTTGGTCAGACCTGAGGAGATACGTTACACAGACTCTGATACTCACATTTTATTTATCCTTTCTGTTTTTGTTTCTTTGCATCAAGATTACAGCCATTTTTGAAAGTGTGTATTGAGGAACATCTGTAAAATTAGGCCTAAACAAAATTGTAGATAACTGCATAATCATTAGCCTTAGTCTCAGTTTCCTTTAGCAACTACACTTTGGTTTGATATGAATCAAAGATATCACACCGATATTAGCTCCCCTCCTGCTGGCTCAGCCCCGGGTTAAATTGTTGAGTTCATGACCCTGTATGAGCCAGGACGTGACCTAAGATGCTCAGGTGTGGTCTTACTAGTTGAAACAAGGTCCAGGTCTAGGCAGCCAGCTCTATAAATTCATTTAAATCTATTTAAATTTACAAACATTCATTTTCATGATGTATCATGATGTTTACCATCTGAATATTTCTTAAAGCAAAACACATTTTCCTCTATTTTTGCCTTTTAACTCAGTGAAACTGGCAGGAGTCTCCATTTACAGGAGGCTGTCTTATTAATGTAAAACCACCAAGTTAAGAAGGAGCAAACAAGCTGCTTCTATGCTTAAAACATGCAAAGAATATCACTGTATGTGTATGTTGTCAGGAAACCATAGCTTCCTTTGGTATATGTGCGCTATTCAGAGTTACCTGGCAGGTCCAACGAGTGACACGGTGGCATAGGGGTCACAGTTCTGCCCACTGATCAAAGGCAGCTCCTGGCACTCTATTATCCTAAAGGGAGGTCACACAGAAATAAATGATTACAATGCAGGGATGCGACATTTTAAAGGAAAATATCCTTAGCACTGTGTTAATTTGTGTTAATTATTATGAGCGGAAGAACTAAAAAAAAACATTTACAAAGTTACAGACTGGCAGCAGAGTGGGGGTCCAGCCACCCTTCTAAATGCTACTTTGGACCTGATCATCTTTAACAAAACTCTCAGCATTTCAAGCAGTTATGAAGTGACAGACTTTAAAGTGACCCAGACCTTGGGAGAGATTAGCTTCATAAATGGTAAACAATTTCTTGTTGGTTCAACGGATGCCTCAGTGGAAATGTTACTGCTGTTAACTCGCTATGGTCTGCATCATCATAGCAAAGAGTGAGACTTTTAGAAACAAATTAACTCAAAGTCATGTAATAACCAATAAAAAGATCAGGATTTTAGAGTGTGTTTGATGGAAATAATACACACAGTTCACTAATTTCTTTTTACCCAAATAAATAAAATCAGGCTTAACTCATTTTAAACACCATTAACACTGCTGCTGATAAATGCTGCACTGCATAAAGCTAACAAATACATGTTTTGATGTCCTATTTAGATTCTTTGATTGTGCAATTTTTCATTAGATTTTTCATCAGTCATTATTTCTAATCACTGGGTCCTTTGCTGTTGATGCAGCGTTGACTCATGTATCGTTGGTCATGATGCCTGGAACCAACACTGGACACAGAAGGCTGACATATTGCTACGAATTTGGTTGCGATTCAAAATAATTTCCTCAGTTTCATTTTAGTCCAGTTCATCTGGCATCAACTGTCAAGATCACTATTTAAAAATGACACTGTTGCCAAGTCCTCAAACAGACACGGAGGTGGAGTATAAAGCAGCAGTCTGTCACTGATAGAAATGCATTGATAAGGTGGTGTTACAGTCCTCATTTAGAAGTAAGTGCTTAGTGCCCTCATGTTTGGCTTGTGTCGCACAGGGACCACTGCTATTTTCACAGGTGTTTCAGGTGACAACAAACAGACACCGTCGGCACTCTAAACAGGATGTGGCTGCTAAGCAGGAGCCAACAGAGAATAGGAATGAATACAGCCCATCACTAAGTGAGGCCAGAGGGAGAAGCCGTGCAGAGCGAATGTCAGGATGTTTGTGTATCATCTTCCAGGGTGTCATGACAATGTTCCCCATAGTCTCCTTTGCATCTTGTTCTTAAGTCAACCCCATTTTAGTCTGCGCTGACCATCTCTGGTGACTAATCACACTGCAGCAGGGTGGCACACAGACAGACACAGATGACTGAACGTGAGCAAATTATAAACTTAACACCTTTGATTCTACCATTGCAACACTTTATAGTTGGGCTGTTGAAAAAAAAAAAACCAACAACCTGAAGCATTCATCCTCTATGCACATATGGCAGTGAGCAGTTACAGTTGAAGCAAACAATCTGAGTGACACAGTGAATGACGGCAGCAGAAAACCACAGCGGTTGCAGTGTGAGAAGCGCAGGCTTCCTGCTCAGATGCCATCACTTCCTCCTCATTACCCTGCTCTTCAAGTATGAATGGGGGGTGCAAAACATCACACGTAAACAGCATGAGGTCTGACATACACACATATACACGTACGCACACTTTATCCTTCAATGAACTCTATCCTTTGATCTTCCCATGTCATTATCTGGTGACAGTAGCAGCTTTCTGATGTCAAATGCACAGCTGGGACATAAAGGTGATCGATAAAGTGATACTGTGACTCAAGCAAAGCCTAAAACAACCCACTAAGAGCTAAGATTGTCAAGAGATATGATCTCATTAATGATAGCTGTTCTTTGGTAACAGCTTTAAAAGACTGCTCTCTGTTTTCTTTCTCATATACCTCTGTCTGAACAATCAAGAAGAGATGTTTCTAATTTCGATCCAGCACAAACAAAGCATCTCTAGTTTTCTTGGCATATTTTTTTTACATTAGATGTTTTAAACTCATACTTATAATCACCAAGAAAATGTACACAGCTGGGAAAAAAATTCACTGGCTCAGGGGAAAAGAGGAGGAGTTTTTAGAGTTTAGGTAGACCCCTTAGTCTGTCCAGGACAGTGAGGTGTTGTGTTTCCAAATCAAACCACACAACTTAAAAACCTGATTAATAACAGTCAATAACTTCCTGATTCCCGACTGTCGTGTCTGATTGTGTTTACATGTTTCAAACAGCTGTGGCTTAACAATGATTCAAATATTATGTCTAATTTTGTCTGATTTTCTGTTTTTATTATGTTATTTCTGGCTCAGTCTAGTTCTGTAATTGGCTTATATGTGAATGAAGCCTGTACTTTCTATGTGTGTTGTATGCATTTGTTTACATATAAAACACATGCACCTGATTGTCTTATGTAAAACACTTTGGCACAAACTTGTTTTTTAAGTGCTGTAAAAGTAAACTAGAGCACATCACTGTCTGGAGTTGATCTTTTTAAATTCAACCTTGATTTCAAATTCCCAGTTCACGAGACAAGCAACTGAATCAGACCACACTTCACACTGTCAACAGAGGGATCTTGGTACTCACCGGACCACTAAATGCTGACCTACTGAGCCGTTCTCCGTGATCACTTCATTCAATCGCATCTCAAGGTGAACTTTACCCTGTTGAACATGAGGAGAAGAGAGTGACCGGCGAGAAGTTACAAATTATTCAAATCATGAGATCTCATTCTTGCATCAGGGCACAAGTCAAAAGTTGCAAGCTGAATCCCGAGTTAATATGTGGGTCGTAAACAAGATAAAAGCGTGGGCTGTAGTATGTGCTTGTGAGAAAATGACCGGCTGCCAAATCCATCAGCCCACCTAATCATTAACCCTAATATTTATTTTACCGACAACATGTAAAAATACTTTCATTCCATTTTGTTTGAATGCAGTGAAAGTACAGCTACTCTGTGGCCCCAGTCGCAGACCTGTGGCCCAGCTCCACCTCATGTTTCATGCTGTTTTATATTAATGGAGGTGCCATGTGTGACTAGACCCACAACAGCTGTGAATTTTGTCATCACTCAAAAGGATCTTTACGGGGTCGGATGTGGTGAAAGCTGCTGGTCTTGCCTTCGGAAGTGTCAGAGAAAGAGAGAGAGAGATACAGAGCAAGAGAGTGAGCAACAGAGAGAGAGAGAGAGAGAGAGAGAGCTAAACAAAACGCCCACACACTTGCACTCAGTCTCTGCAATTCAGCACTTGGCTGAGATGGCGAATAGTTCTTTCTGATGCAAGATAGGCCTTTAAGCCAATATAATACTAACTACTGTGCAAGGATATGAATGAGCCAATATAATCACCAAATTAACACTCACATTACTCACATCACATTACATTCCTATCCTCCCTTTTGGGTAATGAATACAGTCAGAAAAAATGTGTATTGTTTGTCTTACTAACGCAGTTTTCTGTATCAACTGAGCAAATTCACTGGAATATGAGTTAACGCTGCTCACAGCGCACATACACAGCCCCTATTTGACTACACAACCAAGCCAGTGAGGCATTACAATAACACCTCCATCACTCACTAATGTAACTTTGCAGTTGAAAGTGTCTACTTGTGAGTGAATCAGTGTAGCAGCGCATACCCAGAATAGTCTGGCGTGGGCTAATGGCAGCTAGAGTCAATACGTTAGCTACAGCAGCACAGAAGTGGTGGTGTGCTGTTAGTTTCACCCAATGCAACAAGACCACAAAATCTACCTGAACAACCCACATACATGCCCATATGTGATAAGAATTAGAAATGCACCCCTGAAGAGATTATTAAGAAAGAGGGGACACATAAAAACAGACCCTGGACCAAAAACGCCTCATGAGTCAAAACTATACAGTAGCTACAGTATCATAATCATTAGTGAGTGCTAAAGCAGCAAGCTAGCTACTTTAATCAGCAACGACGGATCTCAGAAAAAAATATTTTGTCATCACCGCAAATTTGTCTATCAAATCACTCAGAGACATTCTTGTAAACATCAGAGTATTGACTTCATCAGAATGTTTCCGCTCTGGCTTTGGGCAGGTGACACAATGGGAGTATAAAACGATGACTACCTGGATTTAGGCAGTATGCAAATTCCAAGTAACCATCTTGCATGCAGGCACAACAATAGACCAGTTATAGTTGCATGATAAAAAAAAGATGAGAGTGAGTCAGGGTTGAATTTTATCCAGACTTTTAAAACACAGCGTGAAAAGTCCAGATTTAGATCTTAACGTTGGTTTCGGTGACGTTTAAATCTCTCAGGTGGCACAAATAATGACAGTAAAACAATGCTAAACAATATTTGCAGAAATTGTTTTTTCCAGTGATGAGAGCTTTAAAACCACCTACTGTCAAAACCTCAACCTCAGGTTTGTCATACTATTTTCACTTTACATGCTCAAGTGTATACGGTGTGCAAATGGTTGCACTGTAATCCTGACAGACGTAGGATTTTTGTTTGAAAATCAAGAAATCCAAGAAATGCTTTACTTCATTCAGGTCATGGCGTTCTCTGCAAAACACATTCAAAACCTGTGTCTTTGCATATTGCGTTTCATTTTTCTGCTATGCTGATGTGTTATTTGAGTATGGGCTGACAGCAGTGGTGAATCGGTCAAGCCCGTCTTTGGTTTTCAAACTACAAAAACACAACAGCTTGGACTACTAAATCTTTATTTTGACATGGAGATGATCTTATCTGTATGCAAATGTTAGACCACATGCAAGTGGATTTCCTGTTTGTTATGTTGGGGTGCTGCAAGATGTGAAAGCATGCATCCCCTGAGCCAGAGGTGAGTGGTGCAGCCTCACTACCGATAACTTTAGAGCCAACTTCAAAGCAAGAGGAATTCAAAGCCAAAACCAAAATGTTTTCAGTTATAATCAGGATGAGATGTGCTAGAAATTAAGAGCAAAATTTTTAAATATTTTTTAAATAAATATTAAATATTAAATAAATAAATTAAATACATTTTAAAACATTACATTTCTACCTAGAAATTACCTGGACTTCTGAGTTAGGATCGACTGGCTGAAGGCTTAACCAGTGCTCCTTCCCACTGTATTTACACAGGTCATCCTTCCTAATTGACACTTTGCCTGAAAGGACAAACACACATTAAACTACAAATCATCCATTCAGATGAGAAAACATAATTGAGTAAGTGCCTTTCTTAATGCGACTTACCAACAGGTAGGTCCCTCTGGAAAACGCTCTTGGCATAAACATAGAAGGATAAACACTGAAACGGACGTGGGATCTCAAAGTAGAAGTCCTCTCCATAGAAAGGGCTGTAAATAAAGGCAGAGGTTTAAATTAGCAAAACAAGGTCGCATCTTTTTCTGGGGGAAAAAAGCAGCGTGTGAGAATGTGTGTCGTAGGTGGTGTAATGTGTGATAAACTGCGATCAGAATAGTGGCTATAGATTATCTTATTCTTATGCAGTGTTTAATTATTGATTTGTTAAAGTTGATGCTTGATTCTTGACTGAGCAAAACCAGTATGGCTGAAACTAACAATTGTTTTCCTCGTTGATTAATTTGCCAATTATTTTCTTGATTAATCGTTATCCTTTTAGTCTATGAAATGTCACGAAAAACAGCCATTCAAACTTCCCACAGCCCATATGACAAACAGATATTTCATCTCAACTCATCATATATGACCACAAAAAGCAGCAAATTCACACATTTGAGAGGCCAAACCCAGCAATTTTTGAGTGAAAATTGATTAAAATATTATTGAAATATCAAAATTGATTTTCTTTTTATAAAAGTAAAATGTGTCACAACATATCATTATAAATGAAGTATACTGTGGGGTTACAGACAAATCATCTCCAGATACAAACAAGCAAAAATCACATCATCGTCATTTTTAGACTTTTTTTCAGTTAACATGAAATTCGTAAATTACCACTAACTGACTCATATCATAGTCATAACATCTGTCAAATAACCGCAGTATGATTTGTTTTTAAATCATAAGTCATGTGAGGGATGCAGTCAGTATTAAATTGTTGCATAGGAGGTTGTTTCATGCTTCAAACAGTTACAGTCCTTTCATTTCATCTCCTCACCTGTCCGTTTATACTGTGAAATCATGTGATCTCTAGATTAAATTCCTCATGTAACACTGCTGGTGGGTTTTAACCATGATTTAATTACTCTGTTGTGTTTATGGCCCTGGATTATGTAGAATGTATGTACTAACATTTCCATATCGGAGTATAACTATCATCAGCACAGGAATTGGTTACTTCACTGGGAAATGAGCGGCCTGAGCAGAAGGTGGACAACACAGGGTGCCCTCATGACTCATCAGGGTTGACGAGAATGTTCTTGCCATGTTGTAGGTTTAAATCTGTCACTTTTGCCATCCGTTCTCTCCATAAGCTTTCTTATCATTTCCTTAATATGCAGTCTAATAGTGCACACCAAATTTAAAGGGAAAAAGGATCGCAAAAATACCTGGACAGTAAAATTAAAGTGGGCAGACTTTAAAGTGCAGAAAAGTGCCAGATCATACAGCCCAAGGAAAAACAATCTATTGAAAAAAGCCTTTGTTCTACTGGCAAGCTCAAACTTGACACTGTCTTAACATTGTCAACCAAGCAGGACAAATGGAAAGAAGGGTCCTTCTCTAGTAATAATAAACATCCATCCCTCTGCTATACTTACTAACACTGTGCAGGACCATGTGGAGAGAGCGACTATCCCAGCATGCTGTGAAATAATTCAATATCAAGGTTTCTACCATGTTCTTCAAATTATATATTATGTGTGTGGTATGTGGTGTAATGTGTGATAAACTGCGATCAGAAAAGTGGCTATAGATTATCTTATTCAAGCAGTGTTTAATTATTGATTATATATACCAATCCACTTTCTGTACCTGACACTTGTCTATTAGTCGATGAGCTTCCTAGCTTAGTAATAATAATAATGACAACAAGTAATTATACATAATAACTCCACAAAAAAACAAACAGCCTGCTACATGCACATATAATCCACTGTTACACCAGTCTCTCACTTAGAATATTATTGTCTGCATCACAAAAAAAATATTCATGACTTCTGTAAATGAATTTTAACACTTTTCAATAACTTCCATGACCTGTAGATACTCTCTTTATCATCATATGGACTTTCAGTGGAATCATTTTGTGATAACATTTATATCACCCTGTACAGACAACACAATTACATTCACACCTGTGGGTAAATTTAGAGTTTCTAGTCCACCGAACCTGCAGGTCTTTAGACTGTGGGAGAAAACCTGAGCGGCTGGAAGAAACCAATGCAGACGCAGGGAGAACATGCAAACTCCAATCATTAAACAGCATGTGCTACAATACTGTGTAACCTAGCCGAGCTGCAAAAGTGGTTAGATCTCTGAGATAGAGGGCTGCCCTGTAGGAGCTGGCACAAACACAGAGGGCCCAAGCATCTGTGCCACTCAGTCCTGCCAACATAACCACCTCACGACCAAGACAGTGAGCGAAGACAGCTTGATCTGACATAGCCGATTGTAGGTTAAGCACTACCTCGATGTACGTGCTGCCTGCAGATGGACCACCTGTCCCAAACAGACTGAACAGTTGTACTGGATTAACCATTCATATGGTCACAACTTGGACACTTGTTTGGTGTATGTATAAGCTTGTTTTCTAGAAAAAATATATAACATTCACCACCAGTACTGAGGGAACCTGGACCCATAGCTTTCTGATCCCTGCCTCCCTCCACAATTCATGCATCTTGGATGGTGAAATATCTTTCCTGACACTTCCGCACTGGGTTTGGCCAACACATCCAATGTACACCCACACATCCTCCTTGACATCACATGGAATTATGCACTTGTAACCTCCCTATTCTGTACACACTCAAACATACACCCACACTATACTACCCTTCTGTTGTCACCCTAGCTTCTAAATAATGTGAGAATGCTAGGTAGAACCACTTGACCACAGCTGTTTGTACATGCCTGCTTTATCCCGGGGATTAGCTGCAATTAGAGCTTCCATACAGCCTTTAAACCATTAGAAACAGGAGTCCATACAACGCGCATGAGTCAAGCACCATCAAATAAACAGTGGGCCAAATTTGAGTGATTATTAAGACGTGCTAAACAGAGGCTAAGGTAGTTGAGAGTGACACAGAGAGAAAGACAGGGGAGAGCGTGGGAGGACACACTTCCTCAGAGACTATAAAATCCTTTTGAACGGCACCGAAATCAGGAGAGTGAGAGAGAGAGAAAAAAAGAGCTGTTGTGAAATACCTAGAGAAGGCAGGCCCATGTTTACAGTGAGATGTGCAATGATGTAGATAGAAACCTAAAAGGTTTCCTGAATGCCCATCTCCCACACCTTTTTTCTGAACCGCTTGCGAGCATGTAGCTATTGGTAAAATATCTCATTTCAGTCAGAATCACGTCATGTTTCCCAGCTCAGACAGCACCACACACACACACACATAGAAACACATACACATAAACAGATACACACAGCTCTGAGCCATGTATTGACACTTTCTAAGATGTAATCAAATGACTGCATTTCAAACCGGATATTTTTCCCATGATAGACCTACAAACAAACAAAAAGGGTCCGGAGCTTAGTATAACTGTTTCCACATGAGAGATTTTCCCCAACAAGATATTTAGCTCTGTTTTGATTTCAGTTCTAGTAAAAACAAACTGAAAATTGTACAAAGACTAACAGCAGCCAACAGTAATGTTCCTAAAAGCTCTAGGCCACCAAGTTTGAGTAAGCTGTGTCTTACATCCAGAAGTTCCCAGTTCAAAATGCACTAAACACTAGAGCCCTTATCACACTTTTACCCCAGAGATGGATGTATACACTGTATATACAAGTCTTGTATTCACAAGTCTTAACTAGTAACTCCATAACTACGGAGTAAATTACCTCCCAAGTCCCAACAGTCAAAAACTGAAAGACATTTAATGTATAATGATGTGAATGTTTGGCATTTTTCCTTGATTGAGCAGGTTCTAAGTTGCACATTGGGAGCTATACAAAAGCTTCACCATCACCAAGCTCAAAGATTTACTTCAAATGGAACAAATAACCTGAATGCTCTGCCTGAATGTAAACAGAAGGATGTTTGGATTTACTTGTGTTGCCAACATATACTGTAGATGAGGTGTGCAGTGACTTGACATGATAAAACCCCAGACACCAAAATGCAGTCGTTTCCCCTACAGAGGCTGATGTCTTTTTGAAGTATTTTTTTGATGTCACTTGTAGTACAGCTCTGACCAGGAAACAAATCACTGAATACTTTCATATCAGTCACACAGCTATGTGTTTTTTTCAATGTTTGTTTTCCCTGTAACTTATGTTGATTATCCTAAGTATGTGAATTTACTTTTTACACTGTAGTTTTACTGGTAATTTCAGACTTCCTGCTACCTCTATTCTTCTGTATTAGCCAGTGATCCTTTACTCTAACGTCAACATAATCAAACACCTGTAGAGTAACAGCTGTCAAACTGCAACTCTAACTCACAACAAGAAGACAATCAACATAAAAATACACTGCACACATGTTAGAAGTGACAGAGTTATCCTGCTTACCTGACGCTTTTGTCATACACCTTGGTGCGAAACACCTCCTCCTGATCCAGACTTATGGTGCAAAAGGTACAGAGATCCCTTTGTCGATTTGGACCTGAGACTGGACCCAGGTTCTTAGCTTCACCTGCATCACCAACAGAAGAATAACATTACTACCAAATAACAACACTCATTTCCGGGATTAAAACAAAAACAAATAAATACCAATTCACTGGAAAAATACATGCACTTGTGTACAGTGTCTTTGGAATTTCAGTAATACAGGTTTTAGACAATCCCCACCCATGTTACTCGATAACAGTTCTCAGTTTCTATACCTTCTTCTGGTCTGCAGTTATAAACATCTCATTTTACATTAAACAAGGGTATGCTCAAGAGATATATGAACTGAATGACATTTCAGCATACATACAATATACCTTCAACTAAAAAAAACAACAACCTGTGTTTGGATTAGTGAATTTCTACTTTTAATCTTTATCAAAAAAGAAAAAAAACTGTCCTTAAATAAAAGTGAAGCTTTCTGAATACAAGCTAATCTCAATCAATATAAGCACATGTGATTACAATCATAACAGTACATGTTTAAAACACGCTCTTGTGTATTCAACATCTTTGTGTTCATATGGGGGCTCTGGCTCTTGCCAGTTGCCAGGGCAAGCTGCAGAGCGGATGTAGCTGAAGTAGACTTGAGGCTCATATGTGGTTAAAAACATGAAACATTGACTTCCTCAGCATAACCAATGGCGACGGTACAGCGCTGATTCACAAATGACAAACACCTTTGTAACACACACCACTTGTACACACACTTCCATTACATTGCAGGCAGACCCAGATTACATGGCATGAGGTTTTGTGCAACACATGCACAAAAAATGCACCAAATCAAAGCCAGAGAAGCTGAACATGAATCGTCAGAACAGCTAAACAGCAGTCACTCAAGCGCAGCACTATCAATAACTTCACAATGAGTCAGATTTAGACTGGTGGATTAGAGGGGCAAAGACAGTAGTCTAAATTGGATAGGTACCCTAAGCCCAGGTGGGGACCTAATTAAGAAAAGCCACCAGTGAGATCAGCTTTTTAAACAGGCTATTAATAAAGGTGTATGGCTAATCTGAATGACCAGTAAAAACAGCTAAGTTGTCACTAAGCTTGGACCAGGATGACCTAGGCAAAGAAACACAAATGCACACAGACACAGACAGTATACTTTGACCAAGCAACCATACAGCCATCTCTTCTCTTCAATAACATTTACACTAAAACAGAAGCATGTCACCCTGTGAAAACCATGACCTAAAGGTCAGAGAGTATGCCTAAATAATACCTGTGTCAGCTGAAGCCTGCCTTGTCACTTTAACATGGTCTTTTTCTGATTTTGTTCTGACAATGAAGCAAACAAGCACATATGTAAAAGTGCACTGGCAATCTAAACACTGCTTTAAGACTACATCTTCACACAATGCCACCTCCATTGATGTAGGCTAAAGGAAAAAGGACAAAGTGTGAACGAGGAAGAATGGAGTTTCGTAAGACTGCAAAGTGAGTTACATGCCATGATAGTTCCTCTATTTTGTTCTGCTAACCGTTTTCTCATTAATTCATAGTAGTGAAACTGACATTTGTCTTCCTATTGTGTGCCTATGCACACAGCTTACATACTAGTTAACCTATTTCCACCTTACAGTAAATACACACAGTTAAGCCACATTTATAACTAGTAATGATATGGTCTACACCTACTTTAGAAACATAAAATGTCTCCCAAGCTCATGATAAAAATGGTTTGCCAAACACATATGTAAAATAACACTAACAATATTAAAAACTACACTGCTTTAATGCCACTTTATTTCAAAATGAATTCTTCTGAAGACTGCACTTTCTCCATTAAGAAGAAGCAAAGCCACTGGGGTAAATCTAATCCTAACCATAATCAATTACCTCAAACACCACCACAGAGATGATGGTACACCAGTGGATATAGACTAATTGATGTGTGTTAAAAGTGAGAATAATCAAACATGCCACACATGTAACACCCTGTTATGTATGAGTACAAGTGTATTATGGGAATCAGTACAGGCTTGTGTAATTTTAATCTTAAATAGTTGGTAATGGCTGAAACCCGAGATACACATCTTGGACTTGAGTAATTTGACAAAAACCACAATTACACATTCAAACAGGCACACAGCCTCTTGGCAGGTATTCCAGTGGACCAGCCCTGCCTGTGAATGAGGATGAGGAAACTGGCTTGTGTGGGCATTTGACTCTGAAGCTAATGTTTCCGATTTGGACCGTCATTAAATGCATGACTATTGTAATACTATAGTGACTACACTGGCGCTATTTGGTGCTGCAGGCAAACCAATTAACTCATCTCCACGGAGGTTTTAATTATTAACGTAGTGGTGAATGAATTTAAATGTTAGTTCATTAATGCCTCCACATGTGGGTCAGAGTCAGACCTGCTGGAAGAAACTGTGCGTTGGGAAACGAGTTGACGTCAAGTCGTCAAACATCAATAGTCAGCAGACCACTGTGACACAATGATTGGCTAGTTACTAAGTTGTAATTAACGTTACCGGGTTGTCGTTGATATTTAACGTTAGGTGTCTTCAGTAGCTAACGTTAAGCGGCCATTACTTTGCTCCTCGTTTTTTGATGTGTTGTCGCTCAATTTAATGTTATTACTGTCTAATATTAGGTGAGTTACCTGACTTCCAGATGCCTGCAGTGAGTAACGTTACAGCTGAATGGCTTAGTGACGGTGGACTGTAGTTCTTGGTAGTAGCTAGCCTGCCTGCTTTGCCACCAACCCTAACTTAGCTAAACCGGGCAGCTCAAGCCTACAGAATATACTCCCATATTTTGAGATCGTTACAATTTCTAATACTCGTAAACCAACCGATTTGCTCGAGCAGCCCAACTGACGGCCGCGAGGCGCTGGTCGATGAATGAAATCATTCACAACAAGCTAGTAGCTGCTGCTAGCGCGCGCTAGGCTAACTTGACGTTAACCAGCAGACCGACCAGATGAACTGGCTGCCTCTGCCTCCACACTGCCGATAGCACGCCGCGCCCCTCCGGCTTCCCCCCCTCTCGCAGCTTGCTGGTTCTACCGATCTCTCTCCCCACACCCTCCACACTGCGAGAGACGGAAAACACCGGGTCGCCAGGCAAAACTTACATATTTTACCCCGAAGGCTCTGTAAAATCCGAATCCTCGCGTCGTCCTCTTCCGCCATGGTCAGAGCTGACTGTTGTCGCTGCTCCGGTGCTTTCAACGCTGGGTTATCATATCCGTTTATGAATGCGGGCAGAGCGGAGAAAAGACAGCCCCACTGCCGCGTCACGTCAGGTCCCGTACACACTGATGTCTTAAAAACGCCTGGAGAAATATCAAGCTTCCTCAAAAGTCGAGCGCCTCGCTTTGGCCAATACTTCAACCTGGAGGTGGTAGGAGCTTTAAAGGGGATTTGAGGCGTCTCTGTAATGTTGTTCATTATGCAACGCTTGGGGAGCACACATACGTTAAGTTAATCTTGGATGTCAGTACTTTAGGTCAACACGGTCCATATATAACATGCTTGTGTGAGTGAATTTATTACTCATCTGAAACGGGCACACGGTTGCAGGGCTGCTGAAAAGCTGACTCTTTCCTCGATTAGTCGATTAATCGTTTTGTCTATAAAATGAAAACAGTCAGCTGATATACACCTATATATGTTTTATCTGGTCTGACCAACAGTTATAAACCCAAAGATGCTACATGCAACATTTTTACTTTTCAAATGAAAACATTTATTGTTTGTTTATCAAAATACCTGCTGATTAATTTTCTGTTCATCAGCGAATCAATCAATTGTCTAATTGCTGCAGTCCTAATGAAAACATTTTCACTCAGTTGCAGAGAAAACTATACAAAATAATATTAAAAACACATCACAGCTAGCTATATTATTACCATTATTTGTGTAGCACTCAACTAAAAAAGTTAGCATGTTTATGTTTAGCCAATTTTTATATCAGCTGAAGAGTATGAAGTTTAAGTGTGTCTGAAAATATATAGTAAAAACCAACATATTTGACAGCAGTTTGTGTAAAGTAAATCCAGTAATGTTTTGCTCACTGTGGCATTTTCATTGAACACACTGTGATATATGATTGTGACCTGTGTGTCTTACCTGAGCTTTTTGCAGATACTGAAAACAGCTAAGATGATCCTTACTGTGGGAATTCCTGATAGTTGTGTCAGTGCTTTGAATGCTTCTTTCAGTTTAATTGTATCTGTTTAATTTAGAAGGCATTACACAGGTGTAGACTTTTGTGGTTTTCCCAAATATGATATTCCAGGATTTATAAAGATAATTCATTCATCTTAACCTGTGTTAAGCTCATGTTTTAATATCTCTTGTAGAGGAAAACATGGCAGACATCCTGGGTTCTCTTCCTGTCTTTCAAGGCGATGTTGCTCCTGATCCTCATCGCTGACAACAGCAGGGAGTCTAAAAGGGCAGTCAGGTATGCATAACTTTTATGACCAATTTCAATGTATGATCTTAGTCTTCTGTTATTACGTAGTGCACACTAGTTCACCATACCTACTGTTTATACTGATAACACTTAATCTAGACGTTTGACGTTAATGTGGCACACATTTCTCATTAAGTCAAATGTATGTGACGACTTTTAAACTTCACGGTAATGTCACAAAATTCAAAGACTATTTATGTTAAATACTTTATGTTTTAACATAATAATTTACTTATGACCATATACGGTAAATTGTATTTTAAAACCATTACTACATTAGGGTTAGTTAAGGTCATACATTTGTATTTATATCCTATATTTTGTTCATGCTTACAGATTATTAATGAAAAGTAAAATAATCAATCTGGAATGACATAAATAACATTATGAATCGTTGCTATCAGTGATTTTTAATAGGGGAAATGTTCCCTCCATGGCATAATCAATGTGTTTAGCAGTACCTTACACCGCAAACTTATGATCCATGTATTACATCATAAGACCAGTCCAAGAGAGAAGCAAAGAATTTAGAAACATCTGGAATTTGTATTTTGAGGCCCAGCTCTAAATACACATGCAGTTTGTGTGGAAGAAGAAGGGAATGAGGTTCTCAGATGGGCTGCAGGTCCCAGAAGGACCAGGAGGAGCAGATAATCACCATGTGGCTTTATATTTAGGAAATCATTTGCCGTGGAGCAGGTTTTGCTGTTTAATGTGGCCTATTTTTAAAAAATCTCCACATTTTAACTGCATGACTTTTACGGTTTCTGTAACTATTCCCTTACCATCTATAACAGAGTATCAGTAAGAGTGCTCATCAGTCAGTATGTCATGTAGGTCAGTGGTCATTGAATACTGTGACGATACTTAAGGATTTATCATATGTGTAACTAGGCATAAGGAGGACAGGATGTTACTGTTTAGAATATCAACAACATTTATTTAAATAGTTTTACATGTTTTTATACATATTAAACACACAAAAGTAGTAACTCAGTGGTGCCATGTGTTAATTAGAAATTAGACGTATATCAATGGTGCTTAGAATTGAAATTGAATTATCAAAGTATTTTAACCAACAGATTAGCATAGTCAAACTATAAAGTGCAACTCGCCATGCCCAGATAACTGAACGGGAGATTCAGAAATGTGACAGTTGTAAAATTTATATAGTTTTCCCCAGATTTATTTTAAAAAGTGAAGATGTCACCACAGTAGGCAGCTTTTCAATTGTCCGTCACGTCTCACCCCTGTTCTGAAATTGCACAACGTTCGAAGAAATGTTGCCAACATTCATTTCTTTCTCTGAGGTTACAGTCATCATCAGACTTCACTGAGTCTGCTTTATATGCATAGACAATGGACAAAGTACAGTCTGTGTCAGAAGATCCTCTATTAACCAAATAATATCCTCTACAAAGGTGAGTTTTGGAGGGAAAAAGTTATAGCCCACACTGATATTAGATCCTCGTGTTTGGTGATGTCCATTTGAAACATTTTATTGAGCTCAGCTGTGAATGCAACATTACAAATCTTACATTTCCTAACCATGGCAGTGGCTCAAAGTCAAATTTCATTCACTTTCTCTTTTGCCTATACTTGGTCACAGTTCTCAACAATCTCTAAAAAAATGGCTCCTCTTTGCAGACCCATTTCTCTGGCTTGTGTATAGAAATGTGGGCCCCTTTAGTCTCAGAGTCATTTTTCTTTAACAGTTTACTGGACTTCTCACGATCACTGTTTGTTCTTGGCCTCATCAAAATATCCTTGTTCCTATCGCTGTCTCTGTCACGGTCTTGCTTTTTCGAGATGAGATGCATAGAATGCAGTGCACTGATCCTTTTTTTCACTGTTTTGTGTTTCACCTTTGGGGATGTCAGGGAGAACAGTGGGTCAGTGCAGGGTGATAATGGACTTTTAATGTTGGAATATGACATGTCCTGGTATGCTGACATAAAGTCAGCTGTGTCCTCGATTTTAGGTTTAATTTTATCAATGGAAAAATGTCCTCCTTCCCCTGTTTCACTTTTAATGTCGATGCCGCCTTGATTGTCACTGTCTTCTGTTTTGATGGTGTCTTGTTTATTGTCTTCACTTAGGTATTTAGAACATGGTGCAAAGTTGTCATAATTATACCCCTCCTCATTTGTCTCTTGGTGTTTTTTCTCATGGCTTCTCTTGGTGGCAAGGTAGAGGAAACGCTGGGGACAAAAGGAGCAGCGATACTTCTTCTCCGGGTTGGGGCTCCGGGGTGTATTGTCAAAGCAGGAGCCATTTTCCATACAGCTGTTGCAGATGTAATCGCCGCCAGCCGGTGCCTCACCAGGGGGACCTTGTTTACCACAGGTCCGGCAGAAACATGGGTGTGAACCAATAACATGAGCCCTCAGACCGGTCTCTGTGATAAAAGAGCTGTCACAGATGTCACAGTTGTAGTTGGCCCTCGGGCTGCAGTTCCTGCTCAGACTACGTTTCACCTCTGCACTACCACCTGAGATGTTCTCTTCTGTCAGCCAACTATTTCTGTCAAGGTGGGCCTCAGTGGCAGCTGTTTTATCTGCAGATGTCTCAGCATAACGGTGAAACAAAGCATTTCTGTGCTTCATCCTCAGCCTCTTCCTCTTCTTTTTAGCTTTATAGGAATAGTAGGGACGCCAGAGCATGTCAGCTGTGTCACAGTCATTGGGATCTTCGTACGTCTCAGGCTCTGTGGTGGCAGTGACTTCTGGTCTGAGGCGGAGCCTGGGGCTCTCTGAGCTTTCCCTCATTGGAGGGCATTGAGTTGGGCTTTCCTCCTCACTTAGCTCTCTGACTCTCCTTTTCTTTCTGGGGAAGAGCTTAGATCCTTTGATTCGGCGGCGGATGATGGCTTCATTGCCTATTTTCACTGTTATCTGACAGAGTGGCATGGCATCACCATCCACAGATGGACCCGGGCATGCAGGTTTGGCAATATATGTTTCCGTCTTTGCCCCCACTGTTTTATCACGCGCTAGATTTTCTGTGCTTGATTGGAGTATCTCCTTGGTCATGTCCTCAACTCTTTTTGCAGAGGCTGAAAGCTCACCTAACTTTTTGACATTTTTCAAAGAGTTTAAGAATGGCACATTGTTACTGATGTACTCTGAGTTCATGAGCACTGGAGGATCGTCTTTGTAACCCCCTGAACTGGGTTGCAAAGAGAAGGTGCTGTTGTAGTTAATGAGGGGGGAATCACTATTCTCAGCCTCTTTTCTTGTGCGTCTCTGAATTTCCAATTCACTGTTCAGATTTTGGTCAATATCTTGGTCACATGGCTTGTCAAAGCTGATGCGAGGCATGACAGGGGCCACAGTCTTTGTTGTTGCCATGAATGTCAGAGGGAATGACATGGTATCAGGGTGGCTGATCAGACCGTTTTCTTCAAATGGAGGGATAAGAGAGTTGCTGTCTAGTGGAGCTTGGTCACCTCTCTCAACACTCTCTGAATATGTCTGACTGTACGTTTTGTACTGTCTCTTTCTAAACTTCATGGGCAGAAGCCTGTAGAGCTTGATTGGGTAAACGCTGGCTTTCAGCCCACCATTGGCAGATTTTTTCTTTACAGCTAGATTGGGATCGATGCCGTGAAAGGACTTCTGATGGTTCTTTAAGATATAGTATGTCATGAATGTCTCCAGGCAGAAAATGCATTGATAGCGTCGTTCACCTGTGTGCCAGATTTCATGCTTCGTACGGTACTCCGCCAATGCAAACACTTTATTGCAATAATGACAGGGATAGGCCCTCTGCCAGGAATGTACATTCTCATGCCGCTTTAGACTTGATAGGGTGACATAGACCCGTTTACACACACTGCAGTTGTATCTCCTCTGACTGCCACCTGGCCTCACTGCCTTCTCATCATGTGGAAGCTCTGATTGGTCCACTTGAAGTGGCTCTGGGGAGTAAGGAGTGGAGAGGTCATCAGAAGGAAGCTGTGTCATGTTGCTCTCCGTGTTCGGCATGTCATCTGAATGGAGGTCTGTCTCTTTGGGTGGTGTGCCAATATCATCTAGTTTAGACGGCTCTCTTCCAGCCTTAGGACAAACCTGCTCGTGGTTGCGCAGCCGTTTGAGATGTATGAACTTTCTGTGACAAAACTTGCAAAACAAATGACTGACAAAACGCTTTTTATGTACTTCTGAGTGAACGGTGAGAAGAGCTTTATTTGTGAATATCTCTGGACAGTGCTCGCATCCGTAGATTGAGATACTGTCCTCTGTGTGAGGGGAAAGGGCTGGTGGACCTAACTCCATTTGAACATTGTCAGTGGCTGTCGGTGGCCCTTGGTCAACACTCTTTTCTGTTTCTACCTCTGAAAAAAGTGGAGGTGGTGTCATGAGTGCAACAGGTTCTGCAGTTACACTATCAGCTGATGTGGGGGTTATTGTATTTGGTTTGTCTGCTTGTGGTTCAGCTGGTGTTGGAAGCATTGTTCTACCCACAATGCCTCTCAGCCTGTGGCGCTTTTTAAGCGGGCCTGTGTTCCTGTAAATAAGTTGCTTTGGCTGAGATATTGCTGGCTTACAGACCTTCTTGTTGTCTGACTGACTGCTATCTTTGCCTTCAGTAGATTTGCTCACTGCATATGAGTGCTCTGAGAGGGCGTGGGTGGTCTCATTGTTCCCGTTGAGGCAGGACGTTGTAGGGCAACTTGATGGGAGTGGTCCCACATCTGGTGACTGCCTCTCTCTGCTGGTTTCAGCCAGAGGGGTGAAGGGATTGTTCCCAGGACACACTTCAGTGATAGAGAAGGCGTTGGTGATGCGTGGCCCTCTGGCACTGTCTATCTCCTCAGGCCTGAGCACTTCCTTCTTTGTTTTTTTAGACATTGGGGCTGCGCTGGAGTCTGTGGATTTAACACATTCATCCTGTTTCTCTTGTTCTGCGAGCTTCTCTAAAAAAGGAATTCCAAGTCTTTTTCCAGCTGCGACTAGTCCCACTGTGTCTTCTTCACCAGTCACCTTTGAGCAGTAGATGAAGTTGAGGATACTGGCGAACACCTCTGACTTCAGGTCCATCAGCTCTAGCACTTGGCTGGAGCTCCATGTCTCAGGAGTTGTCAGAGCATTCCTGAAGTACCCACTGCAGGCTGCCAGGATGTTCTTGTGGGCCCGAAACTTAACATCCTCCACTACAATGGTAACATCACAGAAGAGGCCTTGTGAGCGCTGCTCGTTGAGCTTGCTGAGCACGGTATGAGGGTGAGCACTATCCATCAGGTTCTGAGTGCATGGGGACACCACTGTCATCTAAAAAACACAAAAAGAAACAATTACATCACAGATCCAGACGATTGGTGTGTACATTTTATATTTGGCTAAATAATTTGGCTCTTCTAGTGTTTAAACACTAGATGGCAGTAATGTCTTGACAGATATGCTCCAGTGGTAACAGTCTGGTCAACAGTTCTGATGACTCAAGCCATCATATCAACTCATCAAGACATCCTGTTTCATAAAAAAAAAACTGAATGACGTTTAAATCTTTGAGGCAGACTATAGGGCCATGAAATGATAGTCTATTTTACAGTGGATGTTTTTTTTAATCAAACTTATTCAGGATTGTGCCACTACTATCGCGAGTCTCTTACATTATTTTGTTCCTTTTTCGTATTCTTGTTTCTCTTTTGAGGAATCTCAGTGGGCTATAAATAAAAGCTCAATGAGACATAAAAGCCTGCATCAGAATATTATAACAGGGGCAGACCTCACTGATGTACTACAGTAATAACAATACATTTGTTTTGATACTTGAGTTACAGCAAGCTGTAAACCTTTTTTCAGTGCTCAGATGTGGGACAGTGATTGTTTTGAGGAATGAGTTTATGATTTAGAGTAGTATTTCAAATTCCAGCTGGCAGAAAATATACAGGAGGGAGAGCAGCAGTGTCCCTTAAACTATTCAACATGCCTCTGTGCAAGCCATTGAACTCCCTAATGCTGCAAATTTGCTGCTTAGTGGTCTACAGTTAACACCGGAAAACCGCCAAGTGAGGATGTATCATGCAGCTACTTAGAAATACTGTGAGGATGCATTTTAAGTCAAAGGCTGTAACTAAATGTGCGCCAAAACCGTTGCCACGGACCTAGAATTGTAAAGTGATGGTTGCAATTAAATAAAAGTCTTGGATATAGTGACCTAATGTACGATGTTCTCTTAATTACTTCCTCAATGCAACTACTTTTGTTCTGCCCACTTATTTCCTATCTGTTCCACTGTCATTTTTCCATTACAAATTAACTTTGTTTTTCATTAATGGAACTTGCGTGTCATGAACAACTGAAGTCGGTTAAGCACTAATAACATAACAAAGTCACAAGAAGCCGTTAGAGTCATCTTTCTAAAAACATCAGTACCCTAAATGCAAGGGAAGTCAGGGTCTGCATGTGGTAAAAAATATGCCGTGACTCACTCGGTCATAGATTCATCGTCTTTATTACTAATGATAATTCACTTTGGGTGGTAATCTATTCAGCGTGCTACCATAGCTCTGCACTAGGTCTGGTTTAGTTGTCTTGACAGTCCTGCTCTTCTTAATATGAAAATGAAATGCAGATAGTTATGCACTGATGAGTCATATGCTCCCTTCTTCAGTTGTCAGTTAGCAGTGGAGGCATCTTTCAACTTGTGTCATTTACAGTTGTTAGGGAACAGTTAATTAATAACTCATGAGGGAAGTGGCAGCGAGGAAGGGCCATTGATGAAGCAGAGAAGACCAATAATCACTACTATGAAAAGTAGAAACATTAACGTTTTTGTCCTTTTCAGAGTAACTGTAAGACTATAATAAGACTGTATGTTAAGGACACTCACTTTAGACTTCCAGTTATTACACACAGTCACACACTGCTGCACTGTTTATACAGGCAGAACAGATTTCTGGTCAGACAGGGATTGACATAGTTTTTGTATTTTGACAAAGCAGTATTTATGGATAGGTTTGATTTTCACAGTAAATTAAAAATGATCTGATCTAAGAGGAAGTTAAAGTTCATTCATTCTCACTTTAAATGAGGATGTATCACCCAGCATGATGTTCTATCTGTGGCCTACTCAGAGTCAGTGTGGTTGGAGTCTGCTCTGAGTCATTTAGCATGTCTTACGTAGCATGCTGACTGTACCTGTTAAGACACGGTCAGCCTGCTCTTGTAGATGATGAATCAACACTATTTAAACATCAAACTTAAGCTCAGAGAGAAGTTAGTACTTCCCATTGTTATTATTATTTTTTATTCATTTACGGCAGCAGTGAAAGTCACACAGTGATTGTACAAATTAGCATGAAACCATGATTTTCTTTCCCTGGAGATGCTCTAGCTAAATGCTACTCAGGAGGCAACACTGCTATTTTACGTGCCTCTCTGATGTAAAGTTTTTTATTTGTTCTTCTGCTTACTTGGTGGAAAGGAGTTTAATTTGTCGTAATCCATATAATCCATATTTAGTTTGTGTAAATTATACTGTTAAGATGTCTCAGGTTGTATTAAACTAACAGAAGGTTCAATTTGATATCTTTTGTTTTGTGTTTTGCAAATTTTTGTCTTGGGCATTGCACACCATTTGGAAACTTGTTGAAATTTTTTATTTTAAAGGTAATAAATTCACAGCAGTTTTTGTTTTCTCCAGAGGTAATTTTAGGTCGTTTTAGCTAATTTATTAATTACGTAACAGTATTTTTTTCCTTTTTACCAATTTTGTATTCGTGCAATAAATACAATATGGCCGCCGTTCTTTAAAGCCTCTCAGACGGCTGAAAACACAACCAGCCTCCTGCCCTCCTTCTCAGACAGGCCTCCGTTGTCATGGCAACATGCTATGGCGCAGCACTTATTGGGATTCAGCTGGATGGAAAGTGACTGTATTAGCTGTCCGGGTATTCAGTCCTCTCTCTCCCACAAAATATCCTGCCCTGTCTGAGAACCTGCAACACGCAGCAATCTACAGAGCAACCGAGGTTTGCCTTTGTCTCACCGCTTGAATATACTTTATGTGTGTGTGTATTGGTCTGTGTGCCTTTGTCTGCAGCAGAGATGCTACCCAAAGGACTTTCTCATCTGATTACAGCAAGTGATGTGCCACAGCTTTTATACTAATGTCTCCGTTTGTGCTGTTTACAGAGACAGTTTCATCTTTTCTTCTAGGGCTGCTATTTTACTTTCCCACTTTCATTTTTCACAATTTGTACCAATTGTTGTGGTTTACTGCCACCACATGCTGAGCGGAAATTTTGAATTTGTCATCAGTGCTTATGATTTTGCCACACCCCACCTTACTTTAGCTTCAAAGCTCATGTGAAATTATTTTTTTTACATCTCAACCTGTAAAATAAAAAGCCCCACATACCAAACCACAAACCAAGAAATGACAGTATAGCATACCGAGAGTCTTGTCAAACAAAGAGCGAAATGTCAAAGCAAAAGCCACTTCACGCACCTCTGCAAAGCGTACTTCCGCAAAAAAACAGATTAGAAATTGAGGGAAACCATGCAAAACATACCTTAGTAAATCTGAGAAAATGATGCTGGGCGAACAGGAAACAGTGTCATGCAGTATCCCTCTTCTATAGCACTCGGTATAGGCAACTATACATCAAAAACAGTTTCGTGAGAGCAAGGCGAAAGTAGTTTTTTTTCTATGATGGTCGCTGAACAGTGGTGTTGTCAGAAGCAGAGCTTTTTCTGACGTCTTTCTTCCTCTCCCTCCCTCTCTGTGTGCAGATGACTCCAGCTCCAACGTCCTTCGCCTCTATCCATGCAGCCCAGGTCCTGGGCTAGATCTACCCTGCCCTCCTCTGACTGTCCCTCTTCTGTCCTGCTACAGCTATAGGAATAACTCACAGTTTATACAGCATGTAGCTAAACTGGAGTATGGGTCTGCCTTTGTGTTAGCTGGGCAATTGAAGCGTTCGCACTGTAGCCACTGAGCAGGAAACGGCAACTTTTATTAAGCATGGCAGAGGGCTGTGCGGAGAGCGGAGAGATGCTGGGTGCTACATCACACATCAGCTCTGTGCTCGATGCTACAGCCAGGGAAAACGCTCAGCTGCATTGCTGATAGCAGCGTAGAGTGAGAGATCCTCTGCTGTACAACAAATGCCGTATCAAATCTCCCCAGCACAACACCAGCTAAATCCTGATGCATGTTGGTGTTGACCAAAAGGAAAAATGTCTTTTGCATGAAACAAAATAATCTGTAGCCCTCGTAGAAACAACATGCACCTTGAATGCATAACGCTACACCATCTGTTTCATGCTTATGCACTCAGTCTCTGTCTGTGCAGCAGTATATTACACCAAAGCCCTTCGTCCGCGCTTACGCAGTCACTGTGGTTAGGTAATGCAGAACCCGAGAGAAGATGGCAGTGACTACTGTCCTATTGTGTATCAGAGCAGTCACAGGGCAGATGTTCATCGATGCTTTTTCTCACGGTTGCAGTGATCATGCAAACTAAATGCAAGGCTGAGGGGAGAAAAAGAGAGTCCTGATATCAGCGGGGACTCTGGGTATACCTATATAGAGGCTGCTGATTGATGCAAAAGCAGCAGATGCGTCAGCACTGCAGACGAGGGGGAGGGGAGGAAGCTGAACCCGACATGGCACTGTGAGCCTCTTGCTAGCCTCTGAGGACGGAAGCAGCTCTTTTATTTACATAACTGAGTGTAGAGTCCTGTGGCTGTGCAGGTCTTCTCCTCATGCAGGCTGAAACCCACTTTAAAAAACCTTTCAAAGCCATTGCATCTTACATGCTGTTAACTTCAAAAGGCAAAGTAGCAGGTGTCATATCGTTATGCATGCACTCACTCATTGCCCTAAAGGAGAGAAACGTGCTATTCATGTGGTGTTTGTGCTTTCGTTTCTTCAAATACACTTGATGATCACGCTTAATCTGAGCTGCTGTATTTGTCCTGTTCCCTTTTCTGTGTTTGGTGCATCGCATCACTGTAGTTTCATGAATGTGTAATTAACCGCAGGCTCAGTCTGCTATTTTTTGGTGCTCACAGCAAGACCTGCTTCCTTGAAGACCCCTGCATTAGCCCGGGGAGCAGCTAGTGTGCCAGCATTTCAGGTATTTACATTTTCACTCTACGTTAGTGTGAAAACTAAAACAATTATGAGATTACTATTCAGATTTTAAAGGCTCCTGAACTTAGCCACAGTTTTAGGTGACTTCTGCCCACCACACTTGAGTTTTCTATCTTTTCCAACTTCTCATCATCCACAGATCTCTTTCCATCTCTGAAAGCCTCCTCCTTCATTTTATGACCATATAAATCACAAGTAGTGATAAAGAGACTTTTTATATTGGACAGTTGTGCTGCTGTGAAAATAACTGAATAAATAAACTTGTACCTCAAAAAAACATTAATAACCTGATTTTGTTTTTGTATAATGTTGTACTAACTGTCAGTTAATTTGACATTGGGTCCAAATCCTTTGTTTTGACATTTGGTGGTGGGGCCTCCCTTTTGTTTACATTTGGATCATGGATTGATGCTTTTATGGCTTTTGAAAACTGCACACTAAATATTTATGCCCAACAGCCTAATTTTACTTTCAATAGCTTAGCTTTACATGCTGCAGTCAAAGTAATACACGTTAAACTAATGTATTAGAACAATTATCCATTTAAAGATAAAGATATAGTTTTAAGTTTTTCATAAAACCAGGGAAAAAACAACAAACAAAAACCCTTCTAACTTTAAATTTCAGAGGGTGCTCTGAAAACACCAAGTAGGAGCAAAGTTTGTTGTAAATTGCTTCTATTTAGCACTGCATTACCTGACTGTGCATACTTTTATTAAGAAACCTTTATTTTATTGACTTCCCATCAGTGCACTTCAGCCTTCACTTCAGTGTTTATAAATGTAAATGCTGCATTTGAGAAAGAATAAAAGCATCTACAATGTGCAGGCAGTTGGTCTGGCACAAAAATGCTATTCTGCAGGAATTGTTGTGTCATAGCAATAATGTAGTAATAGATGGCATGAAGGTCTTTATCAGTCAAGGGTATACCCAGCCTCTTGCCCAATGTCAGCTGGGAATGGCTCCAGGGATAAGCTGTATAGATAATGGAGGGATGGATGAAGGTATTTATTGCATCAAATATAGTTTATTAATAAGCCCCAATTGAAGGACATTAAGCTTTAATTTTTGTTCATTGGTTGTCTCTGTCTTTGTTAGTGGAGGGTATACATGTGACACCACTGTCTGCAGAGGTCGCCAGGGTCACTCCCTCCAAATGGCAAACAGGCAACATTCAGTGTCTGCCAAAATGCTTTCACATAGGGAAAAAAAAGAGGATAACCCTGGAAAAATTGTAAAGAATTGTTGTATAATCTATTACAGACTGCCAAAAGCTAACATGAAGCAGTACTTTCTAAGCTCCTATTTTTCTGAATGAAATGTAATGAAATAAAAGATTTTTACAAATTTGTCCACAGTCAAAAAAAAAAAAAAAAAAATCCTCTGAAGACCTAAACACTTATAAATCCTGCTTTAAAACAGAACAGGGTATCTACTTGCATTACATTGTTAGGTGACATATACTGTAGAAACCTCAATTTAAACCTCAACCTCACTTTCTGACTACATTTCAACATCAACTGACTTCTGAGCACTTGATACATGATACGTATCACTCCTGTATCCAAAAGCCTTCACCTTTTCAGGATATTTATTTTCTTCCTGGTATCACAGCTCTGTCCATTCATAGCAGCCACCTGTTGGTTTGGTTGACTACTCAGATAGTATCACGTGAACAAGTGGCTTTAGTGCCACTTCTGTTATTGGAGCCAGAAAGTTTTAATTTGTCGGGATGGGGGTGGGGGGGTGGGGGTTGGTCGGAGCTGAAGTGTGGATGAGTATGCAGTGACTACAGCAGCTGATTTCCTGAGACGACTACTCAACTTCACAGCTAAGACACACATTCAAAGAAGTCAGTTGAAGTCTTTTGTAGTGATTGCTGTATATTTGGAGTTTTTCTCCAAACCAGCATCTAAGATGACTTGAAATGAGTGATGGTTTTGATGTTGAGCAGACTAATTGTTCTAATCAGTTGCTTTGTGCGATCCAATTCATCTCATAGCCTTCTTATTGTCTCTCTTAAATAAAGGAATCACTCATTTGTATGTGCATTATGTACTGCATACCCGACTATTGCATGTAGGCTGAAATGCATCTGTGGTAAGCCAATAAAATAACTGTTTTTTTAAATCCAAAACATTGTGACATAATGGGCTGTTTCTAACCATTGCATCATTTTAAACTGCGGAGACTATCGTTAATACTTAATACCATAACTGGACAAAGTTATAATGCAGTTTACGTGGATGGGATCATTATTTATGTTTTAAGAAAGAATTGGGAAATTTATGTGAACTATAAAGTCACATTCAAAAGAAATCTTCAGCCTAATCAGAATCAAAACTGAACTTAAAGCGCGTAGATACTACACCATATAGTGGATCCTATTAAGTATTTTGGTAGCATCACCTTGTCATCCACACTTGATATCACAGCTAGGATGTGTTCAAAGCCACAGGACAAAGTATACAGGCCTCTGTGCCTCTGATGCTCAGTAAGCTCAGCTGCGGCCTGTAGGGACGCTGATCAGCAGGGAGGCACAGACCGCAGTACAAGGCTGAGTAGGCCTCATCCCCATTCTCAAAGCATTCACACTCTTAGCATACAAAGGCACTCATCCCTGGTAGCAACACATGTTGCTGCCGTAACAAGCACTCATACTTTTGAGTTGCCTACCAAAAATGTTTCTGTGCAGAAGGTCTTGCAGGGCCAGTCTCTGCCGCTGTGGAAGTCTCTCTGGTGTTTGCTTAGGAGGAGGAAGGCAGAGTGACTACCCGGCTCCCGTTCTCCCTTCGGCCTAGATCAGGCCTGTAGCATCTTCCTTCTTCACTGCTGTCTGTTCTAGCAGAGGTTCCCTGTTCCTGCTGTGTATATTTGCCTTCTAGAGGCTGCTGCCACTGCTGCGTCACTCTCGCTGCATCACTGACCCACAAAGAGGAGCTGAGAAGGAGGGGTGGCGTGGAGAATGTGTGGAGGCAAGGGATAAGCAGAAAACAACCGGCACTGCTCTGCACTGCTCCAGCAAACAAATGGATGAAGCTTCCGCTCTGCCTCAGTTTGGGGCCTAGTTGCTGCTGTGGTATTCAGGAAGTGGGTCTGGGAGACAGATCCTTTATTGTTACGTAATGAATATTTTTTCTCTCAGACCAGACTCAGCTGAGAAGGCGGTATCCAGTGTTCAGAGGCTAATAATAGGCCATAGTACCTACCAGTCAGGGTTGTATGCGGTCATGTCAGATCACTCCAACCCCGAGCTATCATCTGGGCAAAAGAATATTTAATCTTGAGGGGATCTTTGTTGATGGAAAATGACCTGCATTTAAATGTGCAGTACAACAACACATTCTCTTTGCTGTCCTTTAACACAGGACACTGGAATACCTCATGTATAATAAAACAAGAACATTAATTTACTATGTAGCTGTTTTTGTTGACATTTATTATACGATATGTTGTCTCTGATCCACTGATTTACCTGATAGAAACAGAAAAAAAGTGCATACCTTTGTTTAACGTTACTGTAGCTTGCTTGTACAGGTTTCAGGTGAGGTGGGACCGGTGTGGCAGATGCCTTTACAGAAGTACATGTACAAGTTTTCAATCCAGAAAAAAATGTGTTGTAGTCTTTAGGCCTGGTAACCAGAATTACAGCACTTGTTTTGCACACGTTACCCAAGGGTTTATTTGCCTGATCCTCCTCCTCCCATCATCTGACTCCAGTTTTCATTGCCACGTTGCTCCCTCTGCTGGCTGCACAAGTGAACACATCACAGAGACCATACATAAACTCTGGTCGTCCGTAAGCACAGGCACTGCTGAGTACTGAAGGCCTTCAACAGAGGGCGCAAGAACCATTCAGTAGCAAATGTAAACAGGAAGCATATGATGAAATTGACCATTGACCTTGATATGATGTCAGCAGGGCTCTAGTTTAACCAGTTTATCGTTCAGAAATCACAATTGGACACTGAATACTGTGTTATATAGTATGCTGATTTAATTAACCTGTAATATTTCACAATGTAAACTCTTTGCAACATACAGAACTTGTAAGTAACTACATCTTTCCATTGAATACTTTTGGTAATTGTTGTCATCCAAAGAGCAACAATAAATAAGCAACACAGAAATACTGATTTGTTTTGAAGAATATTTGGCACATTTAGACCAATGGATTACATATTTTTTCTGAAATTCTGAATTTGAAACTTATGAACACTTGCTAAACCTCAATGAAAACACTGCCTCTTGTTTCACAAAGTGCAAAATTAACACTGGCTATCCATGTGCTGTGACAGGATTTGAATTGCAGTTGTTTAACAACAGGACAGGAACAAAACCTTTACTGCTTTACTGCTGCTCTTTGCTGCCACTGGTGTGGAAAAAGGTAAAGAAGATGTTCCTCCAGCCTATGGCATTGCCTATGTCCTCCATGTCACTGGTGAACCCAGCACAGCGATTCCTCACAGTGTGCTCCCAAAACTTCTCAGAATTGCAGAGCTGGTACAGTAAAATCAGAGCACAACAAAACATAAGATTGTGTACAAATACACATGAGCACAGAAACAGACAAAGAGCAAAACAGACACTAACACACCATATTTACATCATCTAATAAAGACTCTTCTGGACTGTAGTGAACTTATCATTTTAAGAAGTTATCACCTTTCTGAATCTATGTGAAACCTGTGCCAGAAGTGTTGCCTCTTTCAGCTGTAGGTAGGACATGATTTGGAGCATAATGTCATCAGGTAAACGCTCCAGGTAATCAATCTTTCCTTGACAAAGTGAAATTGTGTATTCCAGGATCCTCTGCCCAAAAACAGCACCAAGCTGTTCTACAGATGAGAAGTGGCAAAGCACAGCCTGGATGTCAGATACTTTAAAACTTAAGCAAACCTAAGCATTCTCTGTCAAATGATGGCTTTATTACAGCAAAAATAGTGAGTCCCAACAGAATAATGTACTTCACCAAAGAAGATTCATTGCAGATTAGGAACAAGTGAAAAAAGTTTCCAATATCATAATGTAAGACATAATGTAAGGCACTGATGAGGAAACCTTACGCTGTAGCCTTTTATGTTGTAGGAAATCCTGATGGGATGTCCTCAGCTCTTTGGGTGGAGCGCCTCGGCAATCAAGTCGCAAAGAAATCGTCCATGATCTCCATATTACCTACATTTAGGGCCATAGTGAAGATATTATTACCTATGATGCACTGGTGGTCATGTGAATCCAAAACACTATTTATGTATAATATTATATAACATATGATTTGTTTATGATTTTAACCCACAATAGCCACTGATTTTCCAAGTCATATACTGTTTACATCATGCCCCAAATTCACTCAGTACAACTTGAGATATAAAACTTTTATTGGATGGCACAGAACTCCTTGCTCAATTTGACAGAAGGTGTAGTACAAACTATGACATATTAGCCCAGCTAGGTATTATTCAAAGCTAGATGGCTAACTAGTGAACTGGAAAATTAGGCTAGTATTTGTTACCTATAAAAAGTGGTTTAATAAACAATTGGCTTCTAACAAACTTATTCTTATAAACTGTGTTTTATAAACAGAAACTCGTGCATATACTTGACCTCGTTTTTCGAAACAGCAAGATGGAAAAAATCTTTCGGAGGAGGTGGACCTTGACCGCCAATTTGAAAAAGTTGCTCCCCGATTAAGGACGCCATTTTGGACGCAGACGTGTAACCATGACAACTGTAAAGCAACTGAAATAACAGTATTTATTTAAAGGCAGAGGAAACGGTTTGATGGATGTTCTGTTACAGTAATGTGCAGTTGTTTTTATAAAAGGTGACGCAAGACATCAGACTAATCTTTAGAGATTAATGATTGATGTATGTGTATTAAAGGGGGTGGAGGGTCACGACCCAGCGGATTGATACCTCATATTTGTGACAAGCTAATGTTCCCAATCACTTCAATGTTGCTGTGAGTATCTTTGAATATGAATAAAAATACCCTCCGTCTCCTCTCTGACGGCGTTTTAGCTATATCTTTACACAACAGTGCGCCCAGTGCCGTGTCATTGGCTCAAAACAAGCAGATGCCGAAAGCTACAAATCAGAAGTAAGTAGTCCCTGAGCGGATGAATCACGCGGATGTATACTGCAGTTGTAGGCCCCTCAGCTGATGTGAAAGTAGCAGGAGTGGAGAGAGAAAAGAGGAGCTGGTGCACTGTCTGTTACAACTACAACACTGGAACAAATAGGTAACAACATTATACAAAAGGTAGAAATTTTCAGTGACATGTCAACCAACGGTCTCTCGGACCTTCGAGTTTATTCAGTGTCGAAATACATCGGTGGAATTATGATTCAGTGTTGCGAAAATATCTCGAATCCCGTTCCTGCTTTCCTGTTTTTTTGTGTCTAAAAGGTATCAGAGGCCATTTCTTTTTGCTAGCCAACGTTAACGTGTTAGCCGCTAGCTAGACAACATGTAAATTTTAACAAAATTTGACAAAATTGTTCCCAAAAGACTGAATTCGTGAGTTGTAATGAAGCTGTCGTTTGTTAAAGAAATCCCATTACCATCCTGTCGAGGTGGCAAAACGTTAGACAGCGACAACAAGGATTGCTAATATTCATTAGCTGGCATGCCAAGGTTAGCTGTAACGCTCTTGTTTGATTTGACAACGCTAAACGTCAGCTACGTGACTGCCCTGCAGTAGCTAATTCGGTGTTGATAAGGTCAGGGATTTATTGTCACTCAGACAGCTACATTAATTAATTCCAAGTGGGAACAAATAGCATGTATACCCAACAGTCTAGTGGTTATTTTTGTCCACCTACTGTTAGCGAGTGAACGGTCATTGAAGAAACATTCGCTATCTTACTTAGCTAAGCTAGCCTTAGCATGCTAATAATTAGCCTTGATACTTGTCATTCTAATCCAAACGGGAGCTTAATAAGATGCTCGACATTATTTTGTTCCTTCACCCAAACTCTAAATATGAAGTATGCGCTTTGTTGACACGTTGCTTGTTAGTAGTAAACTTGTTTCTGCTTGGTTAGCGTTAGCCGAAACGCTAGCCAGTGGTATACAGATAGGCAGGCATTGGCCTTAAGTGAGCTTAGAAAACATTAGTGATCTCCATAGCCAGCTAACATTGGTTAGCTCTACTTGTGTATTCAACATTCGCGTTGACAGTTCCTAAGAGACTGATACTGGATTTGCCTGGTTACCTGTCGACTTGACAGCTGTGTATTTTTGATTTAATCATCGCGTCAAATAGTGCATAAGGTGAGCTAACTTCGGTGCGAGACATGTATATTTTTTTCTTTAAACTTGATCGACTGCCAGACACAGAGCAGTGTCATGGCAGTGAGAATACCAAGTTAGCTTACGTTGGTTTACTGGTAGCCTGCTAGCTATATTACATTAAACCGCTTTCGAAAGACGGTCCAGCCGATGCTGCCATTTTCGATGTGTAGCTAATCTCAGGTGAACGTAATCGTTATTTGCCACTTAAAAGGCCAGTGTTGGCCATTCTGTGAAAAAACGCCGTTTGATATTACAAACAAGATACAAACAAGGCAGCTGTTCGATTTTGGTAGTGTGTTTAGTAAGGGAGCTAAATAGGTTGACACACCGGTACGCCAACTACGCATTTCCATGGAGCCACTGCTACGTTAGCCGACGTAACTTTAACTGGCGAGTCTCTGGTATGTAATTACTAACATTGTAGCGTTTTCTTGCCATTATATTTAGTTACAAGATTCGCTTTTGAAATGTGATAGTTTTTTGAAATGCTACAGATGCGACAGAGCTACTGTCAAGATGTATGGGACCAGCTAGGATATGAGTGGCTAAACATGCTAACGTTAGACGGTGGTGGTAGACAACTACGTCAGAATATACAGGCCTCTGTAAATCATGGGTATAAAAATTGGACACAGTCGTGCTTGTTTAGTGGTGTAGTAGAGGAAACTTTGTACCGGCGAGCGTTTCAAGCTGCCGATCATTTGATGTGCTTAACTAATCATATTATGCGCGAGTGTGGTGCACCAGTTGTCAGAATGGACGAATAAACAAAGACTAGGATGCACTGTCAGTGCAGGCCTAAAATGGCCCTGTGAGCTTGCCAAGTGTGGCGTATTTTTATGATCAATGATACCATGATTTAAGCCCAAACTACATAGGTTAATTAGTAATCTTCATTTTCAAGAGGACAAAAAGTATTTAGGTTTTGATTCAGCAGTCTCTGTGTATCAATTGATAAAATCATCCTGCTGTGTGTGTGTGTGTGTGTGTGTGTTAAAAACATATAAATCACTTCTGTTATCAGTACCCTCATGCCACTGACTCATGAGAATTACATTGAAATTATACTGCTCCCCATGTAAAATATGTTTTCTTTCACATCATGTCTAAAATGATTACTACAACTTCCTCAACAACAAGCTCTGTTGGTCAGGTATCCAAATGTTATGGCTATTTGAAAGAATATCAGCTAAAGTTATTTTTAAAAGAATTCTTCAGGCTTTGGAAGATCTTTATTTTTGTGAGGTCTATTTGACTTGCATTTTGCCCTGTGGTAAGTTTATACAGATTTGTCTCTGACCTTGCTCATTATTACTCAGTGGGACCTCAGGTAGTTGTGTTAATATTGTAAAGTGATATTTTGATGATGAAGGTGATATATGATGATTGTGGTTATTGGATGAATGAATGCCATGGGATTAAAAGTAAAGGCACAGATGTATAAAAACAAAGAAACAAATCAAGTACACTTACGGGTAGAAGGATACTTTACAGGCCAATCTGTAGACAATATACATGTTGACTCAACTGTTTGCTGTGTCTCATAAAGCCACTATATTACATTATAATTTTGAACAAGAGATTTAGATTAATGTTTAAAAACATTTAGTTTACCACTGTAAGTGGTTCAAATAAGTGTAAATTCTGTTGTTACCAATATTCGGTGACTGCTTGCAGACTTGGGAAAGTGTGAGGCTACTGCAAACATAAACTGATCTGTGTGGGTCTTGCTACTTTTTCTTCTTTAGCAGAAGGCATATTACTTAATATGAAATCTTTTTGGTAAGTTTATAAGAGTCTTAACCCACTGTTTTTTTTTTTATTGTATCAACTGTGAGTTGTCTGGTTCCTTGCGCGTGGTCTTTCTGTCACCAGGTCTCTGCCCCTTCTCAAATGGTAGTGTCAGTGACAGGGTCAGTTGTTTTCTGGTGGGAGTTTGTATCTTGAGATGCACAGTCTTGGTCAAATTGACATTTGTTCCCCAGATCATCTCAAATGGGCTGGATGGGTGATTGGTGGTGCAACAGCTGTCACCTGCAGAACAGCAACCTGTTTGAAACCAGGGCCAGTTGTCATAGCAGTGCATACATACAAGGCACACCATTGCCTCTTGTCAGTATTCTTATGTGGCTTCTTTCTCTCTTTGATTGCAGTGAATGGTAGTGTCTAGAAAGGGTATGTCCCTTCAGGAGAGAGGTGCCAATGTCCAACCGGCCTAATTCCAATCCAGGGGGGTCACTGCGCCGTTCACAGAGGAACACTGCTGCGGCCCAGCCACAAGACCACACAGTCGCGGGAAGGTGAGTCTACCTACAAACTTACTGTGCAGTTTTTGTTAAAATCTCTGTGCAAAGTAAGAGGCAGTAATCATAGGTTCTGAGTAATGTAACTTGAGGTTTTCTTGAAGAGAGCAATAAAAGAGGGCTGTAAAGCAGGGGGGTGTTTGTACTTAGTTTATGGGCGGTATAGGTGGTGGTGTTTGTTTGTAGTATATTGAAATTTAAACTTAATGCACAATGCTTATATT
This sequence comes from Lates japonicus, assembly GCA_033238685.1. Taxonomy (NCBI): domain Eukaryota; kingdom Metazoa; phylum Chordata; class Actinopteri; family Centropomidae; genus Lates; species Lates japonicus. Next base: position 3,655,646 of record BRZM01000029.1, on the reverse strand, counting down.
GGCCTCTTTGATCAAGGTGGAAGCTTATCTTGTGTTCTTTTATCATAGTCAAATGGTGATTAACTCTGTTTTAGCTGTTTTTCATTATACTCCAGAGGTGTTAATGATCAGAGGATATGCAGACACAGTCAGGCAAATTGATTTGGGGATTGATCAAGTCTCTCTTTTATGTGGCTTAATTACAGAAACCCACACTGTCACTTGCTCTTTAATTTCCAACCTTACAGGTTGCAGTCAGAGCAGGTAAAACATAAAGCAAATTCCCCACCTGAAAGTAGAAGACCTAATTCTAAGGCTTCCAAAGCCACAGCCAGCACAGCCACTGGCCAGTCCAGAGGGCACAGCTCAAGAAGGTACCCCTCCTCTCTACTTGGTGCTTAATGTGTGTGCGTGTGTGTATGTAGGGTTTGTACTTTATCCAATAACGTCATACTTGTTGTACACCTTTGGTTTTTGTTCTAAATCTGATTGAGTACAATGAATGTGGCATTGTAATTTATCACTGTTAATGGTTTCAGAAATTTCCTAAGATGGTGTTTTGTTGTCCCTCTTGCTCCCTAGCAGAAGCGGTCTTACTCTGTCCGTGGCTTCACTTGTGTTACAAGACGACCCAGAGGCTGCAGGGACATCTGAACAAGAGCGACCAGGCCACCAGTCAAAAAGTGAAGGCACCCGAGGGTTAAAGCGAAGCGAAGCACCTGACCAAATTAGTACCTTCGGACCGACCCCTGCCAAGAAGCCCAAATCGCTCCCACCACCCCGAGACAATACCTCAGAGACCAAGAAAGGCCCAGCTAAGTCCAAGAAAAGATCACTTGCTTCAGAACCATCTGCATCGTCAGGTCGAGGCCAGAGCAAGAAGAGCGGGCCCGCTGGGGCCTCACCAATCCAGAAACGGAAGAAAGCGGACTCTCTCCCCGGTCTAAGTAGCACCGCTGGGTCCCTCCCCAATCGTACCGAGGGCAGAACTGCAAAACCCACCAAGCTGGCTTCTAAATCGGCCGCCTCAGCCAAAGCTGGGTGTAGCAACGTGACAGACTCCTCTTCCTCTGCCTCCACCTCTTCCTCTTCCTCCACCACAGGCACCAACAGCGCCACCACGCAGGGCGCAAGAGTCAAACAGGGAAAAGATCAGACCAAGGCACGTCGCTCTCGCTCAGCCTCAAGTCCCTCTCCACGCCGTAGTACCCGTGACAAGGAGCAGGCCAAATCTGCCAGCTCTTCAAAATTTGAGTGGGCAGCACGCTTTAACCCCAAAGTCAACCTGCCAAAACCCAAACTGTCCTTGCCCGGATCCTCTAAAACTGAGACCTCCAAACCTGGGCCATCAGGATTACAAGCTAAACTAGCAAGTGAGTCACATTAACTGTGTGTGGATCCCCTCTCTTCATGGGAGAAATGCTCATTTAATCTACTGTCTGAGCTTTAGCATCTCTCTCTCTCAGTTTTTTCTTAAGAGAGCATTTCAGTACTATTTTGTTCCCTTTCAGAAATATTTGATATTGTCTCATATATGAGTTTACCCCTCTTGTGGTGATGGGAGGGGTTGAGTATGGTGAAGGAAAGTTTATGTGAGGATTTGCGCGAATGGGTTTGTAATTGCATAAAAAGATAGAGGGGTTTAACAGGGTAAAGATCGGCTTGTTGAGGGTCAGCACATTATTCTCGTGTGCTTGGTTGGAGGTTACACTTCTGGGATTAAATGTCACAGGACCTGTGATCCGAGCAGTGTCACAGCATCAGTTACAAAACCTCACTCTTGGTAGCAGAGATATTTGGTGCAGTTGACAGTTGAGACACATTACAGCGCACATATACCACAGAGGTAGACCATACAGATAAAAGCTTAACGTCTCATAAAACTGAGTATACATAGTCTGTTTACACACAAGGATAAAATTTCGCAAAGCCTTGCAGATATCAAGTCAAGTAAATTTTATTTATATAGCGCCAATTCATATATATCGTGTGCAGTCGGTGACACTTTGACGCACTGCATACAATAAAGCGTGCGTGCGTGTGTGTGTGTGGGTGTCTTGACTAGCATATCTAGTTTACATGTGGTGAGTGTGGACTTCACTGAGCTGGTGAAGTGGCTCAGATTTCAGACTTAAGTACCTGTACCCTGAAACTGAAGAGTAGCTAAATACATAAATACTGTTGGGCACTCAATTGTCAGTGTGGAGAAAATTCAGAAAGACTTTTTAGAAAAATGTTTTTTATGGTGATATCTCTGCACTCATGAATACTGTGAATGCTGAGTTATAATATGAGCAGTGCCGTTTGTTTTTTTTGATGCTCTCATGATGTAATGCGGTGTCATATTTATCTCATTAAGACATGCCAGTAGTTAGGTTGTAAGGTTAGTAGGTTAGTATTGCAGTAGGTTTTTATTATCTGGGTGGATTTGGGCAGTTACTGTTAGAAAGTTTTCTATAACTGTGGCAGCACAACAATTGATACTTGGTACCAGATAAAGCCACTTTTATACAGGTTTTTGAGGCTGCCGGTGGTACTGATGTTTGTTTGAGTTTGAATCCAATAATAACATTGTATGAATTTAGTTTTTTTCAACATAAAAACATAATGTATTTGTTTTTCATAAGGAGATCTTTTAGTGCTCTCCTGTTTCTGCATTACCATATTAACATATTATTGGTAATTGTGGACTACATTTTCTTGTTATATATCAGCTGACATATACGCCTGTGTATCTGTCAAGAACTAATATTGGTCAGAAATATTTCCTAGACACCATACTTTGCTCAGTCAAACTTATCATGCATGCATCAGCTGTATATTAAATATTGTCTTGCAAACATTATAAAAAAGCCTAAATAAAGTACAGTAAATAATCAACTAAACTTTAATTTAAATAAAGGAATATCTGATCAGAGGAAACAAAACTAACTTTTGGTACTTGACAATCACCAATAAGCACTGTTACAGCAATCATTTGGTCAGTACTTAAGACGTAGATATGGTAACCATGCCTAGTGTGAAGAGGGGATATCCAGAATCTGGGAAATTACAGAGCTGTTACAGTAGAAATCTGGTGTGTATGGTGAAGTGAGTCTGAGCTGTCAGGTCAGTGTAGGGTCAGGCTGTCCCAGTTAGGTGAAAGGATAGAAACTGAGGTGGGCTCTATGCCATGGGCCCTGGGCCCAAATGGAGAGACCCCTCCTAAGTTGGCTCTGGCGTGTTGGCCCACCAGCTGACCCAGGAGTATGTTTGAGGGCAGGGAAGGACTCACATGCTGCTACTGTCAAGAGGAAAGAACTTCATCTCTCTTTGAATATCTTCATTCGTCGGCTTGTAATAACTTTTATAACACACATAGATTCCGGTGCTCTTAGCTGTAATGGTGAGTGAGCATATACAGTGCTGTTGCATGTTCCAGTGATTATGTGTGGCTTTCCATTGCACATTGCCATTTCGATCATGTTGAATTAGTAATGTAACTGCAGCAGATTGTGAAACACATGGAGAAATTACTGTTTGACCAGGTATAATTCAGCAGTTGACAATTGACATACAAAAAATAAATGATAGTTCTTTTATCTTTAATTCATTTGGTCTTAATTTTTCTAATGTTTATTTTTGTACTACTGAATTATGAGTCATAGATCCAGCATGAAGGTTGTCCTGTCATAGGGCCATGGTTGAGTTACTATTAATACCCCTCTAGTCAGTGGTACAGGGCTCTAAACAGGCAACACTAGAGCCTTTACTATACTGAAGAGCAACATTCAGCATCAAACTGTGCTCTCACAGCTTCATTGACCAACATTTTTCACAGACCTTTGAGCAATAATTATGATATCAATGATGTTTATAATTATAAGGTGAAACTTCATCATCGTCATGATGGCTAGATGACAAATATTTAAATCAAAGCAAATATCCAGCCGGTTTTGATTTACTTTGTTTTGACAATGTATTTCAGTCAAAAAATATGTAAAGTGTTGGTGCTTTGTCACCTTAGGTTTGAGGAAATCCACTAAGAAGCGCAGCGAGTCTCCTCCAGCAGAGCTCCCCAGCTTTCGGCGGAGCACACGCCAGAAGACCACGGGCTCCTGTGCCAGCACCAGGTACAAATCACAGTGACTACAGCGTAGACTGTAGTGTCAACATTGACGCCTGAAGAGAGAAAAAAAGTGCATGAAATGGGAGTCATTTCTTTTAATCTAAGCACACATCAAAATGACAGCTATGTTGTACAAACAAAAACTAGACATTATAACCTTCATGACAATAGGATTCATTGCATGACTTATTGTATTAGACTGCATTGGTTTTAGCCAGTTAGCCATGGTTAAAGCCCTTATTTAGTTTTTGCAGGATTCAAGCAATTCACCTCAACAAAATAAAATAACTGGACCTCAAATACACAAGGGAAGAAGTCTATAAATTTGCATTTTGGACCATACAGTATCCATTTGGCTACAAACCTGGATGTTTACTGGAAACCCACTTGTACCAATCAGTATTTACTGTTCTTATTCCTTCCATCCTTGGTAGAACATGAGGTAGGGTTATTACAGCCCTGTATCACACAGCTGACATTGTGCCCACCAGTACTCACTTCAAACCTCCAGCATCTTAAACTTGGAAAGTGTTTGGCTGTCGAGACTGTGCATTTGTTAAGAACAGCTGCAAGGATCCACAGGAATCTTAATGCATCCCAGTTTTAGATTTTTGTACTTTTGCGTGACCAAATTTACAATGGCATAGTCGTAGATATAAAGCATGAACCACTGCTGTGTATTTAAATGACAGGGAGTGGCAACACAGAATGCACTGCGTTGTGTGTTGTCTGTACTGTCACTCACTGTCAATCTGTTTTTACTCATACCACAGTCGGCGGGGCTCAGGCCTAGGCAAGCGCGGGGCAGCCGACGCTCGCCGACAGGAGAAAATGGCCGACTCCGACAACAACCAGGATGGGGCCAACTCGTCAGCCGCTCGCACTGATGAGGCATCACAAGGGGCTTCAGGTACCCATCATGCCACTTTTTCAGTTCTTGTTTGGCAGTAAAACATCTGTTTTTGCCATGGGAAGAATATTAGGATGATCAAGAAGGGTTTTTTTCAGTAGCATCAAAAGCCACCAACTTGAAAGACTTCACTTTCTTTACTATTTAACTCTGACGGTGAATTTTATTTTTATACTGTTTCTTTGTCCAGCTTCAAGCTCAGTTGCTGGAGCAGTTGGCATGACCACCTCTGGAGAGAGTGAGTCTGATGACTCTGAAATGGGAAGGCTTCAAGGTATGTCAGAACACTCCCTCAGATTTTCCTGGCAGTCTTTGTTAAAATTCATTCATTTGTAGACCATGTCATTATATTATAGGGCAAAAAATAAATGTAAACCTGACTGATTTTTAATATTATAGTTTCAAGTATAAAGACTTCATAAACAGTTCTCTCAGGTTTATCTTTGGTATAGTTACCCTCTAAACCTTGCTCTTTTTGTCCTTATAGCCCTACTGGAGGCCAGGGGTCTCCCCCCTCATCTTTTTGGGCCCCTGGGACCCCGCATGTCGCAGCTGTTTCACAGGACCATTGGCAGTGGAGCTAGTGAGTGCAACCTTCTTACCCCTACACCAGTGTTCTTCATGTTTGGTAAGCTCTAAATAACTGGTGAGAAATTCTGTCCCCTATTTCCAGGCTCCAAGGCTCAGCAGCTACTGCAGGGCCTGCAGGCCACAGGCGACGAGTCTCAGCAGCTCCAAGCTGCTATTGAGATGTGCCAGCTGCTGGTGATGGGCAATGAGGAGACACTTGGTGGATTCCCTGTCAAAAGTGTGGTGCCCGCTTTGGTGAGTCTTAATCTGTTTGGTTATTAACCTATTCATTTTTTCCTGTATGTTTTACAGCTATGCTTCACCAAGATTTAAATCCTGTTACTTTGTTTAATATGAAAATCAGCAGTTCCAGGAAAATGAAAATTATTTTGTTACATTGTCTGTGTAATATTTGATTATCAATCATCTGATTCCATGTCCATACTCAACTTTCTTTCACAGATTACACTGTTACAAATGGAGCATAACTTTGATATTGTGAGTATGATGAACTTCTATAGATGTACATGTAGTTCTCTCTTGTTTTATTCATTTTTGTAATGTCACTGTGTTTGTGCCTGCCTTTGATCCATATACACAGATGAATCATGCCTCTCGTGCACTCACATACATGATGGAGGCATTGCCTCGATCCTCTGCTGTGGTGGTCGATGCTATTCCTGTCTTCCTGGAGAAGGTAAGACACTGTGCTCCCTATCTGTCCCTAATCACTTGTTAATTTGCTGTGGTGGCCTTTTGATATGCTAATGTCTTGTTCCACCTTCTTGTATGCAGCTTCAGGTGATCCAGTTCATTGACGTAGCAGAGCAGGCACTGACTGCCTTGGAGATGTTGTCAAGGAGACACAGCAAAGCCATTTTGCAGGCTGTAAGTGTTGCACTCTCTTTTTGTCACAGCCTTCAATTGTTCTCTTTCTTTCAGCCACATTAATGTTATAATGTCATCCCTCACAGGGTGGGCTAGCTGACTGCCTCCTCTACCTGGAGTTCTTTAGCATCAATGCTCAGAGGAATGCCTTGGCCATTGCAGCCAACTGCTGCCAGAGCATTACTCCAGATGAGTTCCACTTTGTTGCTGATTCTCTGCCACTGTTGACTCAGAGACTCACACACCAGGTACGTTTTTCCCATGTCAGACAATGAATTACAAAACACAACACCATCACAAATGTGTTTTGGCTCAAATGGTATCATCTCATTTACATCTTCACATCATTACAATAAATGAAGCCTGCTAGTGACACTTAACAGATATTTAAAGTTGTACCATATTTTTCATTGTGCTGGTTGGTCATTTAAGAAAAGGAGTCAGGTTTTAATTGTACAGAGTTAATTTTGTCAGGAATTACATCAACAGTTGTAGCCAGTAAATGTTGCCTGTTCTCAGATTACACAGAGTCTGCATTATTATTACTGTGGCTGAGTTTGCATTGCAATACTGACTGCAGCAGGCTATACAGAAATGGACTAATTCACATTCACCAAAGGCTGTATTCATTTAACACTCTTTCAGGATAAAAAATCCGTCGAAAGCACTTGTCTCTGTTTCGCCAGGCTGGTGGACAACTTTCAACATGAAGAGGTTTGACTTAACACCATGTTTTCTTCAGTATTCCCCATTTTCCATCTGACTCTCCAGCTAATATGTATCTGTCTGTGTTCAAATCAACAGAACCTGCTGCAGGAGGTGGCATCACGGGACCTGTTGACCAACATTCAGCAGCTGCTGGTAGTGACCCCCCCTGTACTCAGCTCGGGGATGTTCATCATGGTTGTGCGCATGTTCTCCCTTATGTGCTCTAACTGCCCCTGCCTGGCAGTCCAGCTTATGAAACAGAGTGAGTAACCCTCACACATGCACAGGCCAATGGGTCACCCTCTTGCAACTCACTCACTACTTGTCCCTTCATCATTACGGTTTACATACAATCATCTTGTATGTACTCATTACACACAGCACTGTTGGACTCACTAAATGGAATAGTTACCAGTGGATACAGATTTTGAAGTTCTGAATGTGTCTTATTTGAATATATATGTAAAAATCAAAAAATAATACAGATTATGCTCCCTGTTTTTTTTAGCTTGTAGCTAACTAACAACAACTATCAGCCTTGTGTATTTGTGTGTGCGCACATGCTATAGCTTAGATATGCTATAGCTCATCTCAAAACATTGTTAACCTAAGTTACCTTACTTTGCTCCAGATCCAACAGTCCAACTAACAACAGAAATGTCTTTGTTTTTTCTAATCAGACATAGCGGAAACTCTGCGTTTCCTCTTGTGTGGTGCATCAAATGGCAGCTGCCAGGAACAGATTGAACTGGTACCCCGGAGCCCCCAGGAGCTCTATGAACTGACCTCCCTCATATGGTAACATCTGTTTGCCTGCCTTCTGTTCAGTATTGTGGGGGTTAAGTTTCATGCTGTAAAATGCCTGTAAAACTTTCTTACATTATCCTCTGCGCGGTTTAATATACTCTGCCACACTGACACGGGGCCTACAGCAGTACCAGAAATATTACTACTGCTTCTCCCAGACCTTGAACCTCAGATACAATTGTTTTGTCACTGTAATCGATTGATATTAATAAATCTATGTCAGTGGTTTTGCAGTGCCAGTCTTCCTAAGATACATGTATTATTTTAATGAAATACAAATTACAATTACAAATTTGAACAAATTAATTAATCCACAGAACAAGTTATACTTTCTGTTATCCACTACTGTAGGCACAACTACCAAGTCATACCACAGCAAAGTCTGCTTATAAGACAGCATGTCTTGTCTGAGTCATTTCAGTAAAGCTATTAAAAGAAAAATGAAACCCATGTCACTTGATGGCAGTTAAACTAAACATTCTGAAACCACTCTTCTTACAGTGAGCTGATGCCCTGCTTGCCAAGAGAGGGCATCTTTGCTGTTGATGTAATGCTGAAGAAGGGTAGTGCCCAGACGACTGAGGGCGCGATCTGGCAGTGGAGGGATGACAGGGGACTATGGCATCCTTACAACCGCATTGACAGCCGCATCATTGAGGTATAAATACATTAGATAAAAACTGTATCTTTGCGAATCTCAAAATATGTGATAAAATGATTATTAATATGTTGTGGTATTTGTTTTATATAACTACTTGACGGCTGAATAATGTATTGAATCATAGAAAATGTTACATTGCATTACATTGTGTCATTATTTACACACACAATTGGGCTGATCTATATGTGATACTGACGTTGGGTGTATTTGGTGATTATCTGGCCCTACAGACAGCCCACCAGAACGGAGAGGATGAGATCAGCTTGTCAACTCTGGGCCGTGTGTATACAATTGACTTCAACTCTATGCAGCAGATAAATGAAGACACAGGAACAGCACGTGGTATCCAGAGGAAACCAAATCCACTTGCCAACCCCAATACAGGTAATGTAGGTCTTGGCAGATTATGTATATTTGTTATAAGAATGTGGCTTTGTAGAGGAGCAGACATGATCAGACATTCAACACCTGCATTCTAAAATGGTGGTCCTGCATGGGTTTCTTAAGTTGCTTCTCTGGAGAATGGACGTTTACAACAGTTACAATTCCAACAGTGACCAAGTTTCATGGCAGAAGAAGTGTTGGAGAGAATCCTTAACTGTACAATAAAACAACAATATAATTAACAAACTGCATGCATGCAGTGAGTGCAAGTCAGTGGACTGCAGTCACACAGATTCTTGCTACTAGAGGTTACAGCTGCTTTATTTGCAACAGAGCAGTCAGCAGTAAGCTCCAGTCAGTCTGTTGCTGTGTCTTGTCCAGTTCTGTATGAGTGGGTGCTGCACCTGATGTTTGAGGGCATAAAAAATTACCTTTTCTCTGTCTGTCTCCAGGGAGTCACCAGGAGGTTCGTCGAGAAGATGCACGAGCCCAGTTGATGAAGGAGGACCCTGAACTGGCAAAGTGCTTTATCAAAACTCTGTTTGGGGTCTTATATGAGGTGTACAGCTCATCGGCTGGCCCTGCTGTCAGACACAAGTGCCTTAGAGCCATCCTCAGGATCATCTACTTTGCTGATGCAGAGCTGCTGAAGGATGTGCTGAGGAACCATGCTGTGTCCAGGTAACAGTGCCAGGGCCGTGGGCTACTTTTAACACGGACCAAATGTACTCTTTGAGACAACGTAAATTGACCTCTGTCTATTTATATGTTTATTTCTACAGTCACATTGCCTCCATGCTGTCCAGCCAGGACCTGAAGATTGTAGTGGGTTCACTGCAGATGGCTGAGATCCTCATGCAGAAGCTGCCTGATGTCTTCAGTGTCTATTTCAGAAGAGAAGGTAGTGTATAATCCCATGGAAAACTCATGTCTGCTCACCAGAACAGATGACCTACAGTGATTTAAAGATGAGTGTTACCCCACGTTTCTTCTAAACTGCACAATAAACATGTTTTGAAAATCAACAGTAGTGTATAGTTGGTAGAACCCCATCACTTTTTGTATTAGGTCATATTTGTTGGGAAATTTCACAGCTGAAAGCTGCATCCGTCCACATGGAAACTATAGAAGCTGTAGTGGTTGAGATTAACCCAAAAATATTTTGTGCAACCAGAGGTCCAATTCCACAGTTGACAGAAATATTTTCTCACCATCTAAAGCTCGACAGTCAATAAGCCAAGTGGTTTCATGCAGTTTGTAAACATTTTATCTTGGCAGTAAAATGCACTGCTGCCAGTGTTTTCCTTTTCATTTCCTTTCCAGTGCATTATTCCTTGCATTGCTTTTATTTCACTTTGATCCACAGTCCTCAGACAGAAGTGACTAATGCCAAACCGGCAAGACGTTTCTGTATGTCGTGCTATTTTTTTTAAAGGCTTTAGACAATTTGTAATGCCGCTCTTTCTCCTTTCTGTTCCAGGTGTAATGCACCAGGTTAAGAACCTAGCAGAGTCTGAGAGCTTTCTAGTCACTAGTCCCCCTAAGGCATGCCCTAGTGGTACTGCCAGTCTGTGCACTACCACCATCAGCACTGCATCCACCACATCTGCTAATAATGCAACTCCAGACCTGGGCTCGCCCAGCTTCCAGCACAGCATGGACGACTCCCTGGACCTCAGCCCACAGGGGTGAGTCTGGCTTTGGCTTGACTGTTTACAGAAGTGTTTTTAAAATAAATTTCTAGCACAGGCCCAAATTCAGTGTCACACTGGAAACTAAGCTCATAAACACAAATTGCACTTGCGTCCTGTGTTGAACCAGCTAAAAACAGTTAGACCTAATTTTGTCTGCAAATTCCTTTGGAAACTGAAAATCTAAGTATATTAGACAGTATTGATTTTTATTCAGCAGTTCTCTTGTGCAGCTCTTTATAAATGTATTTATGTATGTTTGTCGGTTGTTATTGTAATGAATGGGCAAAATGTCTTTATCCCCAAGAGCATTACATTAATTATTTTCTCCTCCACAAAGGCGGTTAAGTGATGTCCTAAAGAGGAAACGACTACCTAAAAGAGGGCCTAGAAGGCCCAAATACTCTCCCCCAAGAGATGATGACAAAGTAGACAATCAGGGTAAGTTTAAGTGTTACTGTCACTGTGTGTGTGTTTGTTATTACCAAGAAAGGCTTCAAAGCACATCTACTCCTTTTGTTAAAAGAATAACAAAATCTTCTAAAATATATCTCAAAGGAATAACATCAGAAAATAATTACTGACAAATTGGTTAGTTTTTTGTATCACTGTTTTATATATTTTATATCGCTAAGGTACTGTGTAGATGCATATCCTCCTGTTTTACCAGCTAGTGTATGCCTCTACTAGCTATGACCAATGAACTTCATTTTGCAACTGCAAGATTGACAACAAATTCTGTTGCTCTTCAGTTACATTTGAGCTGAAATGTCATTTTGTGATCTTGGTTATATTCTCAATCCATAGATAACTCTCCTAATCTCCCTTTTTTGGTTCACAGCTAAGAGCCCTACCAGTACTCAGTCACCCAAATCATCCTTCTTGGCCAGTCTCAATCCCAAGACCTGGGGCAAGCTGGGTGCCCAGACCAACAATGCCAACTCAGAGCCCTCACGCACAGCGGGGGTGAGTGGCCTGGCAAGGGCACCTCCCAAGGACTCAATTTCAAATAACAGGTATGATGATGAGCGTTACTGGACAAAGGTTTCACTTTTTTGCACTCCCATATTATCTAAATCACACCCTCTTTGTTGTGATTGATGTCAAGTATTAATGCAGAGTGATCAGACACTGTGGGGTGAGGTGTGGACTACTGTATGTAATTTGTGAACTGTGGTTTTGCAGAGACAAAATAAAGGCCTGGATCAAAGAACAGGCAAGTAAGTTTGTGGAGCGCTACTTCAACTCTGAAAATGTGGATGGCAGCAACCCTGCACTGAATGTACTCCAGAGACTTTGCACAGCCACTGAGCAGCTCAACCTGCAGGTAAAACATATAATCACCCCTTTATTGAACAGCAGGCATAAATTAAGGAATTTCCCAACAGGTTTAGGCCATGTATTGTTTTTTTAGAGGTTGTTCTTAAAGTTGAAATAGCTGTAGAAACCTTACAAATGTTCATTAGGTCCTGTTTATGCAAACTTGACAAAGAAATGAACTGAAATTCACTGTATAAAACATTTTCCTTCTGTTATGTTCACACTACTCAGGTGGACGGTGGTATGGAGTGCCTGCTGGAGATCTCCAGTATTGTATCAGAATCTGATGTGTCGTCTTTCGAGATCCAGCACAGTGGGCTGGTGAAGCAGCTCTTGGTCTATCTGACCTCCAACACCGACAGGGACTTGCTGAGTCGTGATGTTCGGCTCAAGAGGTTCCTCCATGTCTTCGCTGGCTGTCCGGTGAGACCCTAGATCAACATTTACTATTAAAATAAACTAGAAGTTCAGTATATGGTACACGGTGACCTGTTTCTTCTCTCTCACATTTTGTGTCTTCCTCAGTCATCCTGGAGGGTAAATGCTGTGCACACACATTGGAGCTTAAGTGTTTGTTGTCTCTTGTCCCCTCTTTATCCTTTATCATCTGGTTTGTAGGTTCCAGGAATGGAGCCTGTAGGTCGTCTAGACCCAACAGAGAATGGGCCTTATCTGGCACTGGTGCACAAGATGAACAGCTGTCTGAGCCAAATGGAGCAGTTCCCTGTCAAAGTGCACGACTTTCCCAGTGGCAACGGCAATGGCAGCAGGTCCGTGGCCTTACATAACTGTGTATCTGATCACTTTAAGTTGTACTGTTAGGTATACATTTGTCTAATTCGATTAATTTCTCTCTCCAGGGGCTCTCAGGCACTGAAGTTCTTCAACACACATCAGCTCAAGTGTCAGCTGCAGAGACACCCAGATTGCACTAATGTTAAACAGTGGAAAGGTGGCCCTGTGAAGATTGACCCCCTGGCCCTGGTGCAAGCCATTGAGAGATATCTTGTTGTCAGAGGTGAGGGACTGCTCACAGAGCTTTGACACGTGTCTTCTAATGTGGGTGGGATTACCAGGGGTCCCTTCAGTCAGGGAAAATTTGACCAGATTCGTGCAACTTGGTTTATTGTTTCTGCTGATCCCCTGCCCAACTGGACACAGTTGCTAACTTGAAATCTTGTCTGTACAGGGTACGGCCGAATCAGAGAAGAGGATGAAGACAGTGATGATGACGGTTCAGATGATGAAATAGATGAATCACTGGTATGTGAGGCCATTGATTCCAAATGAACTTTATCTCTGTGAATATCTGTATTGAACTTCATCTAACTATAACTTTAATATTATTAATGCACCATATGTAATTTTTTGGGCACCCAGGCAGCGCAGTTTCTTAACTCCGGCAGTGTGCGTCACAGACTACAGTTCTACATTGGTGACCACCTGTTACCATATAATATGACGGTATACCAGGCTGTACGACAGTACAGTCTTCAGGCAGAAGAAGAAAGGGAATCGACAGACGATGAGGCAAACCCACTTGGGCGAGCTGGCATCTGGACCAAAACGCACACAATATGGTAAAAATGCTTTTTTTTTTTTTTTTTAAACTGGTTCTTCATTTGTACAGGTGTCTTGTTCATCTTAATTTTTCCATTCTGCATCTTTTGACTTTCATAACCTTCACTGTCACTTTTGAAGAAAGGAGCAGCATTTTTTGGGAATGTGGTTGTTTTAATCTCATAATCCAGTCATGACTGGTCAATCAAAAGAAATGTTATCTTATTTACCTTAGTCAAGTCAATTTTTATTTGTATGGCACCAAATCACAATGGAAGTTATCTCAAGGCATTTTTCATAAAGAGCATGTCTAGACCATACTTTTTATATTATTATATTTACAAAGAGAGACCCAACAATTCCCTAGCAGTGTCCAGCCATGCAGATTTATTTACCAAATTTTGGAGACCTACTCTACAGTGCACTGTGAAGTGCTGTATTACACAGGATGTGATGAGCACATGTACGAACCACAAGTTAGAATTGCAAAAGGTTATTGGCTTCAGTGCAGAGTTGAAATGATCAGTGTCAAAAATGCACATTTTTCATGTCCATGTGCCAAATCCAAAAACATTTACATGCTTTCTTTTTCAGGACTTGTAACACTGTAGAATGGTCCCTTTTTTTTAGAAATGTTTTTTCCTTTATTACACTTAGAGCACACCATGTCTTGAAACCTGAACTGTACATGCGAGTAAGAGTATCCATAGACAAAATGTGCTGTCTTGTCTCCTGACAGGTATAAGCCTGTGAGAGAGGACGAGGACGGCAGCAAAGATGCTGTGGGTGGAAAGAGGGGCAGAGCCCAGACTGCTCCCACCAAAACCTCACCTCGCAATGCCAAGAAGCAGGATGAGCTGTGGCATGGTGAGGATCTATATCTTTAAGTGAAGAGTTTCTCAAACTAGTGTCTGTATTACTGTCTAGCTCTGACAAATTGCAGCTCTTGGTCGAGTGCAAATTTACCGCATCTGCTTCTGTTCTTTACTTGGTTGTATATGAACAGTTAACACCTTAAGTGTTAAAATCGGGTTTCACATAGTCAGTGTATGGGCTCAGCAAAGTTATTTTTACTGGGGAATTCTTAATTATAATGTTCATGAATCAAATTAACTGTTGAGTGACCAGATGAAGAAAATAAAATCTCCTCAATAGTCTAGTTCTGACATGTCTGCACATTGTACTTAATTACTACTGTTGATCCCAATCACTTCCAGATGGTGTGTGTCCCAGCATCATCAATCCCTTAGAGACATACCTCACTTCGGAGCCACCAGAGACCATAACCTTTGATGACCCCTCTTTAGAGGTCAACCTGCTGCTGAGGGTCCTGCACTCCATCAGTAGATACTGGTTCTACTTGTACGAGGTAAGTCTCCTCGCCAAAGAATAACAAGAGTAAAGCAGTCACATATAACTGGTTTGTTTCTTGCCTTTTTATCTCACTTTGAAAATTGTTAATGGAGCTTAGTTGTGAACTCTGCACCAAACTTGTGTTGGGTCTATGAACAATTAACAGGATGCTCATAAAGCTGTGAAAAGTTATATATATATATATATATATATATATACACAAATACAGACACATTTTAATCTGATTTCAGGTACTAAATGAAAAATATAGTCCTGATTTATGGCTTTCTCTAAATGTTTTTTTTCCAGGTCTATGTGCAGTTGTTATCAGTTACAGTTTCATTACATAGAACATGAATATTTTTGGTTGTTTTGCAGAATGCTGTGTGTAAGGAAATAATCCCTACCAGTGAGTTCATTAACAGTAAGCTGACAGCCAAAGCCAACCGTCAGCTACAAGACCCGCTGGTCATCATGACGGGAAACATCCCTACTTGGCTCATCGAGCTTGGAAAGACCTGGTAAATGTTTCATACTGTTGGCGTAAAGGAGGGATAACAAATCAATCTGTCACCTGCATAGCTTGAATACAAAACAGATGTTGATACAATTGGTCAGTATTGTTGGTACATTTCTCTCTTTCTTTCTCTCTGCAGTCCTTTCTTCTTCCCCTTTGACACCCGGCAGATGTTGTTCTATGTAACTGCCTTTGATCGCGACAGAGCCATGCAGCGTCTACTGGACACAAACCCTGAGATCAACCAATCAGATTCTCAGGACAGCAGAGTTGCACCACGTCTGGACAGGAAAAAGGTGCAGTGTCATACCTGTAACATTTAATGGAATCCACCAGTTTCTATTGTGTTTTGGATGTGTATATATGTTAAGGATATCTGTACCATTATGTGTGACCAGACTTTAACGTCTCTCCTCGCGACTTGTGCTTTCAGAGGACGATAAACCGTGATGAGCTGCTCAAACAGGCCGAGTCTGTGATGCAGGACCTCGGCAGCTCCAGGGCAATGCTGGAAATCCAGTATGAGAACGAGGTACCTTTATAGTTTCTCACGTCTGAATCATGCCAAGACATGTACTTTGGTGCAAGATTTTTGGAGTCTCAATTAAAAAAAAAATCTTCTTTCAGGTCGGCACAGGTCTTGGCCCGACTCTGGAGTTCTACGCTCTGGTGTCTCAAGAGCTCCAGCGGGCCGACCTCGGCCTGTGGAGGGGTGAAGAGGTCACTCTGGCCAATCCTAAAGGTCCCATCTTAAGCACTCCAACATTGTCACATTTTTGTTTCTATGCAATGTTTTATTTTGTGTGCTTATTGATCAGTAATATTACCTGACACTTTAATATACATTTTAGCTCTGATTGATGACGTCCCATGACAGTCACTCTTAATACGACTGCACTGAATGTAAATCTATTGAAAATGTATTTTTATATGTGAATGTGGTGCTATATGTCATATTTTCACCTGACTTTCTCTGACTAAACTCTTGTCTCTGCCCTACAGGAAGCCAAGAGGGAACTAAGTACATGTTCAGCTCCAGAGGACTGTTTGCTGTTCCCTTTGGCAGGACAACCAAACCAGCACACATAGCCAAAATCAAAATGAAGTTCCGTTTCTTAGGAAAGCTAATGGCCAAAGCCATTATGGACTTCAGACTGGTAATGACTTCTATTTATCTGAGCAAAGGCATTTAGGAATGCTCTTCTGCCAGTGCTAAATTAATCCTATTTAGACATGTATCAAGGTGCCTGCTTAATGATAGTTACATTTTTAATATTTCAAGCACTGGTTCTTGGTTTGTGTCATCACATGTCCATTTTTGCAGCTTATGTAGTTCACCATACTTCCAGACAAATCCAGAGGCGACAGGGTTTGAGCTGATGTCCGATATATCACATGCTTTTTCATGTGCACTTGTTGTGAAATGTTTTTGTTTTATCTGATTTCATGAACCACTTTCCTCCTGCTCCTTTCCACAGCTGGACCTGCCCCTGGGGCTGCCGTTTTATAAATGGATGCTGCGGCATGAGATGTCTATAAGCTCCCATGACCTGGTGAACATTGATCCCAGTGTGGCAAAGTCCATCCAGCACCTGGAGGATATCATTCGCCAGAAGAAGAGGCTGGAGCAGGACCGATCACAGGTAAAACACCCCCTCCTCACATTGTACAGGTTTGGTGTTATGAAAGAGCTGCCCTTAAACCTGGTTGTTTGTGTTTTTGTGAGGGGTTGTTTTTCACTGGCTGTTAACATAGAAAATCATCAGAACTCTGCTCCTAAAGAGCTGAAGTGCAGGCCTTGCAGTGTGGATATCTAGGTTCTGAAAGTTCATCATCAGAAATCATATTTCATCAGAACTTATAACAGGTGCCACATTTTAGCAGCAGCTAAAGCAAAAGACCTGTAATGTTCAGTAATAATGTCTATTCTTTAAACCTGTGTTTGTCTGTGTGTCAGACGAGGGAGACCCTGCAGCAGGCACTGGAGAGCCTGAACATGAACGGCTGCTCAGTGGAGGACCTGGGTTTGGACTTCACCCTCCCAGGATTCCCAAACATTGAGCTGAAAAAGGGCGGCAAAGATGTCCCAGTTACAATCTACAACCTGGAGGAGTACCTCAGGGTATGACTCTCTCATTCTGTTTCAAACTTTTTGTTACTGTTATTATTGTTCCTCTTAACGTTATTTTTTTCCCCCACCACTTTACCTTTTCTCTCCCTCTAGTTGGTGGTGTACTGGACTCTAAATGAAGGAGTGTCCAGACAATTTGAGTCATTTAGGGAAGGGTTTGAGTCAGTTTTCCCCTTGCATCACCTGCAGTATTTCTATCCAGAGGAGGTAAGTTTTCTGTATATTTTCCTGTTCTTGCCACAGTTCACTTATATTTGAAGAAAATATTTATTTTCAGTTTAGTCTAACTTTTCTCCCCTTTGATTCTCATTGTCTCTCCTCTTCTGCCGTAGCTTGACCAGTTGCTGTGTGGCAGCAAATCAGAGACGTGGGATGTCAAGACGTTGATGGAGTGCTGTCGACCGGACCACGGTTACACACATGACAGGTGAGACAGTCAAACCAATTGTGAGGAGGAAAGAATGGCCTCGAAATACTAGCAAAGTCACATAAGTCACATTAACTACGATGAGACTCAATTTGTGTCTGGTTTATTGTGAATGTGTTATACCACTTGAGGCAGCCATAGCAGACACATCAGAAACATCATATCTAGTTGGCAGTTGTGTCCAACACTGACCATTTTGTTGCCCCCTGATTCAGTGCTGGGCTGTTAATGCTTGTACGATTTTACCACCATTAAAATTTGAAAACCACACCTGACAATTTATTTAGTGTGGAGCACCATAAAACATGGGTTCAGGCTTCTTTCTTACTTCCTACATGACGCACTGTAGGTAAAGGTAAACATTAGTCTCAAGACCCACGTTTGATTTGTATTTAATCTCTTTAATCTTAATCTTTAATTTTCCTGCAGCCGTGCAGTTCGGTTCCTTTTTGAGGTGTTGAGCAGCTTCGATGCCGAGCAGCAGAGACTCTTCCTGCAGTTCGTCACAGGAAGCCCCAGACTGCCTGTCGGAGGTGAGGCTCCTCAGATCACAGACTAGCATTAGTCAACATAAGATTGATTTATGAGCTTATGTGAAGAATAATGTGAAGGCATGCTGTGTTCAAAGTTAGCTTCACTCTCACTCTGCTGTTGCTCTTGTCCCTCAGGTTTCCGGAGCCTGAATCCCCCTCTGACGATCGTGAGGAAGACGTTTGAGTCGACCGAGAACCCGGACGACTTCCTCCCCTCAGTCATGACCTGCGTCAACTACCTGAAGCTGCCTGACTACTCCAGCATAGAGATCATGCGAGAGAAACTGTTGATTGCGGCTCGCGAGGGCCAGCAGTCTTTCCACCTTTCCTGATCTCTCCACATCTCACATTCAAATGCCTTCTACAGCGACTGATGAAATCATAACTTCCTTCTTAGTTTTTTTGTAATCACATACATTAAGGCTACGTGTACAGCCTTCTTGTTAGAGAAAGCAGCTTGCAGAAAAATTAAGACTTTAAATATATATTTGCTGCCCCTGTCTCTCAAAAAAAATATAAAAAATAAAAAAATGGAAAGGTGTTCCATGACTCACAGAACTTAAAATATAAAAAAAGAGAGTTAAAACTTATATCAGTAGTTGAATAATGTTAAAAAAGATGAAAACATCTGGGTGACATTTTAAATTGCATTGCTATGTGATATTTAAAAAAAGGGATGTCTCCTCTCCAGAGTGGTGGACAACGTCACTGGGTGCTGGGGGGATGAAGGGGGGGTGGGGGGGGGTGGGGGGTCCATTGAGCAAGCTAGGTTTACTTTAGCTCCAAAGATCATTTGTACAGACAAATTTGCAAACTTTGCTCATTCTACACATTTGATAGAATAGCTCTTTGTTCTCATGTCTCTTCCCCTCAGTTCGTTCGTTCGCATTTTGTTCTGTATTATATTGGCCCCAGTTTGTGTGTTGCGTTTTGGTTCAGCTTTTCCCCCCAGTGTGTCTTTGCTTCAAGTTGTGGAAACGAGAGTTGCAGTTGGTTGAATGCGGGTAGTGATGAGCGCATATTATCTTTTTTTTTTTCTCTCTCTCTCTTTCCCCCTACCCAAGTTGAGATTGTGTTCTGGCCTCCTTTATTATAGAGAGCTTCAGCTCAAATGAAGAGTTGTAACCAATGTGTTGATCAGGTAAATTTGTTTTGCTCTTTTTTGATAGAGTTTAGTGTCTTTCTGTTGGGGCCCTACCGGATGTGTAGGGTTATCTTGGTAGACCAAGCTCTGAGCAACCCTCAACACATAATGTAGCTGGGCACAAAATTTGGCTGGTCTCATTTTATCGTTTTCATGGCCAGATAGCATTTCAAGTTCATTTATGGAATAAAGTTTATATGCAGTTTCACACCCTGTTTGAGGTGGGAATGTCTGCTTTACCTTTTTTCTTTTTTTTTTTTTTTAATTTTCTATATTGTCTTTATTTCTTGCTGTAGTTGATTATTATTATTTTTTTCTTTGCACTGCTGGCTTGGAACAAACCGTGGTGTGCACCTGCAGTCTGTGGCCAGGGGAGGGCGCCACTGTATGCTCTCCTGGCCAAATCGTTCATGTGCTGGTTTCTAAGATCTGCAATAATTTACTGCATCAGGTTCATGTTTTTACCTGAACATAAATAAAGTAACTGTTTGACTCATCTTTGTTCATTGTTAGTTTTATTTATCCATCCCTCCATTTGCTTCGCCACATTGCTGTTAATGATCATTTTAGATGCGTGCGGATTTGAGCAGTTTTCAGTTTGTCCTCTTAAAGACGATTACCAGTCAGTTTAAGATAATTTTCTCTGGTCCTCCATGGGACTCAGCTGTGGACAGGTTTAGGTGAGTTGCCATGGAGACGGTGACAAAGGTGAATAATGTGACTCACCTGGAGTGTTGCTCTTCAGATCTCAGCTGGTTTTAACAGCACTGGTGGCTCTAAAGCTGGATCTTTACCCACCGCTGTGTTTCCCAAACTCTTGGAAACAAGAGAAAGCTTAGCAGTGGATTTAACATTACATAAGACGTGTGTGGGTGTTGAAATTACCAATATTTAACCATTGGTTCAACCCATCTTCCTTGGAATACAGTTTTTCTTTTTTTTTTTTTATTGAAAATTTTCTTTGATCACCCAAATGGCTTTTCTCTGTCAGTCTGTGACTGATTCTCCTCTTCTTCTTCTTTGTGTTGTAAACATTGTAAACATGCATAATAAGGAGGGTTTTAATGGTTGGCACAACCCTGTGAGTTTACCATCTGCTGTGGTACCTGTGTTCAGTGAGCTGACTGGAGCGGTGTAAGGGGACAGATTTACTGCACTGTGGGAAGATTCATTATGGAAATGGAAAAGTTGAGGCCAGGATGTAAGTGGCCAACATTATCTCATTATCAACCGCAGGGTTTTATATTGACCATACCGAGCACGCTACTATGACAAGACTCCTCTCTCGGAGGCACGCAGCTACATAAACTAAATAAACTGAGGCTGTGAATCTCACACACCAGCCCCTGAGACTGAGAGAGAGAAAAAGAAGACAAGGTTAAGGACTTCCAAAACTACCTACTTACATAGCATGTGTTTTGTAACTGGTACAGTTGAATTTGTCAGTGGTCATTTTTTAAATTCTCAATATAGAGAAGTCAAGATATGCTATTAGTAAATTGCACTTACTCACAAATTAAAGGTTCACTCCAGCAATTTAATGTTTGACCTGCAACTTTTTGTCCATAGTGTGGCTTAAGCACCAAAACTGCTGAATCCTACACTACCCATAATGCAGCTGAAATGCATCTGTCTTGACATGTTTATTTGGTGGCCTGCCCCTTTAATGTTCAGTGTCCTTGACAAATCACTGATGTGTAATTGGTTATTAAGTCAAACAAAAACTCTGTGACCACCCACTGCAGGATTTTGAACAAAGCAGCATTATGTAAGATTAGGAACTCTGTGTACTCAAGGCAAAATCCACCCCCCAAAATGTTTTTGAACACACACATTTCTTGAAGACTGCAGTATAAAAGAGTCTACTATAATACAGTACTTGTGTGCAGCCCTGTAAGAGCTGAAAACAAGGGCTTGTTTTCCTCTTCCAATTAACAACCCCAAACATTTCTGTTATCCTTTGATTTGTGCTCATAAAAAGTAAGCTAATCCCTGTTTTTGTGATTTAGGACTGGTCATGAAAATAAAAACATGTATTCTAATTTCATTTTTCATAACAAATGATTTATTGAGATCACTCATAGTGAACGACAGTGAATGATCTCTGACCTGTGGGACTGTACTGTCTACATACACTAGATTATTTTAACCTGGTTCAGTTTAAAAATACAAGTTCCTCTGCTGCCATAATAATGTGAATTAACTGAATTTAGGTCGAATCATCGCTTCAGATTTGTTGTATAAATTTAGAAGATGAAAACTTGGTTAAGTGAACTTAAGTTGGAGGTATGCTAATAGAATCATACCTGGCTTCACCTGCAGAATAGGGTGGGGTTCAATGCTGAAGATTTAATCCTCCCCACTAACATTTTAGTTAGTGGGGTTAGTTTAACCCGCCTAAACTGAATAGTTTAGGTTACACCCCGTTCTGCAGGCTGCAGCCAGGGATACTGGTGCTAATATGCTGACAAAGTTTCTTCAGAAACTTAACTGAATGAGTTGAGTGAACTCGCAGCAGTTTATTCAGTCAGCTCATTGATTTTGAGTCAGGTGAACTAATATTTATTCTGATTGTTTGGAAGTGCTCTGACATTGAAAACTAGAATTTTAAGTTGAATTGTCTCAAATTTAAGTAGTTATATACAATAATTAGAAAACATTAGTTGACCCCACCAAATTCCTGTGCAATTTTATACATACATTTTATGAACCTTCTTAAGAAGTGGTGGAATGTAACTTAAGTACATTCACTCAACTAAGGTACTTATGTACACATTTGTGGTACTTGTGCTTTACTTGAGTATGTCCATTTTATGGTACTTGATGCTTCTAATTCACAATTCTGAGCCAAATAACAATTTAATCTAACCAATGTTTAAGTTATTAATCAATTTATTAGATTATGTTTCCCCTCAATACTTTTCCACATGGTTTAATCTCAGTAACTATTCAAGTTATCCAATATTTCATCTAAAAAAATCATAGATTAGAGAAAAGTCCAAAATTTCAAAATCTGTGCATCAGAATTGAGTTTTTTCTTCTTTCCCCTCACATTAATCACCTCCTCACCCCTTAGATTTATCTTGTGAAAGGTTGGAGGTTTGATGCATCAGTATTAATAGTAAACTTTAATGTAATACATCAGTAACAGAGGCCAGTTGTTAGTTAACATTTTAAATGCAGGACTTTTACTTGTAATGGAATATATTTATGCTGTTGTATTGGTACTTCACTTCAGTAAAGGATCTGAGTACTTGCCTGACCTTCAGTGCTCAAACCAAACTCGATCATTCAGACTTCCATCAGCATGATTCTGCTGTTTTCGGACTCATCATCTCCCTTGTGGTGAAACCGCCTGTTATCACTGGAAAGCAGCTAATCTTATGGCAAAGCTGATGAGGATTTTCTCCACCAACTTGCCATAAGATTAGCTTCTTTCAGTGATAACAGGCGGTTTTACTGGGGAGATGATGAGTCGAAAACAGCGATCATGCTGAAGTCTGAATCAGGTTGGTTTGGCACTGGAAGGTCGGTGAAGTACTCAGATCCCTTTACTGAGTGAGTACCAATACAACAGCATAAATATGTTCCATTAAATAAAGTCCTGCATTTAAAATGTTAACTAACAGCGCTCTATTACTGATACATGCAGTTTCTTATACTGATCGTCAGAGCCTCAACCTTCACAAGATAAATCTAAAGGGGTGAGAGGTGATTATCAGAAAGAAAAAACTCAATTCAGTGCACAGATTTGAAATTACAGACTTTCTCCTAATCTATGATTTTTTTCAGATGAAATATTGGATAACGAATAGTTACTGAGATTAAACCATGTGGAAAAGTATTGAGGAAACATAATCTAATAAATTGATTAATAACTTAAACATTGGTTAGATTAAATTGTTATTTGGCTCAGATTGTAAATTGAGCATCAAGTACCATAAAATGGACATACTCAGTAAAGCACAAGTACTGCAATGTGTACATAAGTACCTTAGTTGATCAGATGTAGAATTGGTTTCTACTTCAGAAGGTTCATAAAATGTATGTATAAAATTGCAGGAATTTGGTGAGATCAACTAATGTTTTCTAATTATTATATAACTACTTAAATTTGAGACAATTCAACTTAAAATTCTAGTTTTCAATGTCAGAGCACTTCAAACAATCAGAATAAATATTAGTTCACCTGACTCAAAATCAATGAGCTGACTGAAATAAACTGCTGCAGGTTCTCAACTCATTCAGTTAAGTTTCTGAAGAAACTTTGTCAGCATATTAGCACCAGTATCTGGCTGCAGCCTGCAGAACAGGTGTAACTATTTCATCAGTTTAGGCGAGTTAAACTAACCCCACTAACAAAATGTTGAGTGGGGAGAGTTAAATCTTCGGCATTAGACACTATTCTGGGTGAAGCCGTCATGATTCATGCCCTCAGCAAAGTTCCTTAACCAAGTTTTCATCTTCTAATTTATGCAACAAATCTGAAGCGATGATTCGACAAATTCCAGTTAATTCACATTATTATGGCAGCAGAGGAACTTATTTTTAAACTGAACCAGATTAAAATAATCTGGTGTATGTGGTGGTACAGTCCACAGGTGAGATCAATGAAGGCAAGGCGCGCCAGCAATGGCACAGGAAATGAATTCTGGAAACTGCTACGCCAAAATGCTTCACGGTACAGCTGAAGAACAGGCCCCTTATGCCTTAATTGCGTCCACCCTTCCGCACCGCTGGCATCCAACCTGGCCCATACCTGCACTTGAAAGCCCAACCTTATCACCGCACCCCGCTTAGCGATTCCCGCCTTCGCTTGGCCTGCGGCTTGCGCCCGCCTTACCGCACGCTGCATTTGAACTGAGTCACACTATAAAACAGGACACCCTGGGGAAACATCTCCCGCTTGCTCTGACACAACACACAAACTTGTAAGAGCTATGACATTCTTATGGCTATAAGGAAAGCTGATATGTCATATATATTACGAACCAGCCGCTATTTTATGTTTTTTATTTATCAGTGGCATTACCGCTTGACCCGCTGGTATACCGACGTTATCCCAGAGTAGACCGAGAAATGGTGAAAATGAATTGATGGAATATCAAGCACATTATTTTGTCACCATCATGAATTAAACATCATTTAGCTGACTGCGGCGCTCATTACACACTCAAGGCCTGAGGATGCACCACGCTGGCCGCGAAGGAGTTTAATTTGGTTCATCTTGAAGCCACCGCGTGATTGATTATATAAATTACAGAGCACGGTTCCTTGCTGTTAGAGTCACATAGTTCCTGGCTGTAATTTCGCCATGGTAATGCAGTGCTCACAGCGTCACCAGGACCAATGGAAGTTACAGATCTTTGGGAGGCCCAAAGGTATGTGCTGTGTTTTCTCTCCTATCTCTACATTTTCTGACATTTGTTCTGCCTGTGAGATTACACGCAGACATGCCCAGTTTCAAGTTTGAATACAACAGCAAAGCTTGATGATACGCTCAGCCTTAAAAAGAAGATGGATTTAGATCAGACGATCAATTTTAATTACATCTCTCAATAGTAAAATATGAAATATAAGACCTGACACGCTGCTACGGGCTTGTGCTGATATTCAGAACCGCAGTGAGAACACTGCACTATCATGACCTGAAAAGCAACGACTCCAGGCTCACAGACTTAGCTGACAACTGTTTTATATGAAATGACATTCAGAATAACCAGTGCTGTGAGAGCCTAGACATGTCTGCAAAACAGTGTACAACACTATAATACTATGCAGATTTGGTACCAAGACGGATATTTTGGCAGAAACAAACACATTATCTGTGAATATTTTACTGAGGCATTCAGGCAATACGGTAAATTTCTGCCCCAAATTGGTATTTCCGTACAAAACACTACCCTGGCCTGCTGAGTCGCTAGCAAGGCTGCACCGGCTGCAGCTTACCTACTGTCATTGTTTTAAAAATGCTTATTGTCAGTCAAAATTGTGGGAGATTAAACAAAAGATTTTTGATTTTAATCTCTTTGATTTTTAAATTTTAATTTACAATGAGCATTTAAAAAAAAATATTATTTTTTTCTTTTATTGGCTTTCATACACACAAAATATTAAATAGTTACCAAGGAACTTGTAAAAAAAAAAAAGAGTAACTGTCCTGATTATCGATGAATTGCTAATGAGACATTCCTTAATAACTCTGAATTGATTGTAAATATATATATGTGTGTGTATAGCAGATAATGATATGTTTTTAGAGAACAGACTGTGAACTGAAGCATGTGAGGATACTGTATCTGTGAAGCTACATTCATTTTCCAAAACAATCGATGACAGTTGAAGCACTGACTCACGGGGTCTGCTGTACGTTTCATCTACAAAAGTCTGCATGTGAAGTTCAGTAAGCTGGTGTCATTACATCGCAACATCTGAGACTTCTAATGAAATTTCTTCTATCTTCTGGTGGTGATGCTATACTACTGCCAGATGGCAACTATTCCTCATCATGCTCAGTAACAAAATAGGCTGTTTTCTGCCGTAATCGGTGTCAAGAGATGTGGTCATTCCCGGAAGCGCGTTATTTATAAGGCTGGAGAATAAAGACTGGCTGGCAGTCGGTTGTTTGGGGTTTGTATTTTGTTGATAGCCCAGGCAGTGCCCAAACATCCTGCAATGTTCTTATTCAGTTTTATTGTTATAGTCCAAAAAAACAAAAACAAAAAACAAAAAACAAAAAACATGATCTGCAGGTATTTGAAACAACATTTCTGTCAAAAGAAAGATAGAAAATCTAGGGTTAAACGTAAAAAAATGCTTTGTCAAGCAGAGTTATTTGCCTACCACTCAACCAAACCACTATACTGTGTCACTTTGATCAATGTAGGCTATTCTTGGAAATAAATCCCATTAAGTCTTCACTCATTTCCAAGCTGCAGCTCAGATTAAAAAAAACCCCTCATCAACCTCACCAACCTTCACCAGCCGATGCCGCAGACGCTCCGTGACCACAGTGGTCCAGATACTAACCAATCTGTGTCCCTTTACATGTCACTTAGGAGCAACTTTTATGAGATGCATTTATCCTCTCTGACATCCTGTAGAGATATTTTCCTTTTATGTGAGCAAGTGTTTTCATGAGAGAGTGATTAAGCAAATGCCGTCTGTATCTGTTCTCCCTCCACAGCGGGGGGGTGTTGTCACCCTGACTGAGGGAGGCAAACTGGTGATAAACAGCCCAGATTAGGAAATAGGCCTAAATGGATTATAAGACATATCGTCCCTGTGCAGCGTGACAGGAGTCATTGGGCAAATATTGAGACTGTATGTGTGTGTGTGTGTGTGGGGGGACAGGTGTGGTGGGGGCACACCGATACACAGATACACACACCCACGCACACCGTGTGCTAATTGCTCTCACGTTCCCTAGCTACTGTAGCTATGGCAACACATCTTGATCGTTATAAAGGAGCTTAGAACAATTTCAGACAACCTGCTGAGTGACCGTATCAGCTTCACACACACACACACACACACACACACACATACACACACACACCTTATCGTGTAACTGTGTTTCTGTGTGTTCTCTCAGATGTCTGAGGTAATGTGTGTTTTGCTCTGTTACGCTACCTTAAATGTATTAGCATACATATATATATATGTATATATATGTGTGTGTGTGTATATATATATATATATATATATGTATTATTATGAAGCTTTGCGTTGTGTGTATTCACAAATTTCAGGTTTGTTTTGTTTATTTTTTGTAAAAAAGCTCATAGGTCAATTTGTGACCTATAACCTCCAAAGAAAGCTGTGGGGAGTCTTGTTTTTCTCCTCCTCCTCCCAGTCCCTCAGTGTTGTCGACATGTTTCGTCACGTGTACATTTCAGTTGACTTTTTGTGTGCAGTTTGAGTCAGCACTGCCCTTCCTACTAATTTCGTGTGTGTGATCTTTTGAATGATCTGGCCATTAAAGTGAACCCCTGCAGTATTATCGCCTACCGCTCAAATGAGTCACCCATAAACAGTAAGTGGCTGATAAACTGGTGAAATGGAGCGCTCACTTAACTGCTGTTATGAAACAGCTGACAGCTCCAGCTCCGTCAGGGTTGGAGGTTCACAGGAACTTGTTGACCTTAGCGGCTGATCTGGCTGTCACAGAGTGAACCCTCTTTACTAAGATAAAGTTCTTAAATTCTTAAAAGCATTTGTGATTGTGATTCTCCTGTACACTGCCCCCAGCTGGGGTTAAATGTACACATTCTCCATCGCCTTTACAGGGATTTGTTCCCATTCAGTCAAAAAAAGCATTAGTGAGGTCGGTCACTGGTGTTGGGGAGCATGAGGTCTGGTTCACAGTCGATGTTCCAGTTTGTCCCAAAGGTGCTGGAGGGGGATGAAGGCTCTATTCAGGCCAGTGAAGGTCATCCACAACAGACTGGAAAAATATTTTCTTTGTGGATTTGCTGGCATTGTTATGTTGAAACTGTTGCCACAAAGCATTACAGATTTTCCTCAAACTCAAAGTGTGAAAAACAGACCCAGAAAAATGTGTCTAAATACTTTTAATTTTTTAACTTTTTTAATACTTTTATACTCGATTGAAATGATGACGAAAGACTTTTTCAATTACTGCTTTTACAGCCTCCTCCATGTAACTAACCGTCACAACTCTCTTTTGTCGCATATGCAGCATTTTAGTTCTTTGCTGGACAGATTCAGGCAATGCACAGTGGAAAGAATCTCATAACTCCAGCTATTGATCTTTGTTTAGCCGTACTTGAAGGATTACATACTGGCTCAGTCATGGTCAGGCTAAAAACAAGCTCGCGCAGCACATCTTTATCAGTTTTACACAACCTCCATTTGTTGGATAGATAAATCATCACGCTCCTGCTTCGTTCTTCCTCAGTATATAAGATTTTCTAATAATGCTCTGTGTTCATCATCACCACCCACTTACTTGTAATATCAGGCTGAGTTTACCTCTTAAATCGCCAGCGGGCTGCAGTACAACACAACTCACCCCCTGGATGGAGTGATATAACGAAGCTAGCAGGCAGTTTCATAATAGCATAATTAATCTGTGTGTGGAGAAATTCTCTCTTACTCTCACAGAGGTCAGAGGTCAGAGGTCGGTTTCAGTTGTGTTGGGCTGGTTGGGACTTACTGTAATAAGTTGCTCAAGGACTCTTCTGCTAGGCTTCCTATCTGAGCTTCTAATTAAAGATTTGTCTCATTAATTACAAACTCTGGAGCCCAACTGACTGATGTTTAAGGTTTTAAACACATGCTTTAAGCATAACAGTGGCAAAGTCACAGATGTTATCTTATAGATTATATATGTAGTAAGTGTTGGTAATATTGGTCCATTATTTCCTCAAAAGTTTTTTTAGATTATTTTTTGGAAGAAAAGCTTAATTTAAACCCACCAAAATATTTATTCATAATTAGTTAACTTCTTTCCCCATGGATGAATTTCCCATTTTTAACTTTTAACACTGTGCACTGACTAAAAGACTCTTTAAATTATCCCATCTCTTAATAGGAATCAGTTAATTGGAAGTGTATTAATTGAACAGTCTCCATTTTCCCCAAATCAAGTTTCATTTTTTGGGGGTGGGGTGGGGAACTCTCTATGTGTTACCAAAATGATAATTCTTGAGAATATGTTAAGCATATGTTACATGACATTTGAAGGCATTAAGGAGCAGAATTTCAGCCTAGTTGACCTTCAGGATTTTTTATTTATTTATTTTTTACTGTAAATGAACGTCTGCCACTGCGTGAAAACCACCTTTAATTCGCACAGTGTGTATTTTCTTGTTTTCCCTTATTACTGAACACATCAAATCTGTGGGCTGCATCATCAGAGTATAAAGATTTCCTTTCCTGTCAAGGAAAATCCTGAATAAAAAATGACACTGCATCTTTGTTAATTGTCAGAGGACGTCAGGTTGTCTGGTACGGCAGATAAACAGCCTCTGTAAGAGGCATTGTTTGCTTTGCTTGCTCGATCTCCCACACTCAGCATTTTAGGTGCCGCTGAACTCAACAAAAGACTTTCAGCTGCAGTTATGAAAAAAAGGCATTTTACGCTCTTACTGTATGTAGGTGCGCTCTCACCAGGCTTAGTCAGCCATTTGTGTTTGTCTTTAACTTCTGTTATTGATGTGTTGCCTGTGTGTGGAGACTGAAATGTAATACAGTGGTCACGTGTTTAGTTTACTGCTAAATTAAACTATCCATTTGCTGAGTTTCATGTTTAAGTGATGATGTTCCAAATGGATAAACTTACAGCTGAAGTTCTGCCCACTTTCCACACTTTCTTGCTTCTTTTAGTGGTTTTATTCTTTGCATGCATATTTCATTCCTTTCACCTCTTTGAATCCAGTCAAATTAAAACTCAGTGTGTCCTCCCAAAATAGTTTGAAAAACATATCTGTATGCATGTATGTGTGTGTGTGTGTGTGTGTGTGGCATGTCTACAGAAACAGACTCATCCACCAGGTTAAACTGATGATGCCAATAGCCTAAGTAGTGTTGCTGTTTCCCTCCGTCTGCCTGTATTGATCCTCCTCTCCTCAGGGCGGCCATCCCAAATTAGCAAATAGATCACAGCACCTTGTGAAGCAATTAATTTGGCCTCAGAGGATCTCTTTGTTCTGTTTGCTGCTCAATGTGGGAATATAGATAAGGGGACTAATGTGGGTTATTATCAGCTGCTTAGAAGAAATTGATTGTCAGAGCTCAGGGCATATGAGCTGTTTTGGTACTGGAGAATAATGAGCAAAATGATGCAGAAATATAAGCACCATAACAGATACCATATACACTGCGTAGTAGCGTTTTTAGGCAATTTGACTGTGAAGTGTGGGCTATGCCACCTTGACAGGTGCAACTATAGAGTAATGGAAATGTCTTTCAGTCAGGTTTTTGTACACACCTCCACTGTCCTGAAAAGAGGCAAATAAGTGAAGTTTAATCTCTTTCTGACCTAAACTACAGGTTTCAACAAATAAATCATCTAAATCTGCTGCTATAATTAAATTTAAATCAGCAGCATCTACCCAGACATTCAACCAACCAATTATCTAGGGCTTCACTATCAATTAATAAGAGGATGTTTTGCTGAATTAATCAGTTAATCATGAAGTCCATAAAATTTCAGAGAAAAGTTTTAAAAAGATCTGAATTTCTTTGAGCCCAAGATGACATCTTCAAATTATTTGTGCAAAACCCAAAGATATCCAATCTACAGTGATGTAAAAACCTTCACAACTCAGGTGCGAATGTTCAGCAGTATTGCCTGATAAGGGACTTATATTTTTGATCCATTTTCTGACACAGTTATTTCAGTGCTGCCAGTGGCCATTTTTATTGGGTACACCTGAAAAATGAAGTCTAATCCAATATTAGTATAAATTCTACATTTGCAAAGAAAATTATTATATTAATTTAATCATATGTTTATTATTAAGGTTGTAGTTTGCCTTGGTGTTGAATTGGAATACGATATATTGTGAGGTGTTTCTGTGAAGTGTTTAGTCCACCCTATTTGCAAACAGAAGGAAGAAGGATATTAGAAACACATTCCAGTATAATGTAGTCTAGTATAACAACAACATCACTACTCAGTAATAAACATGTAGTTTAAATTAACACCTCTCAGACAGTTTTTATCAGAACTGACCATTGTGAGAATATGTGGCAGGGCTGCTAAAATGTTACAATAAAACTGATTGTTATCAGGATAAATATACCACCTGATTTTAGATCATATACTGAGCTGTGTTATAAGTTCTGTTGTGTTCCTCTTTGTGCTCTGGTAGAGTACAGCCTGTGCAGTCATGGATGGAGACTGTTAGGATGGAAGAGAAATCAGGAGTGACAGATGAAAAAGGTCATGAGCTGGACTCTAATGCTTCCTCTAACCCAGAGAAGCAAACATTGCTGTTCTCTAAAGGTTGATAAACTCAATCCCTGGTGCCGTTTGACCAGAGATAAGCTCAGCAGACTGTGTAAGGACCGAAGAGTGGACTGCTGGGACTGTTGGGACTGCTGTGCTTCAGAGCGGAGAGAGAGAGAGTTTGATAGAGTCATTGCGAGTAAAAACCTGAGAGAGATTAACACTAATGAGCTGTGACTCGGTCGCGGAGAGAGCAGACTGTTAATGATGCTCTGTTGCTCTGCTTCTAACTGTTTCTCTCACACACGCACACATATGTTCATTCACATGCTCACATGCACATCTATATGCACCGAGGGATTTAGTTTGAGCGTCATTTCCATCCCTCTGTTCACCCCCTCTCCAGCCTGGGTTTTTGTTTTTCTCCTGGTTTTATTAAAACTGTTATCTGAGTGCATTTAAATCGGACAGCTGGAGCCACAGATACCTGAGGTTGTTTCAGAGAATTTGCTCATAAATAAGAAGCAGCGGGATTATAGACGTTTCTAGAGCTTAAGAAGGCTCTGAAAGCCAAGCAAAAGGCAGCATGGTGTCAGGCAGTAAGTCTTGCAAGCTTGGCTTTGTCCTCTTTCACCTTCAACATCCATACTGAAATGTTTTCCTCCAAATATCATCAATTATTGATGGGGGGGAAACCAGCATGAAGGAGGCTGTCAGGGTACATTTTTCTCAGTGCTGCTTGACAGGGGAAACCTTGTTTGGGGACGAAATGCAAGTGTGTGTACGTGCTGGCATATGTATACTCATACTGTCGTCTATGTGTTTGTTTGAAAGAGTGGAGAGAGAGGGAGACATACAGTCCTGCAACAATTGATTAGAAGCACAGAGTCGAAATGTAATGAAAGGAAAGAGCAGAGCGGAGGGTGTAAAAGAGGAAGCTGAGTCAGAGAGCAATAAAAGAAGTAAGAGAGTAACAGCAGAGAGGAAAATGATCAGTGAGAGTTTGGACTACTTATGCATTTTCTTGCTATTCAAAAGCCCACAAAATGAAGCTGGATCCCAGCTGTGTAGCTCAGACAGAGTGGATGACAGTAATGCAGGCAGGATGACAGAGGTGAAAAAAACAGTCAGATAATAATGTTTTTGTTCTGTTTTCCTCTCTGACTCTTCCTGTATTTATTTATTTTCTCCACTATTCCAGTTTTTCACAGACCCGTGTGCCAGCAGCCCCTGTCTCCATGGAAACTGCAGCCGGAGCGACAGCGGGGAGGAGGGGGAGCCGGCCTACACCTGTGAGTGCACCGAAGGCTACGAGGGGGAGAGGTGCGATCAAATCCTACTGGACCTGCCGGCCGCTGACTGGGACCCCGCCACCCCCTCCGCTCTTGAGCTGGCCACCCCCGTCGCCTCCACCACCGCTGCCGCCACTCAGCCGCCACAGCCAACCACCGTTGCCACCACCACCACCACAACGCCGGCACCTCCCACCCTGCCGCCATGGCAACCCAAACCCGGGCAGAGGCTGCTGGTGGTGCCGTGGGAGGCGGACAGGGTGAGATAACTTCCACGCTAAATTTAAACTCCTGTGGGTTTATCTTTAAAATGTACAAAGAAACATATGGTGTGTGTGTGTGTTTCAGGTGACGGAGGGTCTGCACTGTGTGAGTCCTGAGCTGTGTGAGCTGACATCAGGAACTCTGACTCTGTCTCTGGAGGTGCCTGAAGAGACGGCTGTAAAGTAAGAGTACCCTCAAGTGCCTCTTATGGTATCCCTTTAAAGCAAGACTGGATTAACCAGCTGGGGGGCCACGGGCAAACGTAGCTCGGGGCCCCTATTTACGCCTGGCTTCTCCCACTATCTTTGCCTTGTGAATCTATCCTGTTGCCTACAGTGTAACTTCCCATCAGTTGCAGTGTACATGACAGTTTCTCCCTTTGCCTGCTTGATAAGTCAAACCTTGCCTTAAAGAAGTAGTTTACCAAACAAAGCTCTAAAAAGTCTGTAGTTTGCTCCTTCAGATGAACAGTATTTACCATAGGTTCCAGGCAGCCCAGTATCAGTAGCCTTTCAAGCCTGCAGTCAGTGAATATTTGATTCTTAATGGCTCCACACAACCTTAGTTTCCCTCACTCAGGTGTTTTCACACATGCCCAACTGGACTGTCTCTCAGCACTGTGTGGGTGTGAACACACTGTGCTTGATGGACATCTTCATGACTCTCTGTCAGTTTTCTTGCACCTAATGGGGTGGGACAAATTACACAGCTATATCATTTTTACCATGGACCAACTTCCATCACAGCTCTATCCAACTCCAACCTGTGCAGAGGTGTAATCAGCTGGAATACGTGAAAACACCAGTGTGGGTGTGCAGTCCCTTCAAAAGATAAGAGTATTCTTGTCATGTAATGTCAAATTAATATCTTGTTAGCCTTGTAGTCACACAATTTAAAACAGCCTAAATAAGCTGCTAACTTTTGCTGCATTTAATATTTGGAGCAGTTTGTTGACAGTTTGTGAACTGGGCATTATCGCAGTGATATGAAAGTGTACACAGGTGTGGCCACAGGTGTAGCAGACATTAAAGTTTCAGCTGGAAGTGGTCAGAGGAGCGGTGCTTTCCAGTTTGGTGTTATGTAAGGACACAGACTCCCTGCATCTAATGTAAAAACTGCCTTAATTAACCACACTGGCCCTACTTTTTAGGTCCTAATCAACCGGAATAACAACAAAGCATGCTGCACATATATCGCCTGCATAATCACCATAAAGAAACTCTTAAAATAAAACTCACTTTGCACAGCATTTTATTCGCGTACTTACCATGCAGCAACTTTTGTTGACAACATAGCACAGCTTGTAGCTTTTGTAACTAATGACCTTCCATTTGATTCTCCTCATAACCCACTCCTGGCACAGAAGACGCTGTATTACACCACTCCAGGTGTATTCCATCTTTTCAGTGCGTGTTTGCTCATAAACAGTATTACAGTGGCTCAGTAAATAAGGGTCAATGAATTATTCAGAAGCAGTGGTCAAGGTGAACGTTGGATGGCCTTGATGTTGCCCCTCATTACAAATGGTGGCCACGACTCAGGGCCCTGATCACGATTTCAAACTGGGAGCTACGAGGTGCAAGTTAATCAACTGCTGCTGCTTTGTTTTCACACTGTATAACTGTGCACGACACGTGATCGCACACTGAAACACAGGCAGTGAAGGACACTTATATAAAAATACACATGCACCACTTGGAGATGGAGCAGTGATCCAAAAGTGACATCGATTTAGAGGGGCTGATTATAATGTAATAAGGCTCTTGGATCCCAGAGAGGCTGGAGAGTGAGGTTGTCAGTAGCTGCTGATACTGTGAGTGCAAACAAGACACAAGCAGCATTTTAGGGAACAATATCAACAGCACTGGTAAGTATCACTTCTAAAAATGTTAACCTCTTCGAATTATTGGCTAATGATGGCACTTACTTTGAAATAATAATTATCTGAGTTCATAATAACTCACTGGCCACTTTGTCAACTTCAATAAACATAATAATTAGATAAAACTACCAATAAAATAAAAATAAATGAAGTCAACATTTTACAGAACCGTCCATATCAAATACCCAGTTGGCTCATTTCAAATTGAAGAAGCAGTAGTTCCCCAGATATCTGAGCCCCTCATGTTGTCCCTCTGGCTGAGCCCAGTTATCCTGTAAGAGGATAATTCATTTCAGCTGCGATCAGCCTGTCCACCGTTCTTATTATTTCGGTCCCTGCTCACAGATTCACCTTCAGGCTCAGCTCCGTCTTCACCTCCACATTTTGGGACAGCCATCATGTCGATCGACTTGTGACACTGCAACTTGCCCTCGCCTAAAATACATCCTCATATATCTCGAACTTTGCCCTGCAGGCCTTTTCTGAAGCTCTGAAAGTGCCAAGAAGTTTTTTTGTTCTGTGGCTCTAAACTTCAGAATGTTAACTTTTATAAAAACATCTTAAATTCTGGATTTTAATTAAGATTCTTTGATTATCATTTTATCTCCTTTATACGGGTGCATGGGGCGAGTTTGGCGCCGGTGTTTCATCTTCTAATAACAAATCAAACAGCTCGTCGCTAGCACTTGAGTGTGGTGCTGCTTGTGTGATGAGATATTTGATTTTTTTAAGTGTAATAAACACATTTAAGAGTTAAACACGTCATGCATCTGCTATTTTTAATCTTCATTTTCTCTGTAGAGCACTTTCAGCTGCGTGTCTTTGTGTAGAGGTAATGATGTTTATTGTTAGTCATACAAGCAGTCATTAGAACAAATGCACAAAGGCGAGGGCTGAGAGGATAATTGTTGATTTTTTTCTTTGTTTTTGTTAATATGAAAATGATTTGTTCAGGTGTGGGAGTGAGGTTAGAGGAGTGCTTAGAGGAATTTAACCGGTGTGGAGCCTCATTGAAGCTGTTCAGCATCCCTCTTACTGCCACGGTTGACAGGTTTCACTCTGCCCTCCTGCCTCTCCATCATGAGGACTCAGTGTGGCAACTCAGCTCAGTTTTGGTGTTTGCTGTCTACTCAGCAGACTGGCAGCTTTTGTAGCTCTCTGGCAGGAAACATGCCGTGTGTTGTTGGTCTCCCTCTGCCCAGCAGGAGCCTGGCTGCTCCGCTCAGGTGTTTACAGATACAGTTATGAGCCTCCTCAAAGTCCTCCTTTTGGCTCCATCCATCCATCCTTTCTCTGTCAGGTCAGGTCAGTTAGGTCACAGTGGCAACAGGTTAAGTAAGGTAGTCCAGACATCCCTCTCCCCAGTAACGTTTCCTGCTCCTCCTGGGGGACCCCGAGGTGCTCCCAGGCCAGATGAGGTATATATAGTCTCTCCAGCATGTTCTGGGTCTACCCCAGGTCTCCTACCAGTTTGATCTGCCTGGAAGGAGGCATCCTAATCAGATGCCTGAACCATCTCAACCTTTCAATACGAAGGAGGAGTAGCTCTATTCTGAGCTCCCTTTGGATGTCAGCGCTCCTCATCCTGGCTCCATAATCCTCACTCACAGATGGGATCCATATGGAGAGAAAAAACGATATCATTTGGGATGTTGGGAATGTTGACTAGAATACAAGTCCAGTCAAATGATTTGTCCTCTCAATGGCTGTTATCACCACACAGCTTTGGCTGAATCACTCGTCTATTTTTCAGATTTTGATTTCTTATTTTTTTCTTCTTATTTTTTGGGGCTTTTTCGCCTTTAATGGACAGGACAGTGGAGATGAGACAGGAAACAGGGAGAGAGAGTGGGGGAATGACACGCAGTAAAGATCTGGCCAGACCAGGAGTCAATCCGGGGACCAGCTGCTCTTCTTCTTGTAGGGCTCAATAAACTTTGTTAATATGTTTCTTGTAAATAAGTATGGTTTCTTCACTTAGATCTATCCGGTATTAGCCACATTAGAGTTTTTTAAATCAAAATATTTCCAAAATAAATACCCTCAATCATCTTGTTGACAA
The DNA here is from genome assembly GCA_033238685.1 of Lates japonicus. Taxonomy (NCBI): domain Eukaryota; kingdom Metazoa; phylum Chordata; class Actinopteri; family Centropomidae; genus Lates; species Lates japonicus. The sequence goes on along the minus strand of BRZM01000029.1, from coordinate 3,618,538 downwards.
TCAGAGAGCTGGTTCTAAAAGAAAGCTTGCATAACTTTACAAGAGTTCATCCTCTGGAGAGCATGAATGTGTCCAGTAAATTTCATGGTAATCAGAGATTACCAAGAGAGACAAGTTTTGGTGCGTCCACTTCCCAATGGTAGTGCATGGATGACTTTGTCCTCAGAGACCACTGTGTCACCAGGATCTGTTCATTCAAGTTAAGTTCATTTTATGTCTGCTTGAACATTCTAGCAACATTACAATATTAAAACAGGTGAAATGAGTTCATAAAAAAAAATTATTAAGCATCATGCTGAATTGCAAATCCACACTTTATCGTACACACTCTTCCCTCTCTCTCTCTGGTTGAACTTGCTTCTTTTTCAGTTTTTCTGGTCTGTCATGATCCTTCTCTTTTTTGGACAAATTGTTTATAGGCCTGATGAGGGATGGCCACCCTTGACCACACTGGCTGTATTTCACAACTCTCTTCATGAGGGTCACAGTGTTTCTACAGGAAGCAACATCACCCCCATTAAGTCAGATCCACTGGCAGCCATTACTCACCAGACCTGACCATGAAAACTGTCCTTTAATCAACAGTTCTGGGTTCAAACACGGGACAAAGTGTCCATCAGTACGAAACTGACTGTAAGCTCCATGGCTGCTGCTGATGACCATGTGTGGAGAAGGGAGGATGAAATTTTATTAAGCTTCTTATTTTGACTAAAATCAGGATTACAAGGAGAGAAGTTGACATAGAAGATTAGGTCGTTTATCTTGCTGAAGCTCATTTTGTTGACATTTTAATACTGGTTAAGATGTCAAGATGAATCAAGTGCTCACTGGATATACTACATATTAAGGGTGAAGTATGTGGATTGTGTTTTTAATATTCATTATATTCCTTGCCAAAGTCTGACACCATCCATTATTTACACCACGAATATCACAAATCTGCATCACTGAAGCTGGAAAGGGAGCTGAGACTCGTCACCAGTTAAAAACCGATCATGGCAGTCATTTTGTTGTCTTGGGCCAAACAGATTCTCTTTCTGATTCTCCTTCTCCCTCCCCATTCTCCTCATTCTCCATCCTGCCCTCCCCTACTTTGTCTCTGTCCAACCAGGGTGGTGGTGAATGCCAGCGGAGCTCCAGTGCTTTGGCGTTTGAACGAAGAGGGTTTCCTCCGTTCGTCCATTTTGAACGGCACTACGGCGTCTTTCCTGCAGGCCCCTGATGGACTGGTGGTGCCAGACCACCTGCTGCCCCTGGGACAGAACTACTTTCTCAGTAAGAGACCTCCAATCTCCTGAAGTATACTGGCATATGGAGCTGTTTCCAACTAATAGGTGATAGGATTTAACAAAGTTAAAGATAAACTGAAGAGTTGGTTGCAGTATAATGAAAACAGTCTCGATGGGATAAAGATCAATCAGTTTGACTCGTCAGTGAGCCAGTTTTTGGGGTAGTGAACTGCATTGTCCCCTGAATGTACTAAGCCTCTGTAGAACGAAACTTTTAATGGATAAATGTGGGTTTTTGCTCAATACTTGGCATCATCCTATAGCTGCCAAAAACACTGGTTGTTTTGAAAAATGTGATGGGTTGCCAACTGACACACTGATCTGTACTCAAGTAAAACTCAAGTGTGTTTATCTCATCAAATCAGGCATATCCTTATTAAACCCTGATAAAATATACAAAGAAGATATAACATATAATTTTAATTTTTTTTTTTTTAATTTTTGTTTATCATTTAATTTAATTTGTATATTTATGCAACAAGCATAGAGGAAGCTGAATAGGAAACATTCTGAAATATCTCCAAATAGCTCATTTACAATTGAGCCAAAAAACATCTGAGGATTAATGGATTTAAATAAATTGTATTTACAGTGTTTATTCCTGACATGTCATTGGGGAGAATCGCACAGTATTTGCATATATGAGTCAGAATGTTATATTTACATATTGAGGAAGAAAAAAAACAGATATTTATGCTGAAACACCATCTGTACTTTAACACTGAGCCTCACACATAGATTTTGTGAAAGAGTACTCGCACAAGTAGTGCCAAAAACAGTGTTGTGAGCTGCAGTGGGTACTGGAGGTGGAGTAATTGGAGTCTCACTCTTCAACTGAAGGGCTGGCTGACCTCTGTGTGTGCTCTACATACCTGATGCTGTTTCACTACGCTGCCTGTCTGCTGACCTTGACATGTCTGCTCACTCTGTGGCAACGCTGCCTCTACTTCACCAGAGAAAGAGAGAGAGAGAAAGAGAGAGACAGAGAGAGAGAGAGAGAGATGGGGGGAGATGACATTGGGGAGTTAAATCAGAGGGGAGAGAGGATAATGGAGGGTGGGAGAGAGGAAGAGTTAGATAAGGAAAGAGAAAGACAGGAGAGGAGAGATGACAAGACAGAAAAGGATTAGAGAAAAGGACAAAGGATGCAGGAGGAGTAATGAAGGTCAAACTGCAGGAGAAGGATGAAGACACACATGGTTGTTTTCCTCCTGCTTCCTTTCTGCCGCTGCAGTCAGGCTGGATAATAAATGAGTAATGTTCACAAGTGCAAACTCACATTTATACCCAATTTCAAGTGTGTGGCATGTAGGCCTGGAGGTGTGTGACCTTGCGTACATGCACGCCTGCTGGGAAAATCCGTGGAAAGCATCAGCAAGGAGGGAGGAGCAGTACAGTGACACTGCATTTTCCTCCTTCACACGTCACTGTGTCTGAATGTGCTTTCACGATTTGAATGAGCGGTGACTCTGCAGGTCCAACATTCGATGTCATTGGGCTGACGATCATCTGGTCAGGGGTTACAGAGGAGCACACGCTGCCCTCTGATTGGCTGAGCAGCTGACATCACCGATGTCTCGTCATTGATGGACTTAGCTCGTTGGCCTCGGATCAGGCTTTAAAAAATGTCAGTTAATATTCACTACCAGGCTATTTTTATCCAAGTGGCTGTGTAGCTGTCAGCTTTGATTGAAGATATAATGAGATGGTCTGAACTTCTAGACCCAGAGAGAGACGGAGAGGCACACGCTCTATTTCGGTCACAATGAAGATCTGCCTGCATCATTTCTTTTGTCAACACTTTTAGCCACATGGGACTTAATTGTTTTTCTTAGTTTTTTTGGCAGCAAGGTGTGCTTTTCAGGAACACATCATGTAAAATCTGTTCTGAAACATTTGCTTACAAGGCTAACAGTCTACAGGTTATGCTAGCTGCTCAATGACATTGCAGGATGAATGTTAAATGTTAACATCACCATGCTCACTATGATAATGTTAACATTTGCTAACATTTGAAGTATTAGACAAACTGAAACCTGATGATGGTGTTAAATGAAAAGTCAGGGACTCACTAAAAAGTTCTGACAATCCTATTCAATCCACAACAGCAGTACCTATTTCTAAAAAATATAACTCATAACATGTATGATTTATAAGGCTCTTCCCTCTTCTGTGGTAGGTGTGTTGCGTGTGGGCACCCCCACAGCCCCGGACGTCACCCTGCGTCTCAACCTGACGGTGAAGGCCAGCAGCTGCGTGGAGCCCGGCAGCAGCTTCAGTGACCCTCAGTGCTCCGGGAAAGGCAAATGTATCACACAACCCTCTGAGGTGAGAAATCAAGGAGATAAAATCACCGGAACGCAGGATGGTTCTTCTTATCAAGACAACATTTGAGCTTTGGTGTGAATGAAGCTGAGAGACACCCTGCGGTATTATTTTGTACTTGACTAGCAAATCTTACAGAGGCCAAGGGTCATCAAATAGAAATGTATTTGTGAGACAACACATATAAATAGAAACTGAAGTACTCAGGCATTTGCATTGAAAAATCCGCAGCATTCATGTGTCTTTTTGCTGTTTGTGTAAGCTTCACGCCTTATAACAACAGTGCAACTGCAAAATAAGCAAAGCAAAGTTTCCATATTATCATAACCCAACATGATCACTGCAGCTGCATCATTGCATTCAGTGATGCAAGAGCCCTTTGATCATTATTCACAAGAATAAATCACTTTCCCTGGGTTTCACTTAATAGCAGAGACCAATGCAGAGCAGAAAACGAAAAGAATAAAAACCACAACAATGCAATTCCCAATTACAGCAGTGCAACATGATTAAAGTGTGTGCTATTTTTTCCTCTGAGAGTTTTAGTCATTATCTGTGGCTGATGGTCAAAAATGCACCTGCTGATGATTATATCAGCGACAGAAGACAGGGAAAAAATATGCTGCAGCAGGTGAAGATGGAAGCACATGAGACCCTCTGGTCACTTTGACATCCATGCAGTACATCCAACTAAGAGTGCTGCAGAGACCTTTTCACAGTTTCCCTCTCTCAGCTCAGTTTCTCATTATCATTCCCCTCCCTTTTTCAGAAAATCAAACTGTGTCACTGCTGCTTGTTATTGCATTGTTATGTTGCTGAATTATTTTACAAGGCTCATTGATTTGATGTGTGAAATTTTGCGGGTGTATTTTGCAGAGCACTTTCTTCTGCGAGTGTGAGGACGGCTACACCGGAATCTTCTGCGAGGAATTTGACGCCTGTCACCACCGACCTTGTCGCAACAACGGCACCTGCACTGATGTTAGACAGGGGGGTGAAGGACATAACTTCACATGCAGCTGCCCTCCAGGTGTGTGTGTGTGTTCGTCCATGTGTACGTTATGCCATTTTACATGGTCTCAGGCCCTTAGAAGTGTTTATTTACAGACTGTGTGATCTGTTTCACATGTGTGTGAGGCTTCATGAAGAGTCTCAGCTTGTGTGGTTTGATTAAAGCTGTGCAGATGTGAAGAATGAAACCCTGTCTCTTCTCTGAATAAGAAGAAAAGAACAGTGTGTATTGAACCTTTGATCCTGTCAGATTTACTTTAGGACAGGGACTTGAAGCGAGGGCCTCTGGTAGGAAGGTAAATGTCAGAGGTGACCACTGATGGCCCATCACTTCCCTTTCCTCCAGGGAACTGTGCTAATAAGCCGTGTGTGAGCGGCTAATGAGGAGAAATAAAAAGGTGTAAACAGACAATAGACAGCATTGTCAAATTTAGTTTAACTATGTGGCTAAAATCAGTGCATTCTGTATTTCTTTATTAGAATCCCCTTTAGCTACTACCATGCTTGCTGCTGCTTTTCCTGGGGTTTACAAAAAATGACCAAAAAATTGCAAAAACATAATTTTTCATAATAAATCGCATTTTAAAAACAATCAAGAAAAAACAGACAGACACTGTGCGCCTGAGAGATAATAGATTCTGTATATAATTCCATATATTTATGGCTCTATAGATTTGTCTTTATTTTTGAATTTGCTCTGGTTTGCAAGGTCGCAATATATCATTTAGTAACCTGCCTTGTAAGACGACTTCTGCATGTTGTACAACAAAATATTGTGTAATATGGCAAATAACACAAATACTGACTGATGCCAGTTTCTGTCTTTAGCTCTAACAGATTGCTCTTAACTGCATTTGACCAAATGTAATGAATCATGTTGCCTGAGACTGGAACGTGTGTTTCTCAGGTTATGAAGGGGAGCGCTGCCAGTTGCTGGTCGACCACTGCCTCTCCCAACCCTGCAAAAATGGAGCCACTTGTTTCAGCAGCCTGGCGGGACCCAGGTGCTACTGTCCCGAAGGTAGGTAATCCCATCACTGCACACTGGAACCAATCTCTGTGTGTTTGTAGGCGTGTGTTTGCTGTAAATGAGAGAAGCTGCCAGAAATACAGGGTTTGTATGCGTGTCAGATACACACATGAGTCCATCTGGGTTACATAAGCATTTCTATTCAGGAACCCCTCAACAGTGTGTTATTTTTGAAAGAAAGAAAAAGAGAGGAACAGGCTGAAATAAATGAGAAACCTGAAATTGTGTGTGTGTTTCTCAGCTGTCTGATTCCAGTCATTATACACTCTGTGTGTCTCCAGCGTGTTTAACAGTATCTGTGCCACCGAGATACTTAATTTAAACCATCCTCCTCTATTCTAATTAGTCTTCATAGCCTCAGTGACCTGTATCAGCCTCTCTGGGGAAATCTTTGACCGCGAAACTTCTGCCGAAACAGCATTTCTCAACAAGAGCACACTAGTTTGTGGCTAACACACACCAGTGTTTATAGACTGTCTAAGCACATGTACACATAGAGAATACAGGGAAAAGATTAGGTAACAGTGGACCTCGTCACATAAATAAAGAATCAGTAGATGGATGTAAAACCTGGCGGGAAGGTTGTTTCATTGTTCCAGGTACAGCTCCCAGCGGTCAGTTTATACCCCAGATCTGGAGGAGGCATCACTCACACTGCAACACCTGACTGTAAAAAAAAAAACACGGCCTCCAATGTGGAAAGGAATTCATAATCCACCACTTGTGTGTTTATTTTGATAAACTAAGAGAAACAGCGCTGAGGGCAGCAGTGAGAAACATGCCAGTGCCACTTAATTAGTGCGAGGAGATTTTGTTTATAGAGCGCCTTTAAAAATTTCATGGGCTTATTAGATAATTTGGTGTCTGAGAGAACGTTGACTTTTGGAGAAATTACCAATCTCTGTGTTTATTTACAGGTAGCAGCATGGTAAATCAGTTTGTCACACAGCATTGGATCAGTTTTTCTGGACACTATGCCGGGACAAAATACCTGCTGTGGAAAAGGGCTACAACATAGCCTGCACCATTCAACAATAGCACAAGTCAGGGTTTGAGAAATAATTCAGTATAACAAAAGCAGTTTTCAGTAGATAAAGTGATGCATGTCACAATGCAACAGCAGTTTGTTTGGAATGAATTAACAAAAATACTCTGCAGTGAGAATCAGTGACTGACCAGAAAAGAGAAGTGCTTGACACATACAAACTGAAAATGGGAAATCCATAGAAAAGGATGGCTCAGCATAGGACACGCTGTTTAATAAGTGATCAATCAATAACTGAATCAGAACGCTGAACAACACTCGCACACTCCTGCAGGAGAGCGCACACTGCATAAATATTCTCCAGCAGGTTAAGGTTAGGTTGAGGTTCATGTTTAAGGGACTGTTACTGTGTCTTATTGTCTATTCCAAGATGAAAATCAAAAATAAACTGTACCCTTTATGGGTAATGTTAGTGTGAAGACATGTACGTCATTTAAATATCCTCCTAAGCGACAAAAACAAGTTTGTGTGTTTGTGTGTTGGAGAAACACACAGAGATGAAGAGAGATGTGCATCCATACTGATGAACATATCAGAGGAGGATGATTTCAGTGTCTGTTTGAATACACAGCCTCAGGGCAAATAATCAAAAGTAGAAGAGATGTTTTTCATCCAGCATCAAGTTTTTTTAAACATGGATACAGCACATGAGATCCTTTATAGTAATGTAAAGTTTCCAAGTGCAAGAGTATATTTAATCTTTCATCAAAAAGGGAATTCATTAACACTCCAAGTCCAAGAATGCTTTACATCTCCTTTGTGTAAAACCTCTCAGTATGTAGAACAGGGCGCGATAACAAGAGGAGAAGAAAGAGACTAAAAAGTTTGTAAAGAATTAGATCATTTGTTCCTCCTGCATTCATTTCCCTCAGGACCAAGCCCTTGTCTCTTTGTTTGGATCAGAAGTCACAAGTTCTTTTCATTCCTTTTGCTTGTGTTTCTCAAGGACAGAAAAGAGTAGAAATGCTTTACAATAGATGATAATTAAGATTGTGTTTGTACAGCAGTGTCCTCCATTGGAAAAGAAATGTAACCACACTCATAGGGCCAAATTAGCATACACACGGGGTCCCGTTTTTGCCCGCCGCTTAGTGCTTAGCCGGGATCTAGCCTCCCTCTCACTCCCATGAATCACCACCAGGTTTTCTTACAGTGCTTCTGCACAGACATGAGCAATAAATAAAATGATGGCATGACAGCTGTAGCAACTGTCATCAGAGAGATATCACCTCTGTGATCACACAATGAGCAAAAGATGCATTTTTATTTACTCTGTCTTTAGGGAGGCAGCGATATTTAAATAGACTCACTCTGCAGGGATAGAGGGTGATGTTCTCACTCCTGTTTGTTTTCCTGTTTGATGCATTTCTCAAAAACTGACAGATTTCCAGAGACAACCTGACCTAAGTGACAACTAAATGGACTAATGTGGTCCAAAAAAAAAAAAAAAAGAAGAATGAAAGAAAGAACAAAAATGCATGATGCTAACTCTATGAATAAACTCTCCCCTTCAGAATAAAACATAAATATTCAAAAGTTCATTATAACAATGTGAGCCTGTTTTCGGCCATCTTGTTTTTTGTTTTTTTTTGTTTTTTAATCTCACGCTCTCATTTCAAGGAAAAACTGATGAGAGACTACCGCACTGATACAAAGTTTACTTTATCTCCCTCTTCCTCTCTCTCCCTTTCACACATACACACACACTTATACACACTGACAGAGGAGAAAGTGTGAGTGTCAGTACTGTGACTGCCTCCAGTCAGAACGAGCAGGGCGGGGGAGTGAGCGAGCCAGCTAAATTTAAACTGTTAACTCTTTTTAATGTTGGCAGGTTTGAATGCCAGCAGCAAGAATGAACAGACGACTCTATGTCAGCCAGGTCTCATGTCACACTGTGTGGTTCCTGCATCTTTAGATAAATGCATGTATAGACAACAAGTCAGAAAAATAGAGAAAGACAGAGAGAAATTGAGCTCAAGATGTGGATGTGTTCTTTTAGAAAAAAGTTCTTGCACAGAGCAAAGAAGCTAAATACATAGAGGAAAGTAGGGATTAAACCATGACAGAAATAAATACAAATTAAAATTAAATTTATGCAAGAGCTTGGTGTGAGTATGTGTGTGGGCTAGCATCTGTGAGCTTGCAAGCATGTAAGAGAAAGGGAAGAAGGGAGAAGAGAGAGTGTGGGAGCTTTGAGGAGGCAGAGGAGTGCAAAATGGAAGGATGAAGCAGAGCGAGGCAGTGGATGGAGGAAGAGAGAGAGAGAGTTTTGGGTGAGATTTTCTGACTGCTGCAGACACCTCCTGTCTCTGCTGCTGAATGGATAAATGTCCTCCCTACACCCTCACTAGAAATAAAGTCTTGCAGATCAATGGATGCCTCGAGAGAGATCTCTATTAGCTCAATGGAGTGTGCACTCCGTGCAGCTGCCATTGGTGGATTTACTTTCACTACTGTTACTGTAAATCAGAGGGCTCACACACACACACACACACACTGTATCACAGCAAGGTATGTGCATATACACAGGAGTCTTTCCACGCTGCAACACAATGGAAATCTCAGAGGTGGAAGAATGAGGGAGGAGAAGGGGAAGGAAGAACTTATTTTTAGCAGAGATGTGGTTAGGTGGAAAGCAGCAGGGCTCACAAATATAATGAGGGAGGTGTGAAGAAGAAATCAGTGCTTCAGTAGTATGCCAAATCCAGTCACCACAAAGGCAAAGTGAGTGCACGGGCATTGTTGCATGGAGAGCATGAAATACATCCACCTCTGCCAGAGATACTGTGTAACACAGTTACTGTGTGTAATACTAACAGTTACTGGTGTAATATTGTTAGTTACTGTGTAACACCTATAGTTACACCACTAATTCATTCTCTGTAATGATGTGCTTACCTTTGTCTCTCGTCTCTAATGAACCAAGAGGATAAAGGATAAAAGAAAGTTATAATAAAGCTGACTGAGGTGGTGATTTTGGCTGGTAGGTGATGTTGTAAATCCTCACCATTCGCTATCTTTCACCCTGTGTATTATCTCTGATTAAGCGTGTTACCTCCCAACATCTGTCGGAAGTAATGTTTGACATTCTGGGAAAGAGGCTTATTTGCTTTCAAAACTCACCATATGTTGGGTAGAAGTCTCCCCAGAACTAAACTCCTACACAAAATTCCTCTGTGAGCTACTTGTACCAAGAGGTTTTAGTGGGTTGAAGAGGTGCACTTCATGCTACAATGGGTGTCATATACTCAAACTGCTCCGGCCCTGATTTCCATAAACACAAACCCCTCACAGCAATTCTGCATTTTAAGTCTCAAAAGGACCAAATTGGAGAAGAGTTTCAGCTTAATTTTACTCTGCAAAATTGGCAATCCGCTTCGCAATTTCCAGATTTGTGCTCTAATATGTTGTACTTAAACAATATGAGATTTGTCTGTTGTCTCGACATATTATTAAGACTAGTACAGAAAACTATTTTGGTTTCTCATTATTGTCCCATCATTTCCCACCATCATCTCTGCTTCTCACTCCCTCCTGGTGCAGGGTCAACAGGGTGCTACCCAGCAGCAGAAGGTGGACCCGCGCGCCTCCAGCCCTGTCATAATAACGGACATGTTGGGCGCCCAGGGCCCCTGCCCTGGGGTTTGCCGTAGCTGCACAGCAGGCTTCACTGCCCTACATGCGCCTCAGCTGGTGGGACCCTGTGCCCTGGAACCCCTGCGCCCATGGGGGTCTGGTCGAAACAAGAGAAACAGCTACAGGTGTCTGTGTGGTCCCAGGTGAGCTGCGTGTCACACAGCTTCAGTGACTGGCTATTTATAAGGACTTGGGGTGCTGGCTACACCCTGATGTCAGGGGCGCTGTGGGCGCAGAGCCAATCCAGGCCAAAGTCAGATAGAGGTGAATGTTCACCTCATTTTAGGTGTTTGTAATGCACCAATGATAAAAGAATGTAAGATGGCAAGTCCTGAAAATGCACAGGGATACATTATATGATATCGGGCCCATAAGCACATGCACGCAGGTGGGCCTCCTTTCCCACCTGGGTACCAGAGCAAACCACTTTTCACCCCCTGTGTCACATATGCAGTCCATTTACATCTTTCTGTGCTCTCTTGCAGGTAAACATAGTTAAAAAAAGATCCTAAACTTTTAAGTTTGGTTTAAAATAAAGTCATTTGTTCAGTCTTGAAATGAGAAAAGTTTTCACCAAAGCTTCCTGCCACAGCTGTTCCCACTGATACTCCTTCCACAAAATAATTACAAAATACTACAATACACTGTATTATAGTATAGGAACCATTACAGGAAACCTGTAGTGTAATTTCATACATGACCTTTCTGTTTTTGAAGAAATATAATAAAAAATAAGTATTAGATCTCATGTACTGCACAATAAAACTATACACTGAAGGTTCACTTTACCCAAGGCTGAGTTTCATAGAACAGGGCTGAGTAAGGAACTTTGAGTTTACAGTATATGTTTACAAGGCTTCTAGCAAGAAGTGGTAATAAGGAGTTGCCTCAGACAGAAACTATGGCTTTAGGGACCCTGTTAAAATCTTAACAGAGATTGCGCTTGGTTCAGTCATTCAGAAATCCATCCATGTCCATTACAATTCTCCTGAATTACATTGCCTCTGTCACCACTCTAAATGACTTACAACCTGTACATAAATGTTAGCTTTATGGTGACTTGTAGCACTGGCTCAGGCTCAGAGTAGCAGTAAATATGGTCTGGCTGACTGATGAGTTGTTTTTAGACGGATGATCGTGGCGCCTGGTGCTGATGCCTCTGTGATGAAATCAATTGAGTGGAATGATGACTCTATCATTATCCATTGTCTTGCAATTACCTTGCTGAGATGTAGAGATAGATGACTCTCCCCAGGCCCATAAACATAATTCCTGACGCCTCCGCCTCCCAGTTCTCTTCTTTTGTACCATCTGTCAGTCTAATGTATAGCTGTACAATTGCCTTGATCACTTATTTGATGTTTGCATTCATTCTCCTGTATCAGCAGCCTTTACAGCTACCTCTCAATAGTACGCTTTTAACTGGGAAAAAATATTCAGAAATGAAATTTTTGGTTGCTTTGGTGTTATTGATATTGATAGTTTAGTCTCTGTAGGACACAGATAAATTGCTCCACAGCTGTTCTTCCATTTATTGGTTTGGATTTAAACGAGATTTGAGCCTAATTTTATTTTTCCAACAATATCTGAATCAGCAAGAGCTTGCTTGAGTTGATAATCCCTCCACTATATCATTCTATGTTTATTCAAATGTTTTATTCTTGTTGTGCCCTTTGGCCAGAGCAGGTACCACTGCTTTCCAATTATTCAGATATCTTACGGCTTTCTTCACCATGTCCTCGGTCTTATTTAGTTTTTCTGTTTTGCATTTCTTTCTTTTTTCTTCTGCTTGTCCTTTTGTCCTTCCCTCATCTTATCTTCCTGCCGCTTACTCCCCACCCTGGCCTCTCATCTCTGTCCGCCATGGTGAAGCCTTGCAAGTGTGTGTGTGTTCGTGTGCGCTGGCAGCGTATGGCTCCCAATCCATTGTCTGTGTCTGTGACTATGCTGGTTGGGCAGATGCTGCCATCCAATCAAATGTCTCCACTCAGACGGCTCTGTCTAATGGGATTGGTGAAATTGGTGATTTTGTAATTATCATCCCAGACATTACGGTGAACACAAGGCACACGTACACAATGTTTTGACCAGAACTGACCTTTTCTACACCTCATCAGAATGCCAGCTGGTGTCTGAGGCATGAGCGTGTGTGGTGCTGGAAGCGAAATATCTATATTCAGGTGTGTGAGCACATAAATGCAGTAGTCTTGTGCTTGTCTGCGTCATATAAGTGTATGATGTGTCAGGGTTGTGTAAACGCCTGCTGGCTGTCTGAAAGAAAGCTGCCGGGGAGCTGATATGTGGAAGGATCCGTCCTCCAGTTTGCTGTAATCCAGTTCACATGAGAGGCTGCCAGCCCACAGAAAGCAGACAGAGTCTCGGAAAGGCACTTGACATTTCACTGACATTTCGCAGAGAGGACCCTAGAGGCTGTAACTGGGCTCCTCATTAATTCCCCCCCTCTCCTTCCCCAAACACACGATAGCTGTGGCCCAAGGAGGGTTCTGTTGAAACTTTGTCAGCACTGGGACCCGACTGAGAAATTCAGTCAGTCAAAGTGGGAGCGGAGCTAATGAAAACAGATTGCTACACTAGTCATGGAGGGACTCCAGAGATGTCGGTCCTCTGGTGATTTTGGGTTCCTCAGTTGTAGACGGTGGAACATTTCTATGAAATGAAGTGTAGTGCTTCAGCTGGGAGCGTGAACAGGTGCGAAGGTACATCAAATGTTAGATCAATGCATACACAAACATTACAGTTATTTGTCGGCCTAATTACTGCTGATTTTAATACACAGCGGAGCCAGTTTTACTGTGGGAGTTTATTAAAAACAGAAAAACATGCACTGACTACAAATACTGCTACTCGCTTTATCCTCCAGTCCTTACCTTCCTAAAGCTGTCCAACCTGCATTACTAGCAGATACAGCAAACTGTAGCAGTGCAAGTTAAACAGATATAATCAGCTATCCCATATTCTCTCTTACATACTGTACATTACACTTTTCTTTTTAGCTTCTAAACACAGTGAAAGAGAAACAGAAGAGGCAGCGAGTGTGTGCTACTCATGCACTGCCCATGTTTTCAGATGTTGCAGGCTTATTCTGCCTCAGTGCACAGCTGCCATCCTATGGAAAACACAGTGCACTGCATGTCGTTTGACCCTGTGCCCAATCCCATCGAAGCTCTGTTGCAAAATACTGGGCTTACATTTATTGGACAATTAATAAGTCTTTGATTTATAGTTATTTACTGGTGTTGCACTTGTATTTCCAAAGATGTCTTGATGAGTGTTAGCTGTTGTGTTGTCTTGTGCATTTTTGCCAGATTTTTAAGTGGATCAAGAAGTGCATGAAGTGACGTGCTCCATGGTGATATCATATGTTTATGTACTACACAGGCTACCATATAATTCCTCTTTGAATGCAAGGTTTACAGGGAAGAATAGATCAAGTACAGGAGGTAACACTGAAAGGTTAAATTGTGACTAAAAGCACACAGTGAAAGAGGAAGCCATTTACTCTACACTCTCTGCTCCTCAGTGTCCAACAGATGTATGTTACTGTTGCACTGGTGTGACATAGTGATGTGAATTGTGAAGTATGAATTCCTGTCATTAAAAACCTACAGTTTGTCTTGAATTGAATGCAATTACGCAGTCTCTGTAGCTTTATCCTGCACTGCCCCATCTTTAACAAACTCATTTGAATTTTTTGGGTCCAGCTGACCACCAGAATTAATAATACCAACTGCTGATCGCAGCTAAAAAGACCTGCACTTTCAGCAAAACCCCTCCTCGATAAATAAAGATTGAAACATCCTCTGATGTGGTACATCAGCAATGCAGCAGAATCATGTTATAATCTTTGAAGACTCTCAGCAACAATATATACTGCATGTATCTGTGTCCCATTAAGGCTACCATGGCTTGTACTGTGAGGAGGAGTACAATGAGTGTCTGTCTGCGCCCTGTCAGAACTACGCCACCTGTAGGGATCTTATCAATGCCTATGAGTGTGTCTGCACCCCACAGTTTGAAGGTATGTGAATGAGTGTGTGATTATTTTTAGTTTTTTCATCTGTATATAAGCTCTGCTTCTACATGTTATAGTGTCACAGTAAATGAGCATCAAAAAATATTACAAGTTCACCCTGTAAGTGTGTGTGTGTGTGTGTGTGTGTGTGTGTGTGCAGGCAGACACTGTGAAATCTACAAGGATCCATGTCTGAAGATGCGCTGCCAGAATGGAGGCCGCTGTGAGAGCGCGGGATTCAACGCTTCCTGTGCCTGCCCACCTGGATACCTGGGTGAGCACTGCTGCCATAATCAGCTTGACAACCAGGAAAAAAGGCAGCCGGGATTCAAAATACTGTTACCCATCAGCCTCAGTTTCTACTCTTGGCTTTGTTGCTCTTGTTACTGAATAAAACCTCACCTGTCCACTCAGGAGAGAAGTGCGAGGTCGACATCAACGAGTGCGAGAGCAACCCCTGTCACCACGGAGGCACCTGCATTGACCAATCAAATGGCTTCACCTGTCACTGTCCACCTGGGTGGGTGGGGCCCAGCTGTGAGATCCGTAAGTCAGACTGCCAGAGAGAATCTGCTCAGCTATTAATCTGAGACTGAGACATGTGGACACCTGTGTGTTTCTGTGTGTGTGTGTGTGTGTCAGATCTGCAGTGGAAGCCGGCACACACCGAGGACACTCTGACCAACATGCCACGCCACTCCCTCTACATCATCATTGGAGCGCTGTGCGTGGCCTTCGTCCTCATGCTCATCATCCTCATCGTGGGCATCTGCCGCATCAGCCGCATCGAGTACCAGGGCTCATCGCGCCACGCCTACCAGGAGTTCTACAACTGCCGCAGCATCGACAGCGAGTTCAGCAATGCCATCGCCTCCATCCGCCATGCCAGGTCAGTGACAGGATTTGTATATGAACCTTATTTTACCAAATTGTTGTTAAGGAATAGGGTTACTTGAGCAGTGATATTACAGTTTGGTATAATTTACCACTAATAAACAGCTATATTTAATGAAGTGATTTAATGATGGTTTACATTTGCTTCACACTGCATTTTTTAAAGGAGAACTTTTACACATAAAGGTCAGTTTAATAGTAGAATAGACAAAACTCAGTGTACACTTACTTGCTTGTTCTTTAGATTGAGGACTGTGTGACAAGGCGAGGTGTATGACAATAGGATTTTACTGAGTTGCATCATGGGAGGTGTAGGATCCAGTTGTTTTTCAGCTAAAATATCAGGATACCTTGGCCTCTGCTGCATACATTTTTACCATTATCTTTATTTATTTTAATCATATTCTGTCTTGTGGCCCTCAGAACTTTATAGAAGTTCCATGCTGAATTACTGAATTAGTGATAAAACTTCCAGCAAAAGATAGGCTACTCAACATTGTATCTGATGCACAGTGGGTGTTTATGCTTTACTAGATTTGGCAAGAAGTCCAGGCCTGCCATGTACGATGCCACTCCCATCGCCTATGAGGACTACAGTCCTGATGACAAGCCTCTGGTCACCCTCATCAAGACAAAGGATTTGTAAAACACAACCATCACAAGCTGCACCCATACAACTGCACATGTGCACACACACACACACACAGAGACACACACACACGCATAGAGAAAGTCAGAATAAATCTTTAAGTATTTCTTAAGAAAAAAAACAAAATTGAATGTAAAGTGGAGAAAAAAATCCAAAACACACTCTGTAGTTTAAAAAGAACAAATCTGGAATTTGATACATCTATTTTCCTGTCAAAGTCCACGATAAGGCTTTATTGTAGCATAAGAGCATAGTTTGCATTACTTAAGTTATTAATGACGGGGACGCTACCAGTAACCTCTGTCTGTAGGTGGGGCCGGCAACCCAGGAGCCCAGATTTCTATGTGTAAACTCTGACAGTGCTGACAACAGTCCTTACAGGTGTTGTAGAAATAGATGCACTCCTTATGGTGCATACACTGTATCTTTTTCTATATCTAAAAAGATTCTGCAGTAGGTTGCCTTACTTCGTGCATGGTTAGATTTGATGTTCTCTCTGCATTATTTTAAAATCTTTTGTACTCAGTTGTTGGTTGTCATTTTTTTCATTGCATTGTATCTCTCTCTCTCTTTCTCTTTGTCAAGATTGTGCCAAATATTTTCATTGAAAGTAATTTGTGGTCGGTAGATCAAATACATACATGTATAAAATACTAGTCACAGAGTTTTCTTTTTAAAATACATATCGTCCTGTTCTTTACATGCAAGTGTACGAATAGTAAAGACAGTGGGTTTACTGGAGTACTGTGACCCTACCATCCTACTGTATGTATTTCAGTGATATTTAGGATAATAGGTAGGTATATTTCTCAATGCACAGAAACATAGTTGGTTTTACTCAGTGTACCTGTTTACCCCAGTGTACAAACTCACCTCTAGTACTGACAGTGTTGAATAGTTTCTGGATGAGAGTTTCTTTGCTGGAGTGGCCTCTTGCTGGCTTTAGGATGGAGAAGAGGGAGGAGGAGGAAGACGAAGAGGCATGATATCTACTCCAGAATATATGTGCTTATGTGTCCTGCCAATGGAAAACTCTCTGTCTGTGCAGCTGTGTTGTTCCCCTCAAGGTCAAGCAATGTTTTACCAATAAGCTCAGCTAATCCTCAGATTTTTTTTCCCCTCTCATTTTAAACACAGCAACCACATGATTACCTATTATCTGTGTTGAATGATGTAAACAATAAAGATTCAAGTGAACATAATCTACAGTATTCCCCCGGTGTCTCTTGTGAATTCTGGCTAAAACTGAACTGTGTTTCCTGCAGTGACAACAGCAAGTGGTGGCGACTGCTTTTTGTAAATGATCCTAAAGCTGTGTTTACTTTTTTCGGTCAGTCATGTATGTATCACCAATCAATCAATTACAGCTGCAAGCAAATTTTCTTTACCTAGGTCTTAGTCAAGATCAACAAACTATCTAATGCTCCAGGGACGTTTGTTTTTCTTCTTTGTTTGGTATATTTTGATTTTTTTGTGCTGCATGCATCATATTTGGGGCAAGGTGTTTGAAGGTTTTTAATACTAGTGCTGACATAAACGCTGAGTTTCAATGCTCGTGCTAAAATTACACTTTTCACTTTGAGAAATATGAATGTTTTTCATGTAACAAAAGTATCCATACTTATCAAATGTCTAAACACTGGAAGCAGTAGAAGAGATTCACCAAATAAAAATTATCTAGAATGGCCTAAATTTAGGTTTAAATGCAGCACCATCTGATAAAAGAATAAGTTTGTAAGAGCAGAAAAAGTGTTAAGGTTTGATACCCAGCTCCAGTCATACTTGTTAAAACACTAGAGAAGACAATGTCAGAAAATTTAAGTCACTATTTATTTATTGGGCAGTACTGCTGGGGGGGAAAAAATTCTCTAGGGTGTCTGTTTTTCTGCAGTGTCCCAAGGTCATACCCACCAGACTGAACCATCAACTGTGGGAAAGACCTTTTATGGAGTGTTGGTAGAGTGAACACCCTCACTGACCTCAGGCTTTATCCAGATGTTCTCTGTGTAAACATCTCTAAATACAGACTGTGACAGCGGAGTCATGTCGCTCAACACACCTACATATATTATATGTGTGTGCACACAAACATACACACACGTTGCAGGAGCACCAGATGTTATTGATGGCTCTCACCTTTGCTTGTGGTCTGCTGTGGAGACCTTGTGCTTGGCCTCTGCCCTCTGAATACCCTGGAGGGTCCGATGTTTTGCTGTTTGGCTTTACATAGGTCCCACAACACACTGTTGTCGGCTTTCAAAGCCTCCACCCTGATAAACTGAGTGTCTCAGCAGCTCTGTGGCAGTTTCAGTACAAAACTGTATCATTTGTCAGAGAAAACACAGAATTATTACCCAACAGTTAAAATATGTACAAAATGTTGGCAACAGTAAAAATAATCCACTCAACTGTTTCCACAAAATAATGGATGATACTTTAGTGGATTCCCAGACTTCACTTTGAGAATAACAAGGTCATACCAAACCAGTCATAGTTCAAAACAGTCTGGGGGACTCAATGTTTTTGTTACAACTTGTTTTTGAGGAGCTTAAGAAGATCAAAATGTGTGGGCACGATCGTGGCAATTCTCCATAGATTTTGTCTTTAGCTGCTTTTGTGAAACTTGGAGAACAGAACCACATTTTATTGCCACCAGCCACTGAAATAATGCCTGCCGTGCCATTTATGT
Organism: Lates japonicus; assembly: GCA_033238685.1. Lineage (NCBI taxonomy): Eukaryota > Metazoa > Chordata > Actinopteri > Centropomidae > Lates > Lates japonicus. The sequence continues at coordinate 3,599,934 of BRZM01000029.1, read as the reverse complement.
TAGATTTTTATATGATCATTTCCATTTTAACTGCATTCCTGTGCTGACTGGCTACTCTGGTCTGGATGACTAATCCTCTGAAGCCTTCAAGTCCTCTTTTTAATGGTGCTAGATAATATTATGGGTGCCTTTTGGTGTCCAGCTGAAAAATCGTTCCTTTTATATTGATTTTTTTTTTACACTGAATGAATATGAAAACTGGGCACTTGTGTATGTTTTTATCAGAAACTGTCAGTAGGAGACTAGCAACTCACTTGTTTTAGCAGCTATAATTTTCTGCCACAGTATCTGGGTTTGTATCACTGAACCAAAACAGTATGATTACAAGCCATAAAACCAAAACAAGCGGCTGAAAGGTGCTAAATTGCTCTGTATTGCAAAGCAAGCCAGAGAGTTGGGTGGCAGTTTCCTGTGGGTTCATGAGCGACTCTTCCATATCATAGTCATTTTCCCATAGTCAACGTAAACATATTGATTACTGCATCTTTAAGATGAGTATTTTTTGAGAAAATTATAAAATACAAAATCTTGAAAATTGGAAATGTAACTGTCAAAAATGTTTTTTAAAAGGTAAAACACACTGTAAGCTCCTGAAATAAAACAATTTTAAAAGGCAAATATTATGTTTAACTTAGCTTACTAGTTGCAGATGTAATCTACTTTTACTTTGAAGCTCAAACCCGCTTGATTTCCGACAGTGCCTGAACGCCACATCAGGAGACCCAGAGAGCAGGTACCTCCACCTGCTGGCCGGTTGAAATAACTACAGCCAGGCGGAGCACACATCCTTCATAATCGACCAGTCCAGATTGAAGGAGGACAGAGAGTCAAGCCGTGAAAGCGAACAGATGTGAACCGGACTACGAAAAGGGAACAAGCTGTAGAAAAGACGGAGAACCTCTGATTCTGCGAATATGTGGCAACCCGCGTCGGAGCGATTGCAGGTAGGATACGGGTGTGTGTGAAACGCTCATTGTCGACAGGGCAGCGGTAAATAAGACGGCTGAGCCGCGGTAACAGTTGCAGAAACCCGCCGTGCTGTGCATGGCTCCAGCCGGGAGAGACTTGCTACGGTTTGTGAGCTGCTACAGATGTTTTGAGCGCACAGTGTTTCGCTCGGCTGTCGGCAGCCGTCTTTAAAATGATATGAACCAGTCCCCAGCGTTCAAACATTTATTTTCTGCTAATTTCTCTGTCTCAGTATGATTCCCTCTTAGTGCTGCGTTTAAACGCACCTATTCACGTTACGCAAGCCGGGGGCACCGTGCAACAATGTGTACCTCCGCCTCGTTCCCGTGCAAATCCACCGCTGGAGATTTTCCTAAAATGTCAATGACGAGCATATTCCAGCGGTGTATAAAATGGCTATCCTGGCCCACAGGCCTGTTTCATCCAGCACCCTACCTTCACACTAACCTGAGTGCAACTGGAGGCCCTCTCCTCCTGTTGTCACTCTTATTTTTCCTTCATGTTTGCACATCAGGATGCTTTAACTCCGTTTTCCTCCTCATTCCTGTGTGAAATCGCTAAAGAATAGAATGAAGAAGAGGAAGAAGAAGACGCAGGCTCTGGTCACCAACCTGCCGTCTGTGACCTGTTAAGAAATGGAAAAAACACCACACACACACACACACACACACACACACACACACACACACACACCGTTAATGACACGTAGTTTGATATCCAGGGGCAAGCCGCGCACCGAGCCTGGCTTCACGTCTCCTGCAGACGTAATGCTCTCCAGATGTCGGCCTGTGGACTGCCTGCCAAGTGAACTTGCACAATCCCCTTCTTCTGCCCAGGCGTCAAGAAGATGGAATCACGAATTATTATTAAAACCGAGAGTTCCGGTGTTTGTCCTACAGTCAGATGTGGAGTTAGGGGCCGCTGTAAATTATCCCATAAACGCACATCTGCACAACCCCCTCCCTCCCACCCCAACCCACACACACTTCAGTTAATTTAAACATCCATGCTGTAAGTGGTTACGACCGCCACTGATGCTTCATGTGTCGCCTATAGCTGTTACTGGTTAAGGTTTATTGAGCACCGCGCTGCGGATTAACTGAGGGTGTTTTTGAGCCACCGGGCTTCAGTGTCATACTCAACAAGTGTCTTAAAGTCACCATACATCTCACATTTTCCGTGGCTTGTTGCTGAAGTATTAAATTTGGGTTAGTGCATGTGAGTTAGTGAATCATCCCAGTCGCACACTTTGCCAAAAACAGAAAAACCAGCCACATGAACAGCCATGTGGTGCAAGGTTGAAATTATCTGTGGGAAAGTTGTTTTTTTCTATCACAAGGATAGCTGTGTAATTTATTTAAGTTCATATTCAGGTTGTAGTTGACCCATCTCATGTGCTTAACAGAAACAGTCTCACGCTCACTGAATGTCCCAGTTCAGTATGTTCACTAGTTATCCAGTATTTCTTCAGTGGACATTTTACAGCCTTATTCAGCCCAACACTTCCACGCATGTAGTGCTCAAAGCAGAGCGACAGAGATATAAGAAGTATCCCCCCGAACTTCTCAAACTGTCAGCTCACCAAACCCTGCATGCATCAGCACTGTTCTGATTTCTTAAAGCACCATAATGTAACTTTGCTGAACAACAGCGGCCTCTGCAGCCATGAGTCCAAGCAGTTAGGTGGTTTTCATGAACAGAACACCATGCTTATCGACCGCTTGACAGGAGCTCCAACTGTGTAGTCCCACTTGCGGCTGAATGGAGTTTATTCTTCATGATCCCCAGCTTCCAGATCCAGAAGTGCTGTCGCTGTAACAAACACGCCAAACTCTGTTTATAATTTTTGATATTTTCAAAGTTTCCTCACTGGATACTCGAGATGAGCCCTCGTTTTTAAGGACGTCTAAGTCTTTTTAACTGATCTACAGTCCGGCATCACTCTTGAACTTGGTGGGCCTGATGGAATGGGAATGACAGAGGTTTAATGTAAACTACTTACATAATGTTGCTTTAGGTCTCTTTTTCAAGTCTGAAAAAATAACCCTGATGATGTTATCATGCTGCACTCATGTTGTTATAAGGGTCATTCATTCTTTTTCATAGCGTTATTTTAAACTATAACCTTTTATTTATGATCCAAACAATCCTTGCTGTCCATGTGGAGCACGACCAAATCCTTGTGGTTTCTACAAGAACAGAACAACCTGGGTACACTTTGTTGATCCAAACTCTCCTCCAAAGTCATCCATCAAGTTAAACACTGCCATTCAGTGTTTTAGGTCAATATCCAAATCGTAATTATGGAAACTCAGACTGTTTTTGAAAACTGTGGTATATCTGACTTGGAGCTGCCAAATATAGAAGTGCCTGAAAGTTAAGCAAACAGGTCATGCCAGCCAAAGGCTGTCGTTCAAGGTGATTAATCGTGGATTTAGTGGATACTGTATTGTATTGTCAGTGTACTGTAGCCTTCTCTCAACACTATGATCATACAACTATCTTGAGTTGACGTCAGCATTCGCAAATTGTAAACATAGGAATCTCTCCCATCCATCTCATATGACACATTACAACACAGGGAGGGTTGAATGACAGATGCTGTTGAGTTGCATTATGGGACATTGTAGGAACCAGCTTTATGTAAGTGCAATACTAAATTGGTGGAGGGAAAGTTTGGTTTGAGTGTTTAAAGAAATCTTTTGATAACCAACACTTGGCTCACATCAGCTTACCTCCTGGACAACAGCTGTGGCCCAACTTTGACAGGGATTTCGGCCGTCCATTTCAAAACTATGAATCACTGGATGGCAGTATTTAACTTGATGGATGACTTTGGAGGAGAATTTGGATCAACAAAGTGTATCCAGGTTGTTCTGTTCTTGGTATGAACAGCAGAAACCACAATGAATTGGTCATGGTCCACATGGACTGCCAGGACTGTTTGGATTGGTAAAGAAAAGGTTATAGTTTAAAATAACTGAAACAGAATGAACAACCCTTAAAAGTGGTTATAGAACGATAGCAATACCTAGCCATTCCCTGCTTTTGTAACCATGGTGACGACCATCCTTTCAGCCGGGATCCTTCACCCGTTTTGAATCGAGGATGGTGGGATTTTTTGGAGCTGAATCCATTAGGTAGCTGATCTAGAATGTACTAGTGTTTATTATCTTCTGTTTTGTTGTTTTTCATTCACTATGGCATCCGTCCACACTTGTGCTGTCCTCTGTTGCCATAGCAACACCTGATGTCTTGCTGCATTTTTGTCTCACGCTCAAGCGGGAAGAGGAGGTAGCGCGGGGTGTGGGGGGTGGGTGGGCTGGAGGTGGTGGGGGTGAGGAGATACAGGTCGTGGCGTAGTTGCACGGTACCAGTGGCAAGCTGCTTTTACACTGAGAATCAGAGGTGTTTTGGAACCGAAGCGTGTGTTGCCAAGACTGTGTGTTTGTTGCTGTGCTGTATCTCTCTGTTTTTCTCTCCCTCTGTCCGTCCTTCTCTCCATTTCCCCATCCCTCGTACCTCTCACTGACCACATCCCTCAGTCAGTTTCGGGGGCCCTTCCTCCCTCAGTCAGAGGCCACGTTAGTTCAACGACAGATTGCACAATATGCAGTGGTCTGGGCACAAATGCTCACACACATATACACTCACATGCAAGTTTGCAGGCAGGTTAAGCATACAAACACACAATAACTCCTGTTTTGAATATCCCTACGGCTACCAAATGTGTTTTTTTCCTCTGTCAGCAGCTCTTTCTTTAGCCATGGTTTCCACTTTTGACACTTTAATGTGTGTGACACTGACAAACAGGGCTGAGCAGAGAAAAAGATGTGGGCAGTGCAGAAATAGCTGGCTGAGGTCAAACACGGTCAGAACCAGCCATTGTCACTGTTCATCTTCATTTGTTTCTGTGGCCCATCTTCATCTTCCTTTATTTGTTTGTATGTCTGTCTCTTTGTCTGTCTGAGGTTTCTTTGCGTGGCCACAGCTATGTTGTTGAGACTGTGGCCTCGGTGGCAAAAGGAAATCACGAGCAGACTGGCACAAAATTCCCATGGTTCCTCGACTGGTTGACTTTTTTCAGCCAGCACACATTTGCCTCTTGTGAACAAACGGATGTTGGCTCAATGGTTTGGCTCTTTGTATTTGATGAATAGGCATAATCTCCTGTTTCCGGAAGTGATCATTTTTCAAGGTTTTTTAAGGAAGTACATTTGACGGAGAGTCTTATCCTTCTCATTGGTCAAAAATGGAACTGCCTCAGCTGCGTAATTTAGTATTTTGTTCTTTAGCTTTTAGTTTTATTTACAGAACGCTACCATAGATTGTACACTGTGGCCTTGCTTTGCTGTTCCTGTTATGTCTTGGTTTTTAGCAGGGTTTATTTGCTAGATAAGGCCGAAAGCTGGAATTGTGACACTGCAAAAATGCACGTAAATGTCTCTGCATGTCTATTTTCCAATTTTTCTCCATTAAACTTGGATTTTTTTTTTTACAATTTTATTCCAATAATCAATGTTCCTCTTCACCATTCATAATTGAAAATTGAATATCTTTGAGTTTTGTCACGTTGGTTGGATTAATCAAGTAAAAAGTCACCTTGAGCTTTGAGAAATTATTGCAAGTATTTTTCCACTATATCCAGACATATTTATAGACTAAACAAATAATCAGCTTGTTTTTCTTCAGTTACATCCTTAGAAATTATTACTAAAAATAATCTGATCAGTGGTGTTAAAATGTGGCACCCACGTGCAGTTTAAAAACTTCTGGATTGACTACAAGATTTATCAAAACCAGTTAGTGCTTTTATCCAAAAAGAGTGTACTATGGACATACTGTACCGTGTTCTCTACCTGACAGCAGGTAAATATTGGAACACGTGGGAATGGACTGTGTTTATGACACCAGACTACGTCGTTAGCAGGTCTTTTTCATATGCAAGTCTTTGTAGACAGTTTAAGATGTTGCGGTGGGTTCATTGTTTACGTCAAAGAGTTGTTGATGTTTTTACAGCCAGACAGAGATTGCCACCCCCAGGCTCTGAGGTTTGGGTACTTTAATACCAGCTTCCTCCTACAGATGTAACCCACCAGTCATAACATCCGATCATTGACCTTCTCCCTCCTACACGACCTTGTGCTCCAATCACGATTGAGAAAAACAGGTCTTCCTCTGCATAAGGACCTCCCACAGTCCTCTCAGGGTCGAGCCCATTCAGACATATTTCCTCTCGTAAACTGTGCCAGGATCAGAGGGGGAGGCTGTAAACACATACAGGGACAACTTAGAAAGTTACACTGCCCAGTCCTTTACCATGCAGGAAGCTGGAGGGGCGCATCCTACTGCTGGCTTTAGGAAGTAATTGCCACCACATGCTGGGTGAACCTCCCCCCTGCTCTACCTGTGGACCACAGTGTATTCCTTTAGTACAGAAGGAAGGATGTCTTTGTGTGTACAACTGGGGTCTGAGGTACAAACAAGGGCAGGACAGAGCTTGTTTCCAGTACAAAATGATGCAAGGTTTGTTAAGCCTCGAAGTAGAGTCATTGTTTGGAAAGACATGTTTTGTTTGGTTAAACTGACCTTGTTTTGAGGAACAAATTCATGAGCAATTCATTTGATGTGTAACTCTAGCTCCTGTGCTGTTTACTCACTGGCAAATTGCACAACTGAATAAAGAAATAATTCTACCCTCTCTCATTGACAAAATATTTCTATGTGGGATGCGGTGATGTTGGTTTAATGCCTGTTGTTTTCTAAGAAAAATATTTTGCTCCTGCTTTAAAGGTACCCTGCAGAGTTTTTGGCCACAAGTAGCACAACTGGGCAATGATTTTATGAGTTTGTCCCATCTGGTTAGTGTCTTGTGCGTACACTCACGGATGCACGAGATGTTGCACATTCGTGCCAATGGTTTCCGGCTCTGCTGCTGAGCAACAGGTGGCAATAACAGGCCAAGAAATGTAGGAATACATCAGCCAAAGGAAGGAAAGAAAAGGACAGCTAACAAACAAACATGGATATAAACAATGCAGGTTCCAAAATGTTAAAAAGAAAATGCTTTCCTGAGGGAGAAAACATATTCAGCATGTTTGTTAGGCCTCAAGCATACACACAGTTCACTTTGGTGAGTAATACTCCATGTAAACAGGACTTTACTCGCAAGAAAACACAACAGGGTGTCTTTTAGTTTTGTCAGCTAGTCTAGGACGACCGATGCGTAGCTCCAAGTGTGGTGTGACTTACCTCTTCAGTTGTCCCACTGTATCATTGAGACAAATCATGAGCTTCTGTCCTCTCTGAAAGCTCTGTTGTCATGGTTGGTCCCTTGACCAAACTGACCAACCATGATGTGGTGCTAGGAGCGACACTGATTGCGAGTTTCACCCTGACATTGAAACCCCAGGGTGGAGACAGTGATGCAGAATTTGATGTGCGTACCTACCACTGTTTAAATATCCACACATCACAGTACCACACCTTGTCTGTTGTTCGTGGAAATGAACAATGAAATGATTCTGATCCTGGACCATGTCTGGTTCCACACTTGGATGTCGGGCTGGTGATTCTTCTTTGAAAATGAAGAGATGAGACGCAGAACAGATGACCAGATACCAAACAGCGATGTCCGACTGTCTTGCTCTCTGCCAGACGGACCTGCAGCATCTGGTACAGAGCTCAACACACTCTTTCATCAAGTGTGTCTGGGTTGGTGTATGCAGATGTGTCCCAGACAGGCTAACATTGTTTACAAACTATTTTTTAGTCTTGAGGTCTTTGTTAAGCTCCCGGCCATACTTTATATCACTAACCACGTTTTGAGTTTTTGGGATGAACCAGTAGCCATTTGTGTATCCAAGGGGTGAGTTTTTTTTTTCAGATTGACATGCTTTTTGGACTCGAAACATCTATCCATTTTGCTTCTGCTGGTGTCTTAACATCAATTCCAGCTGTTTTCAAGAGTTTTGTCATGATCACATCCCTATAACCCCTATTTTGCGTGTCTCAGTGGGTGTGGCAGAGGTCTGTTTTTACCCTGTTATGCAGTGTCTTACCATGAGATTGACCTTAGAACCTGTTTCCTGTAAGAATGCTCCCTCAGGGGGCCAAAAGTTTAACTTACCATCTGTGACCTGTTAAGCTCATCACTGCAGGAGGCAAGCTGCACAAGACACTCTCCAAAGCCTGTTTGTCTGATTTCTCATGGATGTGATTGTTCGAGTGTTTTCCTGGATTTGCATACTTTTAAACACATAATTCACAGTAATTTAGTCGTGGAGAATCTTTGAGAAATTAGCATGTGTACTCATCTTGATGACACTTGTGATTTGCAGCAGCAATCAGACACATACTTGGAGAGCAGTCATTCAGAATTAGCTGGTAACACTGGGTCCATTTGGCGCTAAGATCTGACCTTGGTCGTCCGCCGAATTTTAAATATTAATAGTTCCCTGAAAAAAAGAAGTTAGGCCCATGTGAAATATTGTGGAGTATAGTTTATTGGAAGTACTGATTTTAGGCAAAGATACATTATATGGGCCTCGAGAGCCGCAAAATATAAATAACTGAAATGTTGTAAAAGTCACACTGTTGGAGTTTTGGCAGTATAAGGCCTGGTTTCTTTTTTATTGTAACTTCTTTGCACTATAAATACAAATTAATCACATGGGCACAGGCAGCAGTGAGTCAGTGTTGATGCTTTTAGCATTACAGTCATTCTGCTAAATACATAGAACTTTGGTATTTTGACAGTAAATGTCATAACTGGCTTACAAATGACCAAATACTCTGATCTGATTTACAGCACGTCAAAATATGTTAAGAGTGGGAGTAATACGTTTTTAATAATGAGATAAGATTAAATAAAAATGCATGTGAATTTAAAAACATATGGACTATATCACCTCATGTTTAAATGGCAACTGAAGAATTAAAGCGTTGCTATGTGAAGAAGTCATGTAATCATATAATCAGTCTTTTTAGATTTATTTCTCACCGATCATAACAAATCATTCAACCTGTAATTGCACATGCACTTTATAGAATATTTGACATTATTTTCTCATAAATAATGGAGATATCCCAGATAGGAATGGATGTGTACACTGCTAACATTTTTTGTGCCATATACTCCAATGCCCTCATAGAACAGCATGACTGTAGAATGAAAACTGAATAGTCTGATGGGAGTTTTTCTTTCTAAAATGATAATATAAGCTGCTTTAAAACAGGCTGTGTCACATCTCCGTAATTGTTTTTGAACGCTCGCCTTGAATCCATCAAACTGGGGATCCAGGTTATTAGAAGTCGTGTGGACTTTGACGACCCCTCAGGTCCCTGAGTGACTTGTGTCAGATGTTGTTAAGATGAACCTGCATTCACTAAATACTTGAGCTATAGCTATATAGCTGATTAGTAATATTACATCAAAATTCAAATATTCGACATGGAGAGGCTTTAACATAAGTCAAACATTTACATAGTACATATGGAGGTCAGACCTCTTGGTGAAGTATCAATCTTCACATGAATGTTTTTCATAATCCTTCAGAGGACCATTATTCAGAGATTATAGGTTATTCTCTGACAGCAGCCATTCTTTAACCTTTGGATCTGAAGTGTATACAGGACCTTTGTCTTGTAACCAGCTCAAAACCAGTCAAACCTACAGTGGCCTGACGGTGGAGACAGAAAACCTGCCTGGGTCCAAGTTATAGCCAGAAATAGATTCAATAACAGCAGTAACTTGATGAGGAGACTGTTGGGAATTGAGAAATAAAAAAACATTAAAATGCAGTGAAAATATTATGAATAGAATTCCAGCTTTACTCCACAAGCGGCCCTCTGCTCAGGCCTTTTGCTCCTGGTGGGGGGGCGGAGGGGTCTGGGAGCCCACCACAGCCCCACCACCACCACCAACCCCCCACCCCTCTCCGTACCGGGGCCAACCGCAGGAATGTGAGCCGCTGTCAGGAAGCCGTAAAGTGCTGACGCGGAGGTCAGCGAGCGTTTACACACATGTGGCTTTACTTTCACAACTCCATTTTGCTTTTTCTCTTTTGGTCCTTCATCTGCTCCTTGTTTTTTTTTCCTTGCCTTATCTTCGTCTTTCATGACCCCCACCCCCCTTCTCTTTATTATTCATTTGAGTGTGCCTACCTCGGGTCTCAGTGATCTTGTTTCTGCTCCCAACAGGTTACTGTAGGGCATAGGATCATAGGATTAAGCCTATTAGTTGGGTGGCACTGAATTGGCACTTTTGTCACAACTGCTGGCAATCAGGACCCAAAAATCTTATTTGTTTAAGCTGTAGGTGACAACAGAGACTATCAGAATATAATTTAATTGCTGATAATATTTTCAAAGACAACTCAGCATTATTATTGACAAGATAATGGTAATATGGTAAAAATAATATTATTTTGCAGACAAATGACAGATATTTGTAGGAAAAACTGGGAAATTAATAAAAAATACTCTAGAATATTTAGAATTAAATGTGTTTAATATATGGACCGGACATTTGATGTAGTGGTGTTGAATTTAGAAACTGGACACCAAACCTGTTTCTTGAAGTTGATTGAGGATGGTCTACTTGGCTTACCAAACCAACAGAAGAGTGAAGATTGATGATAGCCTGTGTTGGCAGGATTGAGTGTTTTCATCGCCTGAAAATGTTGACCATCTGTTGCGTAAAAAATGGACATTGTGCAGGTCCAACATGGAAAAGAGTTTTGAAGCACCAAAGAGAGAAGGAAAAAAGTGAATGGGAGCATTTGTGAAAGTAATCTGTACTTTTAAAGAGGAACTCCACATTCATTTTCTTTTCCTTTTTGCACTGCACACAATCACATAGATTCTTGTTTGTGTATTATGTTAATGCAGCAGACTTTTATAACAGTATTGTGTAAAAAAAAGCATCTTTTGTTCTCAGAACTAACTGCATCTCCTTGGAGTTGAAAGGTCAGTTATGCCAAGTTCTGTGGTTCTTCATTAACTGTAATGAAATAGCCAAGACTCAAGATCAACAGGAGGTGCAGAACTGGTTCAAGACCTCTGTGATCTTCTGGCTCATTATTTTTGTGTGGATGGCGTCAGTGGAGAAAGATCCTCTGTTTTTGGCAAAATTGCCCAGAGAGTCATCGTCAGTCTGTCTCTGTCCCTTATCTGTCTCTCTTAGCCAAGCTAGCAGCGTGACTCTAGAGATGTCAGTGTTCATCTGTCAGATGGATTTTGACTTTGGCACCACTAGCAGTTTGAAATTTTTTGTTTTTCGTTGTAATATCTTGACAACTCTTGGATGAATTGCTATGAAATTTGACACATTTCTTCATGGTTCCCAGATAATGAATCCTAATGACTTTAGTGATTCTTATCCTCTGACTCTCACTGTAGCACCACATTGAGGTTGACATTTGTGGTTTACAGCTGTTGGATAGATGGACATAAAAATTTGCTATGCACATCAGAGCACATGAAATTGTAATCATTTCGTCATGTAATGTCAAAATTCCAGTTTGTCAAGTACTTTGGTTCATGATGTGTACGTGCAGAACTGGCTTCAGCTGTACTCTTTTATTGCTAATTACTAAATGTTAGCATGCTAACATGCTAAACTATAATGGCGAACATGGTATAAATGTTATATTAGCTCAACTTCAGCAGATTAGCATTGTCATTTTGAGCATATTACCATGCTGATGTTAATATTTAGCTCAAAGCGCAACCTCACATGGCTGTATATAGCAGCCATGCTATATACATCCATGCTATCTGTATATAGCTAGTTAGGAAAAATAAAGGTGAGAAATAATGGGAATAACATACTATAACCATGCAAGTGAAAATCAAAGCAGTCCCTGAGGCCACAAGTACAGCTAGTTAAATTTATTCCACTGAGTTATTATACAAAACCTTTTAAAATTGTGTTGGCAACTCAACAAAAGGTCATCCAGAGAAGCCTTAAAGAAACAGACAAGTAACTGTTAGAAATATTAGATTCAAAACACCTGCAGGTGCAGAGAACGTCTCAAATGTTACACACAAATTTCTTCTCAGGATTTAACTGAGAGATTGCCAAAGCTAGACAACGCTAAATGACTGAGGTCAGGCTGCAGACACCTAGCCCAGCAGACGTGCCATCGGGCTGCCTTTTTCTGCCTTAGTTGTCAAAGTCCTGATCTCATTAGCTGCTCAGTTTTGTCTTTGACTGTTTCGAAGAAGCCCAGAAATTCCACAGGGTGGAACGCACAGGGCCAGATTGGCCATGTGGTTCTGCTCCGCTTCAGGAAACACTGGCCGTGGACTGTAGTATGAGAGCAGGCAGCTCTCATACTCCAACTTGTTTTGACGGAGGCAGCGAGGGCAGAGCTCCCTTTATCTGCTCCTCACATTCCACTTTCTGCAGAATAAACCTCTCACACCATCTCTCTCCCAGTCTTCATCTCCAGTTTTTGCCACTGAGATGTGTGTGAGAGGGTAAATCTGGAATACATGTGCCTTAAATTATATACTGGTTTCTTTTCGAGTGTTAAACATTATCTTAAAACATATTGTCCTGATGTCTGGTGTCAGAAGTTTTTACCCTTTGAGCCTCATGAAAATTTTATAGAGCACCAAGTAGCATTTTTCCTACCTTCACATTTCATACTGTAGTATAAATCTTGTACATTTCTGGACTTGTGAGTGGTGACATATCTTATACTGTATTACGCACATAGAAATGATAAAAACACTAAAACACCAGTGTTGTGGGGTTTGCAGTTTTTTGAGCCTCCAGCAGTGTAGACAAGGAAACTACAAATGTTGAACCACAGGCTTACACTTGTCTGGTACTGATTGTAAGTTTGCCTAAAGCACAGTGTCTTTCTTTCTTTCTTTCTTTCTTTCTTTCTTTCTTTCTTTCTTTCTCCATCAGCACTTTCAGACCATGCTGAAGACCAAGCTAAATGTGCTGACGCTGAGGAAGGAACCGTTGCCCACGGTGATCTTTCACGAGCCCGAGGCCATTGAGCTGTGCTCCACCACGCCGCTCGCAAAGAGCAGGACCCATGCTGGATACAAGGTAGGATCACATGAGCCTAATAATCCCCAAATCCAGCCCTGTTCCTGAACAGTAAATCTATAATAGTATTATTAGAATCATAATCCAAATGTTTTTCCCCTTTCTTTTTTGGACGCACAAGTTAAATTCATTCCCATGTGCACTCCCCCAGCATAGTTTTAGAAGTTTTTGTGTCTGAATCACATCTTTGAATAATTAATATTAAATGTGTGTATGTATCCACACGTGTATGTGTGTGTGCTCTGGCATGCGTGTGTTTGTTTTCCTCCTCTCCCTGGCTCTGCTAAGTGTCAGATGTAGGTTTTGATCCAATGAGCTATTGGACTCGCAGCCTATTCTCTTTTCTCTGTCCTCAAAACAGAAAACAAACAGGGCTACAGATTAAAATAGCAGCCATGCTCTGTTATTACACGTAACACTTCCAACCACGTAACCCAGTGCGTCTTCTGTGTATTTGCCTGCCTTGTGCCACAGCATTGTAAGCTAACAAATAAAGTGAGATGGCTGTGGGCACATGTGAGACAACTTCAAGTGGCTGTGTGGGTATGAGCAGTTAGTTTTTGTACTTAAAATATTGTGCTTGGTCACTCACGCTGTCCAACTTTACCTAACACTAAAACAAACAATTCATATCTGGCAGTCACCTTAAAATGTTGAATAAAAAATAATTCCCTCTTGAAATGATTGCCAAGAAACACACACACATGGAACACACAGGCCCCGTGCTGCTTGTTGATATTTGCATGTGTTTGTTGGATCACTGTTCAGAGGAGCTAACAGAAGCACACACACACACAGTTATATATTTATATGCATATATGTTTTGAAAAAAACAATCCAAGGCTACTAAGAGGCCAAAAGTGCTGAGTCGTCATCAGCACTTCCCAAAAGCTCCTGAAGTTCAAATGTGAACATGAAGTGAAAGTCGGGAAGACGGCCTTTACTGGCAGAGCAGAAATGCTTGGTCTAGAGATACGCACTCAATATGACAAACAAGCAGTATGACACATGAAATAGGAACTAATGCTGTGGTTTCCAAGATATTTCATTAATTGAATGGAGGTGGTGAGAGGTCTATGATCAGAGCTGACAGATGTGTGTGTTTTAAATAAAAAACGTTCCTGATGATGTGACACAGTTAGCTGATGCATTATTTACTACAAATCTTTTCACCTGTAACAGTGCTCTTCTTGCTTATTTTCACGTCTCTTCACTTCCACCTCTTATAATTGCTGCAGTGAAATTGTTCAAGTATGTTTTCATTGCCCTTCCAACTCAGATCACACAGGCAGACTAGTAAGATAACTCTGATTCCTTCACTTTCTTATCAGTGTTGCAAACAACATCATGTCTTTTTCAGCTTGGTAAAAAAAACAAAACAAACTATTTTACTTCACTGTGTCTTTAAGACTTCTTACTCCATACTAAACTCATTGAGGTAATGTTGTGTCACAGGTTACTGACTCATCAGCATCCCAGTGTTCAGTGCGTCATACTTAATTTCCAGCTGAGCAGTCGTTTTTAATTACTAGTCATGCACTGGCGATGTGTTTTTCTGTGTGACAAACCTGAACTTGGAGCTTGGAAAATGTTTTGATTGTCACATCGTGTCAAGAAGTTTCCAGATCTAACCAGCTGTTTATCCACCATTAAGCAGTGTAATGATGCACAGTTTTTCAGCGGGTATGACAGTAATAGTGACAAACAGCAGCCTCTTGTATCATCCTACTGGCAATCGCTGCCATCATAGAAGATAAATGTTGTATCGCCTAGGTGAACATAGCTGCACATAGCTGGACTTGGTATCTCTCGCTGTCTAGTGTGAATACCAGCGTCCACCCGCTGCCCACTCCTCTCTCTGTGTACCCGCTGCTCTTTCCAGCTTTGCCGAGAATGCCAAAGCCACGTTGCCATGGATACCACTACAGCTATTCAGCAGAATACCAGCCACACACACACACACACACACTCGTGCACACACACAATTCATTTCCCTCATCTGTCTGCGACCTCCTTATTTGCAAGTCTGTCTGCCTCGCCGCCTGCATCTGTTGGCCTGTGTATTGGCTTGTGTAACTTCCTGTCTGAGTCACTACCTGCCTGTCTGCATATCTGTCTGCCCACCTGCTTCGGCACCTCTGCTTCCACTGTTAGACCTCAAAGAGACAGTATTTTCTTTTCATGGGAGGAAACCGAAGAGAGAATGGTTGTTTTTTGCACTCCTTGCCCTCCTTTCTGCTTGGCTTTTATATGCTGCGATACAATACGATACAATTTATTATCCTCATGGACTGTTTTATATTGCTTCTCTTTCGTTTCTCACCCCTCTCTCCTTCTCTCTGCTCCCTCCCAGCCCCCAGTTGTGCTCCCAGTTTACAGGGAGGCAGGAAGGCTGGCTGAGGCCTGCTGTGCCCCTGCCAAAGCTAACAGCTAGCAAGGATGAAAGGCCACCTCTCATTGCCCTGCCTGGCCTGCTGCTGTCAAAGCGGTCCACTTCACGTCCATTGAGAAAACGTGTTCAATGCTCTTTAGAGCCACGCCAGCTCCACAGTCATACTCCATGACAATGGTGAAATTACTTTGGAGACTGCTCAAAATACAACTCGGCTCCTTACTCATGACTTTGTTGTGTTTGAATTGAATCTGTTCCTTAACTTCCAAGAGTAAAAAAAAGGGTATTTACCTTTAACTCTTCAGAGTCATGTTTTCAGGGTTGTCAGGCTAGAACCCGGACTAGTCTTATTAGGTTTTTATAAAAAGTGCACTTTTGCATGCTTCCCCTTGGCCATGCATATATAACGTGCATGCAGTAAATACACACAAGTGTCTGATTCAGGTCAACCTTTCATTTCTAACAGCCCAGTGGTGACGGTGTGCAGATTATTTATTCACTCTACTTCCAGCTTTTCGATTGTGAAGATTTGCTGCTTTTCTGTCTTGTGTTTTTGCTCTTATGTCATTTTGGGAAATATGTATATTCACTGTCATGCCCAGAATTAGCTGAGAAGATTGTTGCTACTCTCATATCCTGTCTGGGTAATATAAGGCTGCAGCTTAATTTAGCATAAACAATGTAACACATTATATTTTGTTTGTTTAATCTGTACAAAAACCTAAGAATAAAAACAAGAAGTTACAGTTTTATGGAGCTTACTAACTAGACTACTACTAGAGCAGTCTTGCCATCAGTCACTAAGATATGTCATTAGTTGTAAATTTTACAGTTGGATAATAAAATGGATGTTGGCTGAATCCTGTTCAGTGTCCGGGGTCCTGGTATTGTGCATGCTGGTTCACTGTCACACTGTCATGACTTTACTGGGACACTTACATTGAACAGAGCCATCCTCAGCGTTATCATTAACATGTGTGCTTTTCCTGCTATGACAAGTCAAAATAGGGCCTGTTGTCAATTGCAGCCCAAGTTAAATTTCCACCGTTTCTGCTACTTCTGTCAAGCACAATTTCACTCATGTTTAGTTGAACCAAACCAGAGATAGTGTGTGATTCTCCTACACTGACGTCATACACACTAGTGGCCCAGGACAGGCTGGTCCTACCATGTCTTTATCGTATCTGTCAGGCAGAGAGGCTTTTTGTCTCTCTGTAATTGTGTAAGCTGATGTCAGTTAGTGTGCTGACGTACCATCACTTCTCCTCCAGCGAACAGAGAACAGAACGCATAGTGATGACATTTAGATGATTAGCAACCTCCAGGGTGAGATGACCGGTCCTCCCTGTTCCCTGCTGAATATATGAATGTGTACGTCTGTGTTTTTGTCTGACGGAGCCTTTGTATCAGTGTTTTTGGACATAAGTTTGCTTTGTCATCTGTGATAATGTACAAACATTCAGGGGTTATGTCTTCCAAGCTTAAATAGTGGCTGTCATTTTGACCTCACTGCTAATGGGAGCAGCTGACATATTTCTGTGTAAAGGTGGGTTCTGTCCTTGATCACAGTCAGGAAGATGACGCTCCTCACAAAGTGTTGGCCAGTATCAGTTTTAGGGTTGCAGATGGATACATGCAAGGACACTTAAGAAATAGAAGCTGAAGTACTTGAATGGTGCTGTTCTATGTCTGTAGTTTAGTTGCAGTCACCATATTTAGAGAAGGCACTGCTAGCTCTTATCTCAATTAGGGCTAAACAGAAATTTTGGAAACATGATGAGATAATCAATCAGAACTTGGAAAGTGCACTGTTTATGTTGGTCGTTTTCATGTGTTGTAATCAGAATTTAAAGTTTTGCAATGTATCTTTTTTTTGTTTGTTTGTCAAAAGCTGGAGCAGAGATATGTTGAGATGCAGTCTGAGCAGATTCTGGTTCAGGTTAAGTAGTGTGTTGTCTCTGCTGGCATTGCTGCTCATCAGTGGGGAGCCAGACTGGGCTGCGGTTCAGGGCTTCTCTCAGATCCACTGATTGACCCAGGCTGTTTGGCTCATCTCAGATAAAAGACTGGATAGTCAGACCAAATGTTGTCTCAAGTTTAGTCATCATCGCTTTCTTTGTCTCACTCACTTTCACTGTTTTATGGTGAGAGTCAACAATTTTTGAAAAGTGTCTTTCAATGTCAGACCAACATATTCATACTGTATAATATCTGTATGTCGTATCCTTCCTTTCACCCAGTGTCAGTTGGGTTGCACTCCAGCCCCTGCATGGAAGGATGGATGATAAGAGACTAAATATAATCTAATATAATTTAGTGTTTAGTGCTTCTACGTGTTTGGTTATTATTTCTCCAACACCAATTACTTTCTTATGTTGTTATGAATCGGTATCGGAATTAAGTAAAAAATATTGTGATATTTGATGAGAGTTTAAGGTCCTGGCCAGGTTTGATAGTGGTGACTATAGCTGAATCAAACAAAATCAACCTGGCTTAAAGGGCGTGGCTGAACCTCTTGTTTTAAGTGTAAAGTAAACTTCACTTTGACAGAGTACAACCATTTTTCTTACATATGCAAGTTAAAATTATCCCAGTGCCACTAAAATGTTCTTTGTTTACACTGATATGACTAGAATCACGATGGCCTGATAAACACAGCATGTCTCTGGTGGGAGCACATACAGAACGCTCTGTCTCTGTATAGCGTTGCACTAAACACTCTCTCCACAAGAATCTGGACTAGATGAACCACATTGTGCTCTATACGCTGCTCCTGGTGCACCCTGAGCGGGACTCATGTACAGCAGTTACAGCATTTGTATGTGCCTTGACCAAATAGTATGTGTTTGTAAGGGGTGGGGTGGGGGGTAGGGATACACTTTTGCATTTGCATTGCAGATTTGTGTGGGTGAGACCATATTTTGTGGCCAGGAATTGAAAAAGTAACTGGCTCCAGTGTCACTAGAGTGAAAAACGTAGACACATTTTATTGCCATCATTGGAATATGGAGAATTTTACCCTATAGTAGGCTGTATGGAGAGGGGCTGTGAATGTGAGGGCTTCTTTCATATACACTGAGGTGCTCCTGTCTTGACTTACATTGAAACACTTAGACTCTGTTATGTACTCACACACACACAACGCCTTCTTCTCATTGCACAACACAAACAAGCAAATATACACAGCACTTTTTACAAAAAAAACAAAAAAAACCCCTCATCCATCTTTGCATGCCGTGGCAAGCAGAGCCAGCTGTACTCTGCTGATTCAATAAGTTTAGAGGAATGTTAACAACCTCCTCAGGAATGCTTCGTTCCCAAGCAGTGGATTTCCAGTCATGTTGGGGGATCCAGAGGCAGGGGCCTACTGAGGGACAACGCCAGGACAACCTTCGTCTCCAACAGTGGGACTGTTGTGTTTTACCTGTAGAGCATGCTGTATCATTTCTGTATGTGACTCAGTAACTCTGTGTCATGGCACTGACTATAGCCCAACTGATACCGGAACCCAATACAGATATTACAACAACATATAGTCACACAGCACAATAAATACATGCATTTTTGATTAAATAAAAATATGACCCAGATATGTGTGAGTGCGAGATTGGGACATTTTACAGGAGAAGTGTTAACTTGACTTCTCTAATTTGTCTTAATGTTAACTCAAAACTAGAAGGTGGACTTTGTGCTGAGATAATTTTATCAAACTACTATTCTCACCCCTGCTATATCTTTCTGGCACTCATATTACCTGAAAGGTTAATTTTTTGGAAGTTACAAGCTTCTTTTTGAACACTGATTAAAACAGGTGTTTTCCTTACTTTTGGCAGCCAACATCAAATCATCACTGCCAGATACAAATCTGATATGTTTCCAAATAGTCAGCCACTGAGGGATGAACAAAAACAGTCATATTTTCACATCGGTATCTCATCTCCTGCCGTCTGGAAAGGGATACAAAATTTGGATGGAACAAAATGCAACCATGGGGGCGTTGAGAGATAGACTGTGTGTTTTGTCTGCAGCACCTGTTTGTCCTTGGACTGGTGTCTGGGAAAGTGCCTAATGCTGAGACGACAAGTTCCAGAAGTGTTGCTGACTGTTTGTACCTCCACATCACAGTCTGTTACCAGACCTGATCCAACAGGACCAAACTGCTTTCCTCAACAACTGCCTCCTTGTTCTGCTCTCAACCCCTCTTCCTGTCATCTGAGCCCCTTTCTTCTTCTCTCTCCATGTTCCCAAAGCTTCTCCGTAGGGACAGGTATCTCCTCATTGAATCCTCCGAGTCTCTCTTCCTCCTCCTCCGTTTCCCATACCTCCTCTTTTCTTCTGCTGATAGCCGAACCAGCTGTGGCCGCAGCAGCAGCAGCAGCAGCAGCTGCCCTAGCTCTACACCTCTCATACACACACATGCATGCCTGTGTGCTTACACGCAGATACAGACTCACACTGACCGAGACAGACGCACAGACAGTGTGTGTTGTGCGTGAGTGGACCAGGATGTTCCTGTCTTTCTTCCCACCGGCTCGCTCGCTGGGCTGCGGATGTTTTTTCTGTCTCCCTCTGTGTGTCCCTCACTTTCTTCTGTCTGTCTTTGCATTCAATTACTTGCTATCAGCTTTTATGTCTTTGCTCCCCATCTGTTTACAACAATAAGTTTCTCTCTGCGTGTCTGTCTGTTTCTCCTTTGTCACTCCATAATTGTGGTTTTTCAGGCATTGTTGAGTTTTCATCCAGTGATTCATCAAAAAAAAAAAGCTAAATGTTAAAATCTGTTTGCCTCATTTATCATTAAACTCAGACAGAATTATTTCTGGCATGTACTCAAAAGCAGTGGTGGCAGAGTGGCTTTGTTGGCATGCATATACTACAGTATACAGTATGTTTTTAACCAGTAATAGTTGCAGAGTTTTTGCAGTGTTGTAAACATGGGGATAAAATGCTTCTGCTAGCGAGTTAATCTGCTAGCATGTTTATTGCTGGCTGTGTGAACTATTATTACAATGTTGTTTTATACACACCACACCAGCTTTGGGTTTGTCAATATTGTTAATTTCTCCCTTTTTTACATCACAATGGATATATTTAAGTAGGAGCTAATATTTGAACTTGAACATTTCTTTATTGCTTCATGTTTTTCCAGACAGACAGAACAGAGCTGGTACATATCTTTTGCAGATCAACAGATGCACTTATTGAAGAATTTGATGGAAACTTCTATGGTAATACAACCGTAATACAGGAGCTTAGCATAAAGACTGTAAACAGGGAGAAACTGCTAGCCTAGATCATCTAGCTAGCGCTTTTGAAGCTCACTAATTAACGTTAGTCAGACGCTCCCGTGTAAAAACACAAACAATATATAAAGTATATATTAGGCTGTCGTATAGATTTGTTTCACTCTTTGCCAGTCTTTAAGCTAAGCTAGGCTAACCAGCTGCTGGCTGTAGCTTCATATTTAGCACATGGACATGAAAGTAGTAACAATCTTCTCTTAGTTTCGCTTGGCTTTTCTTTTACCTCCTTACAGTAGAAGCGGAGAGCTCGCAAGGTTAGTGACCTTTGCCTCGCAGGTCAAGCGGCCCGTCTAGAGTCTCCCAGTGTTGACAGAGAGAAATAGAAAAGGACAATAACGTCCATAAACCAAGAGTCAGTAATGGTGGCCACATGTCTCACCACACATGCAAATGTTTAACCACACTCCTCCCCCCTCTCTGTGTCACACTCACAAATACTCTCACTCCATTTCATTGTTTTTGTCTCTCTCCTATGAAGCAGGTATACAGACACAAGTTTGAGTGTCTTGTCTGCAGCAGCAGTCCAGCGGATACTATAAATTTCAACTTGACATAAGTTTAGTTTCCCAACCTTTGATTTTTCCCCTCCTTCTTCCCTCAGTCTGTATGTCTGTTGTCTGTCTCTTTTACTGTCAATGTTTGTAGCATTCCTTATTTGTGACCCCCACCCCCCAGGGCCTTTGTTCCTGTAACTGAGCTTTATTTCTGTCTCTGTACTGCTTCACATGGAATCAGTATTTTCAGTTTGATGGTATAGAACTGTTAGCAATTAGCTGCAGATGGGAGTGCAGAAGAGTAGAGGGGATGTAAGGATAGAGGAGAGATGATGGGGGAGGAAGGGCGAAAGAGAGAATTGAGAGTGGAGGGAAGAGGAGACAACAGAGTTTCAGAGTGGAGGAGAAAGAGGAGAAACACATGGAAAGTTGAAACAAAGGGGAGGACTCTGTAGATCTCTGGAATGATTTAAGCCGCCTGCCTGACTTTGCCAGCACTGAGACGACTGGTGAGCAGGCTGCCAGAGCGCAGGACAGCAGATGTGTTCTGGTCTGGGACAGATGGATTGACGTATCAATTTTGTCCAAAGCTTGACGCGTAGAAAGCTAGAGAGCTCAAGTGGGTTGCTTTATGCACTGAACAAACACTGACCGAGTCCTCATGCGGGCGGTTATAGTAGTTTGGCTTCAAGATCCTGAACGCAGCTCGTTTCTGCTCTGTCAGTGAGTCCAACCTGAATCATGTCTCTTCTTCAGCTGCAGAATTTTACGCTCATTTGAGTCAGTGTGTCTCTTCATTGTTCCAGTCATAACCCGTGATTTGTACCTTTGGAACCTGTCCTGACGTGCACTCACAACACTCACTCACTCTCACAAAGACATTCGCACACTTTGTAGCTGCTGAAAGTCACCCACTAACTTGTCTCAGGTCCACCCCTGCAATTTGCTTCCAGATGCACAGATTGCACACAGAACCTCGTGCTGTTGCTCTGAGTTCAATTCAGGAATTCAGCTGGTGTCAGATGTTAGATAAAAATTTGTGCTTTTAATTTTAGTGTGATCAACCCTGGCTTCTTTCAGCCTGCAAAAACGTAATTTTTCTTAGCGCAAGACTCAGACAGTGTACTGTACATCTGAAGCTGTAATGATGTTTCTTCCAGTATTATTCTATCAGAGGGTGTGGTTTCCTTAATTTTAAGAAAGGAAGGATTTTTTTAAAGGAAGTATCAAACGCAACTTCTCCTTTTCAAAACAGATTTCTTATTATGTGGTGTGTCTGCTGGCCCATATTTGTGTTGTTTCCACCTGATTATCTGTCTTTATACAGTGTTTTTTACAAGTTTGTGGCTCAGCCTGACATGAGGCTTTTGATATAGTAGAGGTTTATTTGTAAGGTTTACATGTGCGTTCCCTGCAAATTCAAAATAATCAGATATTGAATATGATCAAGGTAAAAACACAAAATGTTTTTCTACATTACAGTGCACAAAACTAGAAAATCGTATTAATGATTAATTCTTACCCAAAAAAGCCCAAATCTGTTTGTCTTGCAGCTTTAACAATCATTCTTTCACACAAATGCCTCATGCCGAATTGCCTCATTTGTCTCCAATGTGTTTGAAAAAAAAAAACGTTTTCCTTCAATATTTCGACATACAACTGATTAATTATTGCAAAGCGAGCCTGCGATGGGCAGGACTTTCCACTGGATCACTGATATGTGTTGAGCTCAGTCTGACAGATACTAACAGCATCTCATGCTATATGATCCATTTACTACATGATAGTTTAAATAATATCTTTCCCCCAAGGTTCCTAAGGTTTTAGTAAATTAAAATATATGAATTTTCATTCTACACGTGGGTGTAAGTTTTGTGTACTAGTATGTGGTCTCACCAAATGAGATATGGATGAAGTGAATTTGTATTGAGGATAACTTCATTGCCGCTTCAGCAAATCTTGTCCTCTATGATTCTAGATATTGGTGGTGATAAATGTGTCTGTTTTGTTGGCACCTGTCTAGTTTTTCCAGTTCTGTCATGCTACACAGCTGTCTCATATAATTGTGCTCCAGGGACAAGCATCAAGTATATGTACATTATTCTAGCAGAGGTATTTCTGCCTGGGGTGAGGATGTTTCTGCCCCATGGCCAAGTAGTTTCTCACAAGTCTCACACGATTTCACACCAAGTTTGGCTGCTATAATATTTTTCTGCAAAATACCACACAATGATACATTAACCATGAGCCACAGCTGTTTTGCGTGTCAAATGTATCAGAATTTACACGACAATATAAATACATTTGAATATATATTTCTGGAATTAATGTATTTAGGCCAAATGTCTACCTGTGCACATTTTCTTGTCTATCCATTGCCTTTTATTAAGAGGCAAACCTAATAAACTCCACATTCAGTTTCACATTTGGTGCACATAAATGAACAAGCACTCAACTTTCCTTCTGCTGATGCTAAATTCTACCTACAGACCACATTTTGGTGTAAATGGGCTCAGTGTCGTCTTAGGCCTGAAGGAAAAAACGTCAGTACAGTTGAAATGGGTGATTCATGCACTGCAAACCAAAAAAAAAAATCATGCGCATCCAACATATTAGTGGTGTGTTTGTTTTTTATAAACACAGCCTTATGAGCAGTATTTTTTTCTATTTCTGTCTCTCCCTCGTCTCTCTGCTCGAGCAATGTAACAATTTCCTCTTCAGCTGCATGTTTGGTTTTGGACTTTAAAGAGACAAAGTCTGTGTGTTTGCTCTGTCTGGTGACCTCCTCACCTCACACACTCCTAGCTTATCTTTCTCTCTACCTTACACGCACACACACATCTCACCTGTTGTCTAATACTAGTTCATCTCATTTGTATGCATCCCTTTGTGTCTGGTACAAGCTACTCAGAGATAAATTAAACATTCAGCCCAAAACAGTTTGAACTAGCCTAACATGCAGACAAAGAAGTTGCTGCTCTGATAATTCATTGTGCTCTGTTCTTTGAGTAAGAGCAATTTTTTTTTTGTTTTTGGACTCAACTCCTAAGCTACTGCCAATGATGATTGTTTTTCTTTAGTCACCCATTCCACCATTACGGTCTTCCTTCTTTTTCCCC
The DNA here is from genome assembly GCA_033238685.1 of Lates japonicus. Taxonomy (NCBI): domain Eukaryota; kingdom Metazoa; phylum Chordata; class Actinopteri; family Centropomidae; genus Lates; species Lates japonicus. The sequence goes on along the minus strand of BRZM01000029.1, from coordinate 3,575,587 downwards.
TTTTCTTTGCTAGCCTCTTTCTCATTTTCTCCTTCCTTAACACTTCCCCTGGGTCACTGGGGATGGTTTTTGCCTCTCTGAGTTTATTGTACAGTTTAAAGCCAACTAACTGTTGTGGACACATCAGTCGGTTAGGGCGAAATCAAATCTTGCCCTTCAAGAAATGAAGGCAATGTCGGACTGAATAGTTCATTCTTGTCTTTCAGTCTGAATATCAGGCTTTTGCAACTCCAAGCCAACACCAGGCACGTTAACTACCTCACTTCCTAATGTTTTAACACGACTGCAGAGTAGAGACAGTAAAGTAGACGTGTACTGTATAGACTGAGCGAAAACATTGGCCCACTCCCAGCTTCTGTAAGAGAATCAAACCTGGCAAAGCAGCACACCATCATTCAGCTAGGAAGCAAGCAATCAGTAGAAACGATCACAGTTTAAACAAGTAACTCGATATCAAAATAGGAGCATCAGTCCATAATGACTCTTTATTGCTGTTTGACATACAAACAGCGCACTGGATGGTTGATGTATCTTGGCTCAGTCTTTGGATTTGTTGGCTGGCTGAGTGACTGACCGCCTTTTGGCTGCGAGAGGGTGTCAGTGTGGTTGACTAGCAAACCGCCCAGCCTCCAGGCTGCTCCTGCCAACCTGTGGTACTCAGCTAAAAGATGGATCTGGTGCAAAGGCTGTATGTCCCACCCTGTGGTCACCACTAATGAAAACCATGCACAAGGAGGCAGCTGCTTTCACTGCCTGGATCTCTTACTGTTGCCTATAGGAAACTATGAAATTAATGTCGTGTCGTGCTGCAATCAGGGTATTTCAGGGGCCAATCCACTAGAGTGGTAGGATCCTATTGTTTGTGTATATGTGGATAAGGTTCACCGCAAATCACTCCTTCAGCTGTTTTGACATGAGCTGGGGGAAAAGAAGCTATGTGTGTTCATTCACCAGACTTCCACATGAAATATTTTATATTACCATTGGTTGAGTCACCAAAATGTAGAGAATTAATCCTACCACTGCATTCTGTCACAGAAAATTTCAGTTATTGTCCAGAGTGGAGACATATCTCTGATGTTAGCACTACATTTGTTGCACAAGCAGCTAACATTTTATTTGCTGGCTATTTCTGCATTATCTCCCCTAAAATGGCATTTTGTTTATTAAGGGAAATTGCATGGGAGTCATTCTTTTAGCTTCCTCTTTCTCTACCTCCTGTTGTGGCTCCCTTTTCCATCACTTTCATTTCCTCCTTTTTTATGAATCTTCAGATTCTTTCATAATTAAGGATTTTTGTGTATGTTTTTAGATGAAAAGAACTGCTGTGAGCTACACAGCTTTAGTATTACAAAAAGTGCAAGGCATTACATGTTACTCAACTTAAGTGTATCCAAAGATATTGGTGCTACACCTGCTGTACATAAGACTAATTGTCTGTCTTACCATGAGGCTGGTGACTGGCTGACTGTTCAACATGCTTACTCTGAGAGATCCCATTCAGTCAAAGCTCAAAGCAGAGAATGAGGGCAGGTTGACTTGAGGGTTGCACACTAATCAAAACTTGTGAAAGAAGAAAAACAGTCAGATCATGTGATGAATAAAACAGGACCTGGGCCTCTACTTTATGTCAGTCAGTCAGTCAGTGCCTTATACACTAGTATCTGCTGATCTGCCGGGTGGACTTTTTAAATCTTTTTTATCAGCATCATAAAATGTAAGAACTGAAAAGACTTCTAGAAAATAGTTCACTTAAATTTCCTAAGGGAATAGTGTTATCAAGGCTCCAGAAAGGTTTGATGTGCATTGAGCCATGAATGCAGGCCCCATCTTCTGTAAATATTCCAGACTGTTATATGATACACATCTTTCCTTTAGTATTTCTACTTATCATTATCACTCATGTTATCTGCAGCCATGTGTCAAAATGTGTGCTGCATGTTAGGCAGCTGTAATGAACTCTTGAGAGTGCAGAGTATTCCCCTGCCCCAGTATAAACACAGACAGGAGTGAAAACTCTTTTGAGTGTTTGACTCAGAACAGGCTCCTCCTCTGTGTATTTTTATAAAGCCATAAAGAACACCGTGTAGAGAAAGCGCACAAGTCAGCCATTATTCCTGGGCCGCTCTCCTTGATTTGGCCACATTCCCATAGAAAACTCAAGCTTTGTTCACTTCTTAACTCTCCCTCTCTCTCTCCCCTTATCCCTCTCCATCTCCTCAGTCTATCGCTCTCCTGGTATGCAGTGTCATTACTATGGTATTCTATGGTCCTTGTTGTAACCACAGCTTCTCTTTGGGAAATAACACACATACACAGTGTTCAGCATGTCAGCACACTTACCACAGAAAAATTAGAAAAGCCTCTCATCACCACTGTTGGTTGTTAAAACGTCTTTCTCTGCACAGTGACTTGAGCACCCGCATTTTTTAGGTTCATTAACCTAAAGATGTGCACTGAACATAAAATTAATTATTTCACAGTGAAAGTTTATTTTTTTAATTTGTGCTGCATTGATTAGCTCCCAGGACCTTTCATGTAGTTATATTTTTGATATTGAAAACTACCTGAGGTGACTTGAATAAGAAATGAGTCGACTCTTGTTTTTCACAGTTAACGTTTTTGCTCCATCTTACTTAAGGTTAACACTGAATATATACTCCATCAGAAAAAGATGAAGACCTCTTAAGTAGTAAGTTGTATCTTGATAACAAGGGATCTGTAGACATCAGTTCTTCACAGAACTGTGCAAGGCTAACGGGTGGATGTTCTTTTCTATATAATGTCATTAAACATTTCACCTGAATGTTCTTGACCCTTGTCTGTTTAATTGTGGTGTTCCCCAGGGGTCAATTCTTGTCCCACCTTTGTTCTCAATTTATTTGCTTCTCTTCAGTCAAGTAATAGCTGTCGAACAATCTTCTTATCTGTGTTAATATTTCCATTTTAATGACGATAAATTGATTTGAAGTTTTACATGCTTTTGTTTTTGACTGCCTGGACTGCAGTAATGCACTTTATGGTGGCTCCGCCAACTCCAGTTGGCGCAGAATGCTGCAGCTCAGATTATTACCAGCACCAAGAGATTTGAATGGAACGCTTGACACACCGTGTCCATAACATCCTCTGAATCACTTCTTAAAACACTCTCGTCCAACAAAGCCTTTGTGAATATTAAATATTTAATCTAGTTTTATATCTCCACATTTTCCGTTTTGTTTTCTACCTACTTTTTCACAGTATTTTATTGTCCCTGTGTCTTATGATTGCATTTCTTGTTTTTACTTAATTTTCCTTTCTTCTTAGAGTATGTCAGAGAGCAGTAAAGTCCTACTTTATCTGAGTTGTGGGATTTTGATATTCCAGTCACTCAGTGTGTTTTTAAGCAGATTTATGATCTTTTGACAAGTGTTTTGGATTGCACCTCTGTTGTTTTTCCATTTGCAGCTTCTGTACATCTGGTGGAACAACTGCAGCTAAAAACGCTGTGATGTATTTGTGGCTGCACATTTACATTTGTTCCACGTCATGCTGTGGAAAACATGAGTTCAATACTATCTGTGTGTGTGTCTCCTCTCCTGCAGGTGACCTACCTGGGTAAGGTGACTATCTCTGGGACCCAGTTCCTGTCTGGCTGTACAGAGTCGGCAGTCGTCGGTCTGGTGGAACGTCGTGCCCTGGCCCAGCAGCAGGGCACCTGCCCCGCAGGCAACTCTCTGCTGGAGATTCGTCCCTTCCAGGTGCGCCTTCACCACCTGGACGAGCACGGTGAGGCCTCAGTAACCATGGACACCTACCAGGTGGCGCGGATCGCCTATTGCACAGCTGACCATAGCATCAGACCCAACGTATTTGCCTGGATCTACAGGGAGATCAACGACGACCTGTCCTTCCAGATGGACTGCCACGCCGTGGAGTGCGAGAGCAAGCTGGAGGCCAAGAAGCTGGCGCACTCGATGATGGAGGCTTTCCGCAAGACTTTCCACAGCATGCGCAGCGACGGGCGCATCCACAAGAGTGGCTCATCGGATGACTTTGCTGAGGACTCATCCACCCCTGAAGACTCAACCCCAGACGACGGTTGAACTGAAAACTCACCCAAACTCCTGATCCCCGTCCTAACACAGTGAGGGGTGACTGGAAGGATGGACAGATTACCTGCTTTCTCTCATTCTCCCCTACTATCCCTCTTTCTGTTATCAATTTGGAACAAAATCAACTGACCCTGTGAACCAACACACCCAGGATAATGAAGTAGTTTTTAAATACTGTAAAGGCAAGGTAGATGAAAAAGGAGTTGTAAGAGACCTACATTTACATACAGGGATAGCAAAGTTCTGCCACTTTGAATAAATGGCCCTTAAAGACCCACAGGGGCCTTTTAAGCACCTCTGTAAACACCCTCAAGAGATTGACTCATCATTTTCATTTTCAACCACTGTCACTCCTTCACCCAGCAGAAACACTGTTTGTGGTTCTTAAGCTTTTTCATCTAGGAAAGTTAAGTCCCTGCCCCCCCCCCACCCCCACCCCCCACCCCCCAGTTCATCAAAAACCTACTACTCTTGCCATGTAGGGACCCAGCAGAAATAGGCCTGTGACCTATTTTGGGTCCCAACCCAGAGTTTATGAGACTGTTGGAGCACATAAATTCTTTAATTGTTTAATTATGTGGATCTCTGTTACAATGCCTTCGACCTTGGTAATAGCAAATGAGGATGTGAAAGAAAAGCTCAGCCTTTACGCACTACTCACATCGTCACTGTAGTACCTTACTCCAACCCCAAAATTATTCGCCGGCACGGCTGTTACTCATGTGGACGATGGAGCCAGAGCTTCTACCTCTGTCTCCATTTCATAGGTACTTAAAAGACCCTGAGTATGTTAAAGGCACCTGGGAGAATAAAGGTGCTAAATGATGCTACATTTTAGAAGTTCTCTCTGGGCTGAAAGCCTGGGCCTGTCTCAGACACCTTAATCATTCACATCTGACTTCTGTTTTGAGTATACCAAAATTCAGGCTGGATTTTGCCTGTCAGATTATGTGCCTCACTTTCCTCTCACATTAGTTTGGTCTCTTACCCAGGTCCCAGTGTGCATGTGTGGCCGTGTGTGTGAGTCTCTTTGTGTGTGTGTGTGTGTGTGTGTGTTTCTGTGTGTGTAGGTGTAATTGCTTACTTCTGTACTTTGTGTATATGAATGTACACGTGAGTGCTTGCATCTCTGTGTGTGAAAGAGAAAAGGTAAGGGAGGAAGATTAGAGGGGGGGTTATTATATGATTAGCTGGAAGTATAGACTTCTCATTGCCCCAAAAGCATCCATTTTTGATGCTTAAGGAGGCGTTTTAAAATCAGACATGGTACTGTGACCATTTGCCACGTTTTTTTTACTTTAATCTGGTATGAAATGAAAACATGAGTATGAGAGTCTGAGTGTGCCAGTCACTGAGGTTTGAAGACCTTAAAATCACAGCTGTCCACGAAAACGACTGGCACCTCCTGGCCTCTGCTGAATGTATGATGAGTCTGATGTGCTGTGAGCACCTCACACCATCTCCAGTCACTTCAGTCTCCCATAATCTCCTCATGCTCTCACAGAAAGCTGTACGGGAGCGAGCCGGTGACCAGTTTGCTCCGTCTCTGAGCAACCGAGGTGTCACTGTGGGGCATAAACCTACAAGAGCTCCACGCTACTTTCTTCTTTTCTAACCGGACGTACTGAACAGACTGGAACTATCAGTGGAAATGGTCTTCGGTCAGTGACTCGAACAGAATGATCAGACGGCTCTGATCAGCACACACTCTCACATATACGCACCAACATACAACTATACATATGTACACACACATTGTATTTGAATCTCGCTCAATAAGCTTATGTAAATACAAATGTATCACTTTCCAAATATTACAGCATAAATGTTGATAGCTATTTTAAATAATAAAAAAAATGTTGAGAACATCATACGATACAGAAACAGTGTTATAAAGCCTACTGTGAATAATAAGTGGAGAGCCTGATAGCCTGATGTGCGTGCAAGTGTGTGTCTGTGTGTTTGGATGGGATTGTATGTGGTGAGAAGTGTGGTGAGGGGTGTGTATGGACAGGACAAGGGGTGGGAGGGTGGGGAGAATGTTTATAAAGCTGTAGATTACTGTGTCATGTCTGTCTGAAAGCTCAGACTCGCTTTAAATGTTTGAAAAATGTTACTTAAGTGTTTTCTATACAGTGTTTGCAAAGATCAAGAAACAATTGCATATAAAGTATTTACCAAGACCAAGCGTGTGATGGTGTGGTCTGTTTTGTCTCAAATCCACATCCTCATGTCGCCTACTTCATTCATTCAATCCCCGCTGTCACCAGATCCTGCCTGAAAGAAGTTTTTATTCTTTAAACTCCGCTTGATTTTAACTTGCTGGATTCCCTGCTGCGGCTGTGTGTGGGAGGATAAATACAAAGCATGTTCAGTTTCAGAACAAACAGAGTGGGTAACCAGATGATGCTCTGTCAGGGTGCCAGGACAGATGTAAAGCATAACCGCACAGTCGGTTTATCCTCCATACACACATGTTGCCGCGTACTGGAATGTGATTTTCCTGAAACTATTAGAAGCATAAAATCCTTCTTGGTGTGTGCTTTAAGAAAAGTTTGGATGTGACTTAAAGCCACAATCCAACAAAAGCTATTCATTCTCTGTTTAGGTAGTTGTGGTTGAAATATTTGAAATGTCTTTCATGCTGAATTGTGACCAGTGTTTGAACAGTTCTACTTCTTCGCTGCGTGTGGTCACAATGCCCTGAAACACTCATAAACATAACTTTATTGTATTTCCAAGCATGTTTCAGGTTTAAGTGTGACACAGCCGCAGACTTGTCCATCCTCTGAAGGAGGTTTTTACTCTCCCATTCCTCACATTCCTCTGACTTCCTCAGATCTTTTTTTTTATTGTGTTGTTGTTCTCTTGCCTCCTGTCTCACCAGAATGTGACAAACCCCTTTCTCTTCAAAGTGCCCACATCAATAACAAGATAACTAGCTGCTCTCTGCTTCTATGGCTGGCGATCATTTTGCAGCTTAAGAGCTGCACAGAATTGGAGGCAAAATGGATGCTGTGAAGAATGTTAATGTGCGTTGAATGAGAACACTGCCTCCCTCTGGCAAGAGGAGCTACAGCTTCTGCTTTGAACATTTTTTTTTTCAAAGAGGCCTTTTCATGCTGTCATAAACCGTCCAAATCCTCATGATGATAATCATTACTTTGTATATGGCAGGAGGGAAACAGATTGTTTAGCTGGGGTGAAAAACTAAAAGGTATCAAGGTTGAATTTGTGCATTCTGTTAATTTTCTACAACACTACCACACATGAATGCATACAAATGCTGTTTGTTTTTTAAGCAATGGTTTACTGTAAAGAGATGCAACATTTTTTTCTGTTATTCTCACAATCAACCATGATCACATGAGATAATTTGACCACAATACTGATAATCGTCTCTTCACTGGAAGTTTTATAACACTGTGTCAGCGAAGCCTCTTCCAGCTCACTGTACACAAGCTTCACTGTTTAGATGCCTCTTTGTCTTGGATCTCTGCTGAGCGTACACTCTCCAATTACTCTCCAATGTGCTCTTGTGTCTGTCTGACCCATTTCCAGCAGTGCATCAGCACAGTGGGGCCCTGTGGGGCCCAGAAAGAGGCCACCCGGGCAGCCTGCGTCTCTGCTCCACTGAGGCGTCAGTCAGTCAGTCAGTCAGCTCACAATACCACTCTGTTACCGCTCCAGCTGGCTGCTCCTCCTCCTCCAAGTCCCAGAACCGCCTGTCTATCCACCCGCCAAGGGCCCACACACTTGAGGTCCGGCTGAGGAGGGGAGCAGTGCCAATACTGGCTTCTGATCAGACTCCTTGTAGTTGCTCACTATCTCTGCCTTACTGTCTTTTTCTCTCGGCTGCTGCTCCCCAAGCAGGGGGCCCAGGCCTCTTGGAGATAGAGTGTGGTGGAGTACTGTAAACATATGTGTGTAACATATGTGTGAAATGGACCAGGAACTGTACATTCTTTCTGCCCCTGGCTTGACTGATAAAGAACACTTAACGTTGCACAAGATGTAAATAGTTCAACATGGTGAAACAATGTTTAAGGTTTCAAACATTCAGAAATTATTTGTGGAGAGAGAAAACATAAGTTTTCTATCAGCAGTGATTGTTACAGATAGATATGTATAACCACTGCTAATTCAGTACAGGCATTACATTCAATTTTGTGTGCAAAATTACTCTGGCATGAGCACCCTGTCATCACGATGTTAGGAAACTTTTGAAAACTTTCAACCACTGTATTAAATGCATTATAAACTGAGCTTGAATGAAAACTTAAGTCAACATTGCCTGTTGCTGAAAGACCATAAAAGCATTTTGTTAAGAAAAAAACAGAGTTGAGAAATAATATGGTTTATGGTTTGTTTTATGGTTCCTTCATTTGTAATAATTTCACAATAATTTCCTGGAAAGAACTAAGCAGTATTGTTCAGCTGCTCCTTTTAAATCTAAGACAATATTCATACATTATTTCATTCTTATTGAAAACATTATTCTTGTTAATTATTGTTAAATTGCATGTTTTGTTGTACAGAAATTTCACATTTGTGTCCTTCTCCTGTAATTAAAAAAAAAAAAAAAAAAAAAAAATTCCAGGAAACTTCTGTAGAAACTATTGGTAAATCATTACAGATCCGTAAAGTAAAGCGCTACCATAATGGAAGGAAAACTAGTTTAAAATCTAAAATACTGAAGGTAATGTATCTTCCAGACCTGAGGATGAATGATGAAGAGGACAGCCTCAGTTAGCTTCATTTTTTCTGACATACGAAGCATTTCCTCTGATCATGTCCAGATCCCCTCTCATCCCTCCTGTTGGCCTGGTCCCTGAAGCCTTCGAATGATTTAAGATTCCTGTCGTAATGAAATGTCGACTGGAATGAAGATGGAAGAGTCGGAGTCCGTCACAATCTAAAACTCCAGACTCTCTCATCTCATCTGTTAACCTAATCCCTGAGGATTCAGTGCACATCACTATTGTAATACACCTACAGTCACATACAGATGAGTTGTGGCCCTGGATCCCTGGGGGACAGGAAATGTCTGGGCTGTGTGATCCAGAAGGAGCTGGTTTGTCAGGAACAAGGGATAAGAGACCGAGAGAACAACAAGTTAAAACAGATCCCAGGAGAATGTCAGTGGCTTTGTCTTTAAAGTCTTATTGGGCATTATTTTGATGTTATTTAAACACCTGTTACTGTTTAATACAAGTAACATTATTGGGGGAAAAAAACTAATTGGATTTTTGTGAAAGTAAATAATCTTATATATGTTTCAGATGTAAAAAAAAAAATCCCACTTTTCAAGAAAAATTGACATTTTTATCAATTGATAACTATATCTTTACCATAGCAAGTAAAGAACTGAACTAAGAGTATAGTAAACAAGAAATTTAGCTTCACTAATGAACTGAGATTTGACAACAAACAAACAAATGCCAAAAAATACAAATTGTTTAAGGTTTGGTGTTGGGGTTTTCTCACATTAAACACACCTATTCACCAGGTGCCACAGTATTTCTCTGCCAGGTGTAGCAGCTTTATGTTAATTAAGTTAAGCTAACCACCTGCTGGCTCTAGCTACATAGCGAGCATACAGACATGTAAGTGGGGATCAATTTTCTCTTCTAACTCTCAGCAAGAAAGCAAATAGTTTTTTGAATTTGTCTTCACCTGCTTTATCACACGACTTCTTTCTGCATGTAGATCAAAACAGATTTGGACGGTTCACTGCCGAAGGAGGACGGCAGCAGTGGGAAAGAAGCCGTGAGTAGATGTTGGTGGTAGTAGAGAAAAGGGGAAAGGAATGCATGTGGAGAAAAAAAATGGGATGAATAGGTGACAGGAGTGAAGACACGGCTCATCTGGTTGGGCATCTTGCATCCAGATGTTGAGGGAAGAGCAGCTCTGTCACATCCTGCAGGCCTGGGCCAGAATAACAGCTCAGAAAATAAACAACTGACCAAACTGTCTCATCGGTTGTGAATGAGATCACAGACACAAATAGATAGATGACAGAAGAAAAAACATTTTTTCCCCTTGCAACTATGTGAATCAGGCCTAGATAAAGCTCAAGACTTGACGACAAACACCTGATGGTACCTATTTTGTCCACTTGGTGTCACCATAGCTCAGCTTTTAGAGAAGAGAGAGACTGGCTTGGACTCTGTTAGAAGAAGGGACTGCCTTTAATGAGATGGTTATAGTGTAATATTCCCAAGTGCTGAATGTTACACTTTTAACAGATAGCAGCATTTGTAAAACATTAATTGTTGAATTCATTATAGTTGGCAACCTGGCCTTTAATTTGAAGACAGAGTGGGAGATTAGACTAAAACAGAAGCATTCCTATTTTTTCTCCTCATCCCTCATAATAATGTGACCTCTTTATGAGTCATCGAACTGGCGAATTTTAAAATGACATTGGTAAAAAACTTTTGAAATGACTGAGGTGAGACAAACGTGGCGTGTTCAAATAGCATTCCTTGAAACTTCTCTAAATGATAGAGGTGCCGAGAGGCTGTTTGAAAGGTTCCAGTCGCCTCTCAGTCACTACAGGATTTCTTTATTGAAAATGTCATGACTTCTGGATGGATGCCCCTTCACATTTGCTTCCCTTCCCACATGTCAGAGCATTTGATAGGAGCACAAAGATGAGATCACTGAGCATTGAACACATATCATGGTGGCGGGTCAGAGTATTACTCGTGATCCTGTTTCTAACCCAGAATTCAGCACACAGCCAGATCTGACCTCAATAATAAACATTACATTCAAAGATGTAAATAAACTATAGTTTTTAGGCCATATAGATTTATGTCCAAGCAGGGAAATGGGTTTTTCAGTCATGACATTTGAAGTAGTGGCCTACCTGTGTGGCTCAGCTGGTTTGATCCTCAAGCCCAGAAGCTCTGCAGGTAATTGGGTTGGAGGGAGATGGAGCTTATAGCACATCTTCAAAACATCTCTGAACACAGGACAGATCTCACAGCACTGTGTTATCGGTTCATCTGACTGTGTGTGTGTGTGTGTGTGTGTATGTGTGTGTGTGTGAAAGGGATTCATAACCTTAATCCAAGATGGGAAATGGATTTCATGTTTGTCATCAGTGATAGGATCGACATATCTAATGCATACAGTAGATATGAAGCTCTGTGTTCTCTGTGTGTTTCAAAGAAAGGGAGGCTTAGAGCAGAGCTGGCCATACTGACAATGAGATAATGTTATTGGCTTTATATGCTTCCTATATAGTGTATGACTTGAAATCACTTGCATGTTTATTTGTAGAGTAAATAAAAGGAGAAGAAATCTGCTTTTATTTGCTGACATTCAGTCAAGCTGAAGCAAAGAATCCCCTAGAGTATCTTAATATTTCTTTGTTAGTCATATTGTTTTGAGTTGATTTCCCTGTTAAATAAAACAAAGGACTAAAAAAAACAGTGAGAAATTATTCTAAAATAAACTGGAAACCAGGTTGTCTTACATTGGCACTTGAGAGATGCTCTGAGTTTTGAGGCCTAGCTGATGTCTTTTCAACGTCTGCTGCTTTCATAAAGACAGGTAATGACCCTACAGCTGAATAAGAAATACAGATGTTTTGAAATTACATCAAAACCTCATAGAAGTGAACTAAATTTTGTTTGAAGAATATTGGTACAAATCTGAACAACTGTGTGATTATCATAATCAAGCCAGAAGAAAAAATGGATTTACAAATTACTGGCACTCACTGGCGCTGGCACTGGCACTAGTACTGTATCAACTGCCAATTGTTTTGGTTGCTGTGAATGTTGGATTATGCAAGTTTATACAAAACTGCCATTATTATGAATGTTTTAAGGAGTCAACATTTATTTTAGTTGTTGCATGCCAACAAAACAATCATTCTTTCATCCTGATTAAAATGACATGATGTTGAAATATTACTGTCCAGTACAGTTGTAGATACTAGTGAATACAAACAATGATATGTGTTGTTATTCCACTTTTCAGGCAGTTCTGTGGACCAAAGCACCTTGCTGATGAAAGAAGTCAGAGACAGACTGGTCATAGCTGACAGAAAATCTACGGTAAGTCAGATAACCACTCTGTATAACTGTGGTGTGCAGAAAAACATCTCAGAACTCACAACATGTCAAACCTTGAGGTTGAGCTACAACAGCCGAAAACCACGTTGTGTTCCACGACCAAGGACAGAAATCTGTGGCTGCAGTGGACACAGGCTCACTTAAACTGGACAGTTGAAGACTGGAAAAATGTAGCCTGGTCTGAAAAATCTGATGGGAAGGTCAGCATCAACAACATGAGTCCATGGACCCAGCCTGCTTTGAGTCAACAGTCCAGGCTGGTGCTGGTGTTATAATGGTGTGAGGAACATTTTCTTGGCTCTCTTTGGCCCTCCTAATGTCAATCCATCGTGGTTTGACTGCCACAGTCTAGCTGAGTATTGTTGCTGACTATGTGCATCCCTCTACAGCCACAGCTTGCTGTCTTCTAATGGCTTCCTCCAGCCTGATAATGTACCATGTCACAAAGCAGAAGTCGCCTCAAACTGAATTCATGAACATAACAATAAGCTTGGTTTACTTCAGTGGCTTCCCCAATCACCGGCTCTGAATCCAGTGGAACATCTTGAATGGAGATTTGCAGAATGAATGTGCAGCTGACAAATCTACAGAGATGATCTGCAGCACTCAAGTGAACATGAACCAGAATCTCAAAGAAATGTTTCCAACATATTGTGGAATTCATGCCACAAAGAACTGAGTCTGCTTTGAGAGCAAAAAGAGGCCCTACCCAGTAACAGTGTGGTGTTCCAAATAAAGTGTTTGGTGAGTGCACTGTAAAGAAGTGCTTTCACCTGGGCAGCACTTGGCTGTGATCTTAAAGCCTTCCTAGTTAGTGGTGGTAGAAATTATTTCCCAGTTATTGGATATGTAACTGCTTACTAATATGTTTGATTGCAGAGACAGAACTGAAGGTTTTGTCCTCATGTTCCTCACTGACAGTAGTGCCACTGAATTCTAATTATCTTGGCAACACAATCTGTCGTGTCATTTTCAGTTAGTACTGTGCTGCATAAATAGGTGTTAGCTCAGAAGCAACAAGGTGACATGGTGCTGTCAAGATTCACTGGTGATAGTAGTGAGTGACATTGATGCAGGCTCTGTGTGACTGAGCACACCAGCTCAACTCCCTACTGTTCTCATTCACTGTGACTGGTGATTGTTTGACTATTTTTTAACTATCCTCTGAGTGGAACATTGACAGTGAAAACAATTCAGGTGATTGGTCAGTTTTTTTCCAAGTGTACACTCAAGACAACTCTGGATACAGCGGATGTGCTCTTGTGGGCATCAGAGGCCACACAGGGTCCTGTGAGGGAACATCATGGCCATTCATTTTACAGCCATCTGGTCCAGAGTGAACCAGAGTGCAACAAAATGCGTTCTGACTCCTCTGTAATCAGGTACAGGATGTCTGCTGTCAGAACATACGGCTGAGCAGCAAAGCGCTGTCAGAAGCAATAATGTTAGCCATCGTCTGTCTGCGCACTTTATGGAGGATAATCACCCTATCTCTTCAGTTTGCTACATGGGGAAAGAAAAGGTCACAGGTCACTCTTTCTAGATGAGGGGGGCAACTCAGACTCTGCTACTGAAATAAGAACCAGCCTGGATTTACAACCTGAGGACCCTCACTCCTGTCATTCTCAATGTACTATACAATCTGATCTCGGCCCTTTTCCGTGATTGCTAGTTACATAACACTACATTAATGTTACACACTAAAGATGGTTTATAATAGTTGATTTGGTATGTGTGTGAACCCTTACAGTATATTATATTACATTAAGTTTTGGATGTCATTTACAGCAGTGGAAAATCTTTGGGATCTTTGACTTAAAATGAACCTAAGTACATTTAGCTGAACAACAGCTACAACTGACAATTATGGGATGATGCTAAATGCTAAAACAAAGTGAAAAAGCACAAGGCGAATAGGGTTATAAAGTCAATGAAGTGACTGAGTAAAGTTTGATCACACTAGGACACAACCAAAAGTGATGCTCAAGAGTTGCTTGAATTTATATAATAACACAGAAGAAAGAAAGAAAGAGGGGTCACAGCTGTAGTGTGATAGTTAATTTTGTTTAATAAGCACTGGGATACTAATATGATGATTGACAGCAAGATAGACAGATTAGTTGGTGTGCCCTGCCTACTTAAGCAGTGAGTGAAACACCAAAGTTCTGTTCAAAGAGTTAAGTAAAAGCAGCATAATCAGAGTATGAAATACCCCATTAGAATTAAAAGTCCTGCATTCAAGTTTTAAATGAATTACAATATATTTGTACTCTACTGTAAGAGACAAAAATAAAAGTGTTTGTTGTGCAGAAATGCTCCAGACAAATAATCTATAACTTTTGAAGTGTAGTAGCGAAGTGTAAAGTAACACGACAGTAACTAAGTATTATTATATTGTTTTATTTGGCAGACCTCACAAGATAATTTACTCACTCTTATGTGCATGTCTGTCACATGCTAACTGGTATTTTCAGTGAAGTCTTTTGCAGCTCACCAAAGGAAGAAATTAAAAAAACAGACAGTGGGGAAAATTCTTTACTCTCTAATGCACAGCCATTAGACACCTGTCTGCAGTTCCTGTCTTGTCTGGTTTGAGTATCAGCATGTTAAGTTATTCCAGAGAGAACATTTATAAACCTGTTTTCCTCTATTATGGTTAGCTAATGCAATACCTTCTGAAATTAGGAAATTACGTTGTCTGGTGTCTGCAAAAATCTTAATGAACACACTCAACAGACCAAGTCTGCAGCCTTAAATGTTGTGTTCAGTCTTCAGTCTGCATCATATCCTCGGGTGGCAGGAGTTCCTTAGTGATCTTATGTTAAAGGGCCTGCACATAAGTGAGAATTCGCAGTTTCAGTGATACAAAGCACAGCATCTCCTCACAGAGGGATGCTGTATGAAAACTGTCGAGCTGAAGTCCTTGAAAAGCCTCAGAAAACACTGGGAGCTGAGCTGAGGCTCACATTACTGCAATCCATCTGGCTCAGAGGGATGCAGCTCACAGTATCAGCAGCTTTGGTGTACTCAGACATGTCCGTGTCCAGGGATTCTCCCTTCAAAGAAACAATAGATGTCCACTTGCAGTAAATAAAATACTCTGCCCTGTGTTGTGAAAACCTTAGCAGACTTAGTTGGAGACACAGTTTGATCCAGAGAAACAAGAGGCAGACATAGAAATTCCCCGTGAGAATATGATCACTCATTTGCAATCTGATTTGCTTCCTTCTACCTTTTCGTGCTCCTGCTCTAAACTGAATTTGACAAATGTTGAATTACAGAGAGAAACAACCTCATTTATGATGGTTTAGTGAGTCAGATGTTGGTCTGTGTTGTAGACCTTTGCTGTATAAAAGCATCTTTGTCTTTAAACTTCCACCATCATGACAGCAAACCACTTCACTGTGAGGATCTCTGACACTTCTGTGGCAGCAAACTGTGTTTGTGCTGAAAATCCTGCACTTGGTTTTCAGGAACATTATCCAGTGACAGAGAGACACTTAACCAGCTCGGACAAGGTCCTCAGCCAAAGTGAAGTCCATCACTGATGATACCACTTAAACCTGAGACCTCTGAGACAGTCGATCAAACTGCAGGGAGCTGTGTTATGCTGCTGGTCATGTTATATTTTTATTCAAATATTTTTACACATTATCAGTGTAGGTTAGAAATGGTCAATCAGTGGGTTTCGATGTACAGCATGTTAAACAGCAAAATCCATTTGTAAAATGCTTTTTAACTCTGCAAATGTAATTTCTTCTCTTACTAATAAGACCTTCAACACAGATATAATGATACACCCTCTAATGTATACTTTATACTTTATACTATACTGCGCTACATATTATATTATAAATCAATGCAATGGTGTTTAATGATATGATTTTGTACTATTTTACGCAACAGATCATTTTACTTAATGGCAGCAAACAGAGTGTTGTAATAACGCTGATTAATTTCATTAATTTGTCACTGGACAACGTATTGATTTAGTTTTTTTCATTAGCTCAGTCTGTATTTTCCCTGGAGGAACCTTAAAATTGCATGGGATGTGAGTTCAGAAGTTGAGTCCCTGTGTAGTAATTACCATTTTTATTCTCTTAAATAAATATTTTATGAAATTGAACTCACAATTCCAACTAAACAAGCATGCTTGATGATTGAGCCTGTGCTCTCATTCAGGGCATGTTCACATGAACACCTCCAAATTTCTTTGGTAAACCTTTCCATGTTTGAACACCATCAGCCTCCAGCCAAGGAGCCCTGCATTACGTAATCAACCTCAATGGTCCTGGCTCATCCTAAACCCACCAATGCTATATTTGCTCCGACCACAAGGTTTGCATTATTCTCAGCCATCACTGTTGAAAGGTTTTTGAGTCATCTGCTGAGCCCAGGAGCTATAGTAGATCCTTGCCAAAGTCCCAACACTGCTAAGTACTATCTTGGTATTTAATAGCTTGTGAATTTTAACTTTGAAAGGCCTCAGAATGCTTTATAGTGTAAGTCTCATCAGAGGAGAGTTTTTTAAAGTAGAAGTCACTAAGGAGCTTGTAAGACTGTTTCCATTAACTGTCACCAGAAAGGACATTTGGTTGGTTTTTAACCAGACACCTTGTCAGTTGTCTTTATCCTTTATTCAAGGACATCTGTGTGTGTGTGTGTATTTCTCCTTGCATGTGTCTCAGTATTTCCAGGACCGTCCCCCTCTGGGTTATCTAGTCTTGCCTGTCAACATGTCACATCCCAACACAGCTCTGTTCTTGGAGAGGCAGGACTGCAGGCTGGTGCTAAGGAATGAGCTTTCACAGGTGTGTGTGTGTGTATGTGTTTGCATATGTGCATGTGTGACACTGGAATCGTAAAATATCCTTTGCATTGTGTACATTTATCCCAAATTACCTAAAAAAACATTGCATTGCAATTTCAGCCTCTAATATACAAATTATGAATAAGAAACATGCATATGTCTTATACTAAACATCTGTGCTGCTGTATCTATGTTAATAAAGACAAAGGTTTTAAGTGCTCCTTGAGGACAGAACAGGAACAGTAACTGTAGCTGTTGTCCCTTCACCCACTGTGAGATCAACAATACCTCCAACTGGGTCAGGACACAGTATTAAGTGCACATGTAACTACTAACATGTATCTTCAAATGTACAATTTCACACTTCTTTCACCTCTGTCATGGATCAACAGATTGTATTGTTAGACTCTTGCCCTAAAACCGCAGGAGTCCTTGAAGAGTTGCAGTTGGTCCTCCTGACATTACATATGACTATTTAACGAGACATTGTCCTTGAATTCGTCTCCAGGTGTCACAGCTCGCTCAACACATGAATAAATAAGGCATGGAAACCGCTTCGGGGGAGAAGACAATGACAGGAAAATGTAGAGGTAGCACTTGAACCAAATGGACTTTTCTCATGAATAATAATATGTCTTTGTGGATAATTTAGGGTATACAGGCGAAGACAAATCTCCCATCAAATGGGGAAGCCTTCTTCACCTCTGGTGGTAATGAGAGATTTTAACAGCTTTAGTGGAAGCTAATCCAGAGTTAGGGTCCGTCTGAAACCTCACTTTATTATCAGATGGACTGAGACTAATTTCTATAAAAATATATTTAATTACAAATTGTAGTGATAGATGCAATCTAAGTGAGTCTATGTTGGCAAAAAAAAAAAAAAAGATGTGGTGTATGTAAATGAAATGTGTGGTTTCACAGGTTGAAATGTGGACGGTGCTGCAGTGCCAGTCAAATATAATCCCATAACCTTTAACTAGAATATCTGTGTGATTCCCTCCTTAGTTTTACTTTGGTTGACAGCCAATCTCCACTCCTCATTCTCACTATACTTATTTAATAATATTGGATTCCTCGCCTCCCTCCTCCTTCCTCCTGACCTTTCGCTATGATTACATCACAATTCCCCATCAGTGCTCTGACATTTCCTTGCCTACCCTCTGTGTTCATTACAGGCCTCGCGGGAGCAAACAACAAGGCCGGGGAGTTCAGAGGCCAAAAGCAGGCAGTTGGCCTGCGTTCAAACAGTGGTGGCATTTGTGAGGGGAAGGGGAATATCTGTTTACCTGCTCGGGTCTAAGAAACTCTCTGATGTCTGTGGGTGAGAGAACACAGGATGGCAGCAAGACAGACAAAGACCACTGTATTAGAAAACAGCACGTCCAAATGACAGGTTGATGTGTCAAAGTAATTCAGTCAATACTAAGGTAACATACAGTAAATGGTCAGAAATTTATTTTTAAATCTATAAATTTCTGCATGGAGATCCATTATGCCACTGTGCTCCTGCTGGGGTTTTGGTTGATTCTGGCGCATGAAAATACAAATATAGTGTGAAATGAGTCTCTTCTAGTGTGCTGGCTCTGTTTTGAGCTGACAAACAGGACTGTTTCAACCCAACAAGCCATGACAAACCAATCTTTTCCATTAACAGAGTTCAGTGCTGTTCAACCACAGTCAAATGATCAAGTTGGTTTGAGGGTTTTACAAAACTGTATCTCACAGATATGTATATTAACATTTTAATTAAAACTCATTATGCATACTGGCTTTGAAAAATAGTGAAGTGTTACATCATCTTTTATCTTCACCGGCAGCATTTTATTCATTGGCTGACTCACACAGAGCCAGTGTGACTGATGGATTTCAGGCAGTTACCTGAAATGATGTAGTGTCTGCAGAGGGGGTCTGATTGCTTAAACGGGAACGTGGGGCCCTTTCTGAGTAGGATCTTACAGCATATATTGATTTTATTACTCATGTGAGAATGCCTCTGCACATGTTGCGCTGTAACTCCCTCAGTAAACTATTACTTTCAGCGATCTGATGGATGAACCAAAAACCCTGCACCATTCAAGGTCACGTACAACCTCATCAAAAAAAACCCCTAAAAAATCACATGAGGATGTTGACAATTTGAATTAAGAAGCAGTCCTGGTGAAGAAGCGATGATATAACACCCAGTTAATGAGTTTTTTGATATGTTCCAAAAAGGGCAGGCTGCTTTCCAGCTGAACTGCAGATGTATTTTTGATGACGCATTTGTCTCATGCAATCATGATTTTTTTTTAAAGCTTAAGTGCTTTATTCATGCTTATCTTTCCCTCCATGACCCTCTTCCCTAACATATTCAAATTAATGTACTGTGTCAATTCAAGTAGAACATTGTAAAACACAACATATAGTGCGTTTCATGTATAATCCAGAGACGTTTTCATGGCCATTCCTGAAAATCATAAGTTTACAAAAGTGCCTCCATACTTTTATTATTCACCTGTGAAATGAGAAAACAATTAAAAGGGCAAAGCTTCTAAAATTTCACTGATCTAGGGTCTCTGTCAAATTTAGATGTGCCCCAAATAATAATACGTATTATATTTGATATCTAAAGCAGGCCTCGTCACGTGGTCATGTGACCTTACTCAACTGAGTAATTCTTAGATACTTTTGTCAGTAGGGTTACAACTGACCACATTTCCAAAAATGATTCCTGTGAGCTTTTATATTTCATAAAAAGAAAAAACACAATATAACATTTGCGAGTATAAAGCAATTGTTGAATGGAAGTATAGAATGCACAATTAGATATAAGGTGGATGGAAGAAATCAGAATTTTACACCTGTTAATAAAATGAATGTTTAATACAAAATCAATAGATTTAATTAAAATCTCTAAATATGAATACACCGATGATTTGACTCTCAAATATGCAGCTTGTAAATGAACAGGTAAATATTTTATTCAGTGTCCTCAGGCTGGCAGTGCCCTCACGTGCACTTTGAATCTGTAGAAAAGAAAACATCCCACTGTTTATTTCTAATGCTTAGTGGTTTTGTGCAAAGACTTTGTACCAAAGCAACTGTACCAGAAGCCAGGCTTATATTTTATGCCCTATGAGGTCGTGATAAGAGTAAGAAATGGAAGAGCTGATGGGATGTGAGGCATGTCTGCAGAGAAAAACATGAGCTCCAAAAATCACTCACACTCCTCTCTTTCTCTCTGTGTGTCTCTATCCTTCTCTCACACACACACACACAAATTCAAAATGCATACATCTGAGCACAGTCGTACTATCTTGAGAACATCAGACACTTAAGTGCCTGATATGCCTCCAGTCTTCAGTGTCTTGGTGTCAAGGGTCATTCACTCATCCTCTGTGATAAACCAGACAGAAATCATGCACAGCTGTTGGCTTATAATGAAAAGACTGGTGGGCTTAGTGATAAGGAAGAGACATACTCAAAGAGCCAAGAGCATAAAGCTACTTTACGTAAGAGCATAAGGTTAGTATTCATAAAAAGTGGTGTTCCTGTGAGGAGACTGGTCGGATGATTTAATGCACGTGACCTATGTGAACGGTTGGTCCAAGAGATACAGGTTCAGATCAGATTAATTAAGGTTTTTGGTGATAAACAATATGGGAGATTAAAGGGTCACCAAAGTTTTTACAATTTATCTTAAAGTGACCACGACCATGAATGTTTGCACCAAATTTTGGATAATTGATGAGATATCTGCTTTAGATGCTAGTGTGGCTAAAAAGTAGCACACCTTGAGAGCAGCAGGTCTCAGAGCTCAAAGATTTTGGTGAAGTCTGAGGTTTGTGCTGGATGTGCTGGATGCATCTAATCCTCCAGAAAGGGAGATTAACTCTGCTCAAAGATGCTAGCCTGATGTACTGATTCAATCATTTGATTTTCTTTAACACAGTGAAAGGAAATCTCTACAACACGTGGGACTCCTCTACGATGCACCTGCATCATAGAGGTGCAGCTGCCTGTCAGTTCAGACAGAAAGCAAAGAGCATCATTTGTGCCAATTTGACCAGCAGACCATTTGTGCAGTCACTGTTTATTCAAGGTCGGTGCCCATCAGACGCTCGGACCTTGACTGTGGGATGTTGCCTGTGTGATTTTGTTGAGCTCAACCTTTGACTGAACTCAGAACTCACCAGAGACTCCAGTCAGTTCCTTCTATTTCTCTCCTTTTTAGTCTCACCTTCTGCACGTTCGGGAAGCAGATTCATAAAGCCATGGTATACTCACAGTTATGCCATTTTTTACTCAAGCACTCAAATGTTTTCAACCAGTGAGGCCACATCTTTGTGTCAGTTTCCTAATCTGCTACAGGTTATATTTAGCTGAAAACAAGACATACAGAAGATCAATCATTACATAAGGTAAGGCCTAATTTAATGTTTGATACCTTTGGATAGAAAAATATAGAAACTGTTGTAATGTTGCCTGACACTATCCCTTCCCCTTCAAAATATATGTTTCTGGCTTTAAGCCTGCATATACTCTACCATACAACAAAGACATAGGTGGACTTTTCACTGTCTGCAGGATTCTTCCCTCTGGGGATGCTGAAAGAGCCAGCGTGCCTTACTGACTATGGCGAACACACCACATGAAAAGCCATTCATTTTCCAGCTGAGTGGTGCAGTTAGCCTTCTGACAGGCCAGTCATCCACATGGTTAGAGAGAGAGGCTGAGCGCTAGAGAGGCACACAGAGGTGGAGAGCCAGAAGGAGAGAGACAGAAAACTGAGAGAAAGCAAGAGAGGAGAGACCTCAGCTGAAGGGTTAATGAAGTCCAGCAATCCTGAGGGCAGATTACTCATCTCGTAACGAGCTTGCTCCGTCACCCTCGCCACCCCTCCATCACCATCCCCCTCTCCTGTTGACTCTCACTACCACCAATCACAACTGATTACTGTTTCTGAGTTTGCAGCCTCAGGTACCCCAGTCGTTCTGCATTTTGTCAAACTCCATGTGCATAAGAAAAGTCTGGAAACTCGCGCTGTCAGAAAAAAACAACTGAACTATGTGGTGAGAATGTGCAGAAAGGCTTGATGTGACAAAGTCATTCAAGGCTACATTTCCTTTAGGTATAACAGAGCTTTACATGAACTTTTATGACTACTACTGTGCCAAGCCCTGAATCTGTACATGCAATGATTTTATAGGTGAAGTCGACCCTCTATTGTGTCTAGTTATGTTGTTTAGTTATGTATTTTTATGTTTATTGAGATTATGTTTCTTATGTTGCTTTTCATTTCACCTGTACATTTAAAATAGATTGTTTGATGACTGGTTTTTAAGCACAATTAAATATATATAGCTCTAAAATAAAAAAAAATAAAAAAATCTACACTAATATATATGCATGTCGTAAGCATGTTTTCACCAGTTGTGTTTATTTGTTTGTCCACAGAATTACACAAAAAGTACAGGACGGATTTGCACCAAACTTGGTGGAGGGATGGAGCAAGGGCCAGGGAAGAACCCATAAAATGTTGGTGTGAATTCGGTTAAAGAGGCGGATATGACAAATAAATCATTTATGTTATCAGACTACTTCCTTTTTCCTTTTGTTTTTCCATTACAAGAGCTTGACAGACGTGTATGATTGTTTGCCCTTGGCGAAGATATGCACTCTCCTGTGTGCCACTCTAGTTTTAACATTGACATCCATATTGAGTTATTTTGTCACCAAGCAGAGGTGAGGGCTGATGCGTCAGGTGCAATATATCAAGCGCTCCCTTTGCAGTGAGGCGGGTCGTTTAAACTCTCAGTGACCCGCCCTGCCCTGAGTTTAACTCTGTTACAGCTGCTGCTGCTGCTCACCTAGCTTCTCACAAACCAGCTCTCCTGCCTCCAGCACATCATGCTGCTTTGTGGATGAATAATTGTGTTTTCATGCGGCTCCCCAGATCATCTTGCTTTTTTCTTCCCCAATATCAACTGTGAGCTTCAAACGGTCACTTCAAACCAGAAGCTGGAGTTTTCTGTTCCCAAAGGATTCAGTCACCCAGGAGATGCCGGGGACCGCCGCTGCACTAAAACAAAGTAAGCAGCTGCTGCCTGTGCGCACATGCGTATTATAACATTTTAGCTTTGTTCAATCGTTTGTTAGGTAGTCCAGCAGCGATATACTAGGCCCAGCTACTGTACGTGGCTGCTAATTGCTCTGCTTGTCTCTTTGCTGCCTTGCCCTCTGTTGGCTGCCATGTGCAGTGGTATGCTGTCATGCTGAGTATTATGACTGTTAGTTTTGCTGGTTTTAGGTCGTTTTGTTGACTCATTGTAAGCAGGTCTCCAGTATTGTTACAGGATAACGTTATTGGCTCACTCACATTCACATCACAGCAGACCTAGCAGACATTTTGACGCGTCCTAGCAGGAAAAAGAACAGGTGGAAGTAACTTTATTAACAATACCTCAGGTCCATTAGGTGTCCCAGTGAGCACTAGGACCTCTTTGTTATCATTTAAACCTGTGCAATTCCTGCTCTGACATGTCAGCCCATTATTTTCAGTATCAAAAAATATTTAACTCAATCACAGTTACTGATTTATAGTGTATGGTTACACTGTGGCTACACTCAAAAAATCTAAATCACAAAATCACACCCCTGTGCTGATGGTCATCTGCTGTGTAACATTTTGATTGTCTGCTCCATGAATTTTGGGAATTTTAATATGCTTAGTAGTTGAAGTGTGTCTTAACCTGCTGTTGCATATCAGTTGTATTGCCTTGTATTGCATTATTTTATTATCATTATTATTATTTTTTCATCTCAGTTCCCTAGACAATAAATTCCCCGCAGTGGTTGGAGATGCTACATTTGGAAATGGCCACATGGTGGCAGGAGCCTGGCCCTGACGTAGCAGATTCCACATAATAGCCTGGCATCGCTCTCTGTATCTAATGTGATTCTGAGGGGTGGAAGTTAATTATCATCATTCCCCAAACTCCACTGTGCTGAGCTTGGTGCTTGCTCGCAGGGTCAGAGCCTAGACGCCAAATTTAATCTCTGCACATATTCTAGGTTTATATGATAAATCTGTTCCCTGTGAGTCCATTTACTGAAATGATAAATTTTATTATAAAATCGTAAAAGATCAGAGATTAACAAATTCTGCTGGCTGCTTTTTACAGTTTGGTCTTTTAGTGGAGGTCATCCATGCGACATGTACAAGAAGACTATTTGCTATTGCACTATATTCGGTGCTGACAAAATGCTCTTGGCGAATCAAGTTGGACTTTGTTGTCATTTATGTCTGCTAGGCCTCATGATACTTAAATCAGTGTTGCATCACTTGCTCAGATGGTTTTGCTTTTCTAGGTTGCACAAACATGTTGCCTAAAATACAGAAGCTCTTTTATGAGTTCTAGGCATGATAAGCTATATCAGGCCTATTTGTAGAGTAAAATCATTGTTGTCTCTGTTTTCAAAGGTAATGGTTTATATGTGGCTGTCATTGTCATCAGCCTTTCTGTTATTACCTCTCCAGGAAGATGTATTCACCCTCTATTAAGATCCACTAGAATTTACATAGGGGAATCAGAACAAATCCACAGCATCAGGTGGGGAAAATCTTTTTAAGTTGCATCTTTGTAGTTCAGGCTTTTAAGCCATTTACATTTTTAGATATCTTGCCATGGTGTTGCTTTAGTTAAAAGTTAGCGACAGAAAGAAACATGCATAATGGAGCATGATCTGTATTTATTTATCTATTTATTTCAAGCAACAAACAGGTGTTTCCTCAGTGTGGATTCAAGATTATTCCTTTGTTGCTAGAACTGTGCTCTGCACAAAGCAAACTTCAAAAACAGCTCAGTGTTTTACCACCAGAGAAATGCAAAATTCCACCTTGTCCTTGACCTGAATTTTAAAAATATTTTAACTCCTATGTAGAGGGGATTTTGTCTCTAGAAGCTAAGAATGACCTTGCACAGTCTGTGTGTGTGTATGTGTGTGAGGCAAAGTGTTGTTTCGTTATAGAAAGATTGTTGCTGTGTCCTTCACACTGGGAGACCCTCCTCTCATTTGCCTTTCCTTCTTCATGTTCTCATAAGAACAAGAAAACAACCCAACACACATGCAGTTTATTTATATGATAATGCACAACACCTGTAATGTATACATCAAATACATAATGTTGAAATGGTTTAATGCCCTGGCCTTGTTCTGGTTTGACAGAGGGAGAATTTTCCTTCACTCTTTCCACAGCTTGACCCAAAACAGCCTCAGTAGGAAAGGCGTATTGTTGTATGTGTATGTTACTCTCCTCCAAAATATTTTTTTTTTGCATAATATTGAATATATAAAATATTAATCTCTGCAGTGATATTCTGGAAACATGACATTTTAAAACGTGTGTTTCATAAGCATGCTCTGAGCAGCAGGGGTGGAAATCTATACATGAGGGCTTCCTCAGGAAGGCCTCTGCATTTCAGAGGCATGATGGAAAGAAATCGATTTCTAAAAACTAATTTCAGGTGGTTTTGCACTGTGACCTAGCTTTACTTTAGCTTTTGTTAAGAAATTGAGTTTTCCTCCTTTCCCCCTTTAAAAAAAAAGTGTTTCAGTGCCTTTTATTCTTTCCTCTTTTCATACTTCCTCCTTCGCTGAAGGTTGCTCTGTGTTGGTTTATGACACATAATTGTGCTGCCAGAACTTTTCTCAAAAGACATTTTGATCTCAAGAGACCATCCACGTTGGAGATAACATTAGCAGTATAGTTGTCAAACTAGTTTCTTTCAGGACTTCAGTCTTGCTCTCGCTAAGCTCCAGTGCCCCTGTTTTTTCTGTCTGGCGTGGAGTCTCTTGGCGCTGGATTTGTGATGAAATCCTGTTTGCATTGTGAGGAGATCCACAGTCTTGATATCACCAGCCTGCATTTGGCCTCGTAGCCAGCTTACTCTACCAGATCAATTCCTGATGACTGGCTGTGTGTGTTGATGCTGGGATCTTGTTCTTTTAATTAAGCTGACACTTTAGTTAGTGTGTAGAGGAATTTGGATGTTGCTGCGATGTTTATAATGTGGCCGTCTTTGCAGGCATCTTCTTACACTTTTGTGGTTTTGATGTCTTCCTGATGCCATTGCTGTAGATTTTCCTGCATGTATACAGGATGTCTCATACACACATGGGCCTTGTCTTAAGTTTACAAGCCAACAGGTCCACGTTTTTCCTGGCCAAACTGGTACAACTCTAACTACTCTGATAGAGTAGGTAATAGAGGTACATTCACTTAGACATTTTCTGTCTCTCTCAGTGACCTGACTGTGTTCCTTGTAAGGACAAAAACATATTGTGGAGGTGTTACTGTGGGCACACATGTTGTTTTTGGAGTTGAACATGTGAATGCACATTTTCTCAGAACTCAAAAAGTCCCACCCAGATTTTTACTTTAATTTTGAAAGAAGGAAATCTCTTCAAAGAAGTTTTTTCAGTGCAGACTCATTTCACATTGGGATAATAGTTGC
The DNA here is from genome assembly GCA_033238685.1 of Lates japonicus. Lineage (NCBI taxonomy): Eukaryota > Metazoa > Chordata > Actinopteri > Centropomidae > Lates > Lates japonicus. Next base: position 3,549,096 of record BRZM01000029.1, on the reverse strand, counting down.
ACTGGACACTTCTGCCATAGTACTGTAGGACATAAATGGTGCCTTTTTAACTGAGGAGAACTATATTTGTTGCCAGGTCTGTGTGACCTGCATATAGAGAACATACTGATTTTATGCTCTATAATTGCACTTTGTACAGATTTAATTCCACTTATGGTTTGTCACTTTTAGCAGTACCACATGTTGGATGCATGTTTCAATATAAAAAGGAAGTAAAAGGACAGAAACAGCAGGACCAGTCCTGCCTTCCCTGCTGTGCACACCAGTGGTTTGTCTGTTACAAAACTTTATTTGGTTGACTCTACTGAGACCAGCTCAAGCTTGCTGTGTGAAAGCCTCGAGAACTGCAGCACTGCAGGAAACGCTGGAAGCAAGGTTAAGAGGGGCCCTACGAGGTCTAAGGACAGCTCAGAATGGTAACAGAACACTAAACTGGCATCCAGAAATTAGAAAAGCTGACAGATAATCTTTTCTGTAAACATGTCAAAATATTTAACATATTTTGGGTTTTTTGGGAGGATGAAGTTACATGAATAACACGTAGACCTTCACTGTGTTCATTTTCATCCATAATAGATCTTTTTTTTCTAATATGACCTCCACAGCCCTCCCACTACCATGTAACTATATCGCTTTCCTCAAGGGTGTGACACATCACTGCACTCAGGAGGGCCCCAACTAGACATGCATGAACTCACTCAGGGCCATCGTCAAGGTCAAACACCACCGTATGCTTAGCTGGCATCGACTCTCCCTCTGTACTTTTTGATATATTGTCAGAAGCATATTCTTTTTATGCTGATGTTTATTTGACTTTTGGTTATTGTTAGTATGCAGTGGAAAACTCTGTCCTTATGATTTTGCATCTTGTCAAGAATCTAAAGCTCTAAAGCTGAGATCAAATCAATCATTAGTACATTCTCCATACTAATACAATGCCCTGCATATTCACTGTAAAGCACCTGCAGTAGAATGCACCACATATTATGTGATACCCCTGACAGACTTTCACATGACCTTTTTTAATACGCAACATGCTGCTTGCAGGAGATCACTTCTCCAGAGAATGATACTGCTACTCTCAGGCGAATTATCGAGCTAATTAATCTTAGGGTTATTAGCAGGGTAGCTAACTGTATCCTACACAGTGTTACAGGTCTCTACTTTATATAAATTATAAATAATTAAGTATTGTGGTAACTTGTGTTTGTCATTAAAACATACAATAAGAAAAAGAACATCCCAGAAGATTACATTTGTCCTCTTTGCTGCTCTCTCTCTTTGTGCTCCTCTTTCCTTGTACCCACTCTCCCATCTCTTTGTTCTTGTTTGTAGTCTGTCCCTTCTTTCACCTCTTTCCCCAGTCTCACTTCTCTTCTTCTGCCCAGTGCCTTCTGCTCTTTTCCTCTTCTCTGTCCAGTTTTTTTCCTCCTTCTTCTCATCCACTTTTTCTCTCTTCAAAGCTGTGCTCTGGCTCCTTTTGCCATTTGGCTTGTGTTCTCCAGAGGCTCCCATTTTGCTGCAGTGGAAGAAATTCACCGCTGTGTCCTTAGCAGAGTCGAACAGGGATGCAGGATTGATGTGGCGTTTTAGAGCTTCATCCATTAACCTGTACCACCAGCAGTGGCTTCTCCTCCCTCTCTTCTCATCCCTGTTAGTTTGGCCTTCAAGTTCTACAAAGAAAGGGAAAGAGAGAGAACACTTTCTAATTCTATGTTACTTCACAAAATATGTGATATATATTTTTCCACTTTTTTCACTGCAATTACACCAACCCTCCCCTGCAGGCTGCCCTTGTTGATAAAAGCTTCACTGATATTAAAAGAATATAGTAATTAAATCTCAGCTTCCCAAATAATTATTGGACAGTTTTGGGACCCTCAGCTTTACACCTAATATTTCTGTTATACTCAAACTCACACCTTTTACCACCTTACATACAATGATTTTCATGCTATCAGAATATAAAATGATCAGTAGACCATAGTAACCCTCATGCTAACACCAAATGTAGCCCCAACAGACACCCATATATGTGGCAAAGCATAAATGAGAGTGTCTTAAACTCCATATGGATTTTATCCTGATATGAGACACTTGAAACGACACTGCACATGCTAAACTGTCCTTACTGCGAGAATGTATGACCAGCTTTTGAAGCTTTATGCAGCAATAAATGGTCAGAGGCCATTAGTGGGTTGGCCTGACTCCAGACAGTCTTATCAACAGCCATTCAGAGAGCCAGTGGCTCAATGGATGGATGGCATATAACACCTACTCCTAAAACTGTCCCATGATGAATGGCCACAATTATGGCCATGACCTTTCTCTTTGTGACTCACTCTTTCTCCCTGATTCCTTTCATAGACTTTCTGTTGGTCTGTTTACCTTTCGGTCATCCCCAGTTTCAGAGGTGCTGCTGTGAGCCACTCACTTTCTCACTGTGGCCACATCCTATGAACTCAGTTTTGCCAAAACTGGCAAATTTGCCAAAAAATCCTCAATTTTCACAATCCACAATCAAGAGATATTTTGTACTTCCCTTTTGATGAATCATCCAACATAATAGCGAATCAACCAAGAAGCAATCCATCAAACCATTTGCCTCCGATGTAGATTGGTACATGTGGTGCTTGAGAGTTTCTTTGCACAAAAATTGAATAAAACCAGGGGAGCTGGGATGGTGCAGGGGAAAAAAAGCACTCGCCCACCACTGCAGGGATCCAGTTTCAATCTTTTGGCTGTGTTGGCAAGCTGATGTGGGTTCATGTCCTTGTAACCATTCATATTCATCTACAGCTAGTGTTCCTTTTTTATCAATCCTAAATTATTCTGTCAGTTTGGAATTTTAAAATTACCTCTTTTCTGTTTCACTTCATCCAAACAATTAAGTCTAACTCTTCTCACTTCACACAGGAACCATTCAGGTAGTCACCATCTCATTTATCTATCCAATTAGCTTCACCTGTAGCATGCTACATTCATCTCCTAGATGCTGATGCTGAATGCAAATTAGAGGTGGAGGCAGTTGTTGCGGACGCTGAGACGGTATGGGTCACCAGGCAGTCATTGTTTGGCCTGAATTGTAACAGAAGACATGCTGCCAACGTGTCACAGCAGCAAGTGCTCATATTAAGAGAGCTGAAACATTCTGTTGGTCACATCAAGAGTCCAGTGCCATTAAACCGTTGCAGAGGAAGAGAGCAGAACAAGATGACATAATTAAAAGGGCGTGAAACAATCTTCACACAAAGGAAAACCATGTGGAGAGCATTTATGTTTGTTTTATGTATTCATTTGAGGGACTTTAACAGTCTTTGCATCAGTGATGCTTTACAGTGTCATGTTTAATGCATGTCTGGATTTATTTGCGGAGTCTCTTTTTTTTGTTGCAATATTTCAACTTTTTGAAGCAACAACAAGGGGAATAAATGGAAAGGCAAATTGATCAGAAAGCCAGGTATGCAATAGCTGATTGAACAAAAGAGCAGTGGAAATGATCATTTAGGACATTGCTGACATTTGTTGTGCTGCAGTGATCAGAAAAAAAGAACATAAAAAGAATTGTGTTCCTAATTTCAGTCTTTGCTTCTTCCTGCTAATTTGCTGTGCACTATGCATAACCCTGGCTTTATTTGTGTGTGTATGTGTGTGTACATCCAGCTGCCTTGCTGTGTTGCTGAAGCTCTTCCCTCAGCACTTTATTGTCTCTTTCTCCTCTTCCACCTCGTTTCCCCCATGGCCACTCCCCCAACTTTTCCTCCTGTGTTTGTGTGTTTTATCCCTCCTGGCAGAAGAAGACAGATGTCTGATAGGTTCTTTTAACAGAAGACGACTGCAGGCGATGGCTGCTGCTGATGAATTGGATGATGGGGTCAAGGAATGTTTTGGTCTGAGTGTGGCTGTTTTCAACAGTTTCCTCTTCCTAGATTGACAAAAGTCATGTTTATCTTACAGAAAAGAAATGAGATAAAGACCCCAGTCTTTGAACTTGAATGTCTCTGGTGTGAATGAATCAATAACATCAAAAAAAAATCCTAATAGTCCTGTCTAGTTAGATAAAGGTTGAATAAAATGGAAACATAACAACGCGCTCTTTGTGTTGACACATGCTCCCATTTGGATTGCCAGATAAGATAGATAAGAGCGCCCTTAGCTATATGCTTTTTGGTTTCGGTTTTCTGACTGAACCTGTCTGCAGTTTTAGATGAGGCCAGATTTCAGAGAGATGATATGTTGACTTAAGTCATCACTTTGAGCAAAGATTATTCAGTTAATAATCCATCCAGAGTCACTTAGGTTTTGTTTGAGCTTGGAACCGGTGTGCCCAGCTATTAGGATAGTCTTTATCAAAATCAAAAGCAATGCCTTTAAGCAGAACTGTGCAGCCAAATACAAATTTGAATATTAGCCAAGCTAGTCAACTAGTTAATTATTTAATTCATCACCAAGTATCCTTGTGGAAAAAGTCCATGTCAAAATTTGAGAGAGCTTCAAACATGTAGAACACTGTACAAAACTCCACCTTCATTTGTTCTCTGTGTCTCATGGGAAGTAGAAAAAATGTTTCTATACTGAATGTGCTACAATGGGTGAACAAAGCTTGGTTTGCCTAGAAAGGCAGGTGAGAAATGCGCCCTTTAGTCACCAAATATTGTGAGACCCCACCAGTGTATTTAACACCTCAGTATATCATAGTCCATTGTGGGCCCACAGACATATCATAGTGTCTTGAAGTTATGGAATTTGTCTGCCCCCCCCCCCCATACTGGCTATTGTAGGGCAACTTCATGGTGATCAACTTGGAAAAGTTTGACTTCATGTGTCATGTGTAAACACACCTTAGTCTGAACTGGTCACAGTCACTGTCACTGCAGCGAGCCAATGGGCCACGCAATGGTTTAATTGTCGGCCATGAGGTGTAGAAAGCAGCCCCTTTGGTCAAACAAGGCATAAGTGCACCCTAGATGTACAAGGTGAATTTACGCCCAATTAATCTCTCCACATTGGTGTGTGTATTTTAGAGGATGCAGGGGAATTTAGCCTCTGAACTGAGACACGGAAAACATGTCATTATGTCTCCTCCACGGCAAAGAAGCCAGCTGGAAATGTCTCCTTGCACATCATCTGACTCATACATGGAAAGAGGAATTTGTGTATGCATGTTTACAGCATAAAGAAGTGCCAGCTTACTGTATTTTTGGTTTTCTTCAATACATAGACAAAGTGGAGTATTTACACTTTGTGCCCCTAAATTTATTCATGTTTGATTGCTGGATGCCGTACTCCCATTAAAACAGCAAGAGGAACTGCATTTATCTTGCTCCTTGCCTCTGGCTATATTGTGTGTGTGTGTGTATGTGTATGTGAGTAAGTGAATATATCTGTATGAAGGATATCTGCATAGCTTTGACGATGAGGACTAGAGCCCAGGCAGCACATACAGAGTGAATAACTATTCAGCATCTGTATTTTTTTTTTTCTTTTGGCCAGTTTGAAGTTGTAGAGCACATTCTGCTTGTCTGACCCTGTAATTAGCTTTAGTGATACCAGCTGCTGACTCTCATTGTGGTGCAATCAATTTTTGTGCACTTCTAGAATGAAAATATTGAGCTATGTTTTTGACTGCATTTATAAATCTGCTAAATTAAAGCAGGCTCTTAGGCAGCAGCTGAAGTTCTCTGATGCCCAGAAAACCCAGCTGCTCATAGGCCAAGCATATGTGATAGTAGTAGGTACCCCCCGGGTATTTGTGTGTGTATGTGTTTAACCGCCCTTCACTCACTGCAAATGCTCTCGCAGTCTGTTGCTGTTGAAATGAGTCTGCTATTAGTCAACAGACCTGGTTGAACAAGGGTTGGATTAGTTACTGGGTTAATATGACTGACTGATTGACACCTCAGGTCTACATGTCCACTCAAAGGGAAAACAAAGAAAGTATGAAAAAGGAAAACAGTGCATGTCATTTTGTTGTCATAGTTTAATATTTGGACTATATATATATATATATATATATATATATATACATATATATATACATAGATTTTTGTTTGTTTAATATATCCGTACAGCCCCAGTGTTGTTGCAGCGTGTTGTTCAAAGTCGCTGAGGCATTTGGAGGTCAGATTCCTTATTCAAGGACATATTAAAGGCTGTTGTGAGGTCACAGAAGGCAGCAGTGGTTCGTGTTCTCAGATTTATTTCCAACCAGGTAATCCTCTGGTCACAAGCCTGCTTCTGCATCTTTTAGGGTTATCAACATCCCTAAATGCATTGGTGGCGTTTGGCACCTTGTCAAGGTTAGGGCTTGTTGTCTTGCTCCTCTGGCCTCTGTGTCAAGGACTAGTCCTGTCACTCATCATACGGTCCACTAATCTACTTAAACGTTCAAAGTGTGTGTGTGGATGTGTGCATGTGAGCGCGAGAGAGACTCTGTGTTCATTAGGAAAGGCTTAACCTGGAGAGCTGAACAAAGGAATAAACTATCGTTGACGTCCTGTAGGTTGATGTCCTTTACATGTGTAGAATAAGTTTTGTAGCTGACAAAGCTGGTCTGTCGTCAGCAGACTGCCTGTTAGTAAAAAATACATCCAATCAGCTCCATTCAGGTAGTGCCATTACCATGTGTCTGACCTCATGGTGGCCTCCTCTACTGTCTTGGCCAAAACTTAATACACTGCTTTGATGCCCGGTTGTATCTTTTAATAATGGCTAGTTTACATCAAGTCTTTTCTGATTGGACCGGGGTTATCTGGGATCCAGCTCCAGCACATCGGCACAAACTAAAACGTCATTAGGCAGAGAACCAGGCCTTGACATATTTGCAATCAGTTATTAAACTGAAACTAAACTTCTATTTTCTCTTGGGCTGTGGGAGTGTTACTTACATGTAACATGAAAATGGATGCATACTCATCTAGACTGCATTTACCTTGAGATGACTGACAGCCCTCACCACCCACTCTTCTTAGTCTCATCACAGAGTGATGTGATCAGTGTCTCTGATCAAGTGTGGGCATTTATTTGCCTCTCAAATTATTCTGATACTGTGATTATTGACTATTGATTCTCACTAGAAGGTCTGCACTTATATACTGTGGAATACGCAATATGACATCAATCTATAGGCAGGTGAACGGGGGCTATACAGCTACAGACTACAGGTGTTTCTTGCTTATTCAAGTAAATGACCTAACTGTATGTAAAGCATAATGATTCTGTAAAGCTAACTAGTAATGAAGCCACCATAATAATACATTACAAATCCCAGTTTAACCCCTGTTGTGTGTCTAACTCTCCAGTGAACACTTGCTGCCTAGCACCCACTCCACTCAGCAGGGATTAGGCACACTAAGACACACACACACAGACACACAAGCCAAATACCCTCTATCCTGAGTCTCAGTAAGAGGTTGAAGCGATAGAAGCAGCAGGAGAGCAGGGACTGATTTAAAAAAAAAAAAGCACCATTTACAAAGAAAGAGAGAGAGAGAGCAATCTAACCTCTCTCTACAAAGACGATGTGATCGACCCTCATGAGTGTGGTGAGTGCTTTTGGCCATGTTGTAATAATACCTGTTGCTGTTTGATGTACCTCCTCTGTAGATGTCAACAATATGTGGATGGTGGGTGGGTGCATATGCCTTTCATATTTTTCTGTGTATGGTGTGTGTGTGTGTATGTGTATGTGTGTGTATCAAAGGTCTTTGCAGACAATGCTGCAATTACTTATTTCTTCTTGCAACAGTTGCTCCTTGCACCCAAATGGTTTCATTTGAAATATACAAACATAATTATGCTGAGCTTGAATTGCATGACAGGAGTGTTGTGTTGGTATATGTTTGGCATGGTTCTACATGGTCGCATGGTCACGTAAAATTGCTCAGTGTGCAGAGGGACTCAACATGCATCAAAACACAACACAGGTTTAATCCGCACACCTGCTACAACGCATCTCAATGAGTCTTCATTTGTTTGTCAAAAATTCTCTGTCAGTTTGTGATGTTGTGTAACAGTACAGTGGCTTCTATGCACAGCACAGTGCCAAGTTAAGTTTGCTGACTCAGAGCTTGTCAGACAGAAGAGCAGCTATCACTCATGCTGAAGACTTGTGCTCCCTCTCTCTCAACTTCTGTCTGCATGTGGCAGCAATCAAAGGGTGGAATGGCACTTGCACCTCCCAAAATGCACGAAAAGACACATTTTCTACCATGCCCAGGAGAAATTATTTCACAGACTTGGGCATCAAGACACAGGAAGTGCTGTGACATCTTTAATTCCCAACCACACATCTTGGACTTTGGTAGTTGGTTTTGTTGTCAGAGGGTTCCTCTGTTTTGGTGTGTTTAACCAAGATACTATTACACGTACACATTGACTGTATATGCTGTTTTCTGGCATGTAGGCTGTGCTTTGATTCATCCCCTAAAAACCCAAATGGATATGCATATTTAGTGTAATAATCTTTCACTTTTGCTTTTGTCACTTGACCTGTTGTTGTAGTGCCCTTCACAGGTCCCTGCAGACTGATGAGAATTTACATTTCATTTTGAGTGCACAAGAGCTGTTCATAGATTCTAAACAGGTTTTGATTATGTGCTTTGTTCATGCTGGAAAAATGTCAAAATTAAGTATCCTTCTAAATCTCAGTTTTCATATTTATTTATTTTTTTTAAAAGTTTTTTATTCTACCTTACATTACCTCAGAGGAAATGGAGGAGCCTCCCACAGCTGCAAAACATCAAATAGTGATTGGCAGTGGGACAGTTTGAGGAAGATCTTTAATAACAAACAAGCCAAAGAGACGACAGCCATGACCGTAGCTCTGTGAGGCTCTATGTTAGCCATTACCTAATTGCTAATATTGGCAAGCTAACGTGTGCAGAATGACAATAATAACATGCTGGTGTTTAGCAGATAATTTTACTGTTACCGTGTAGTATGGAACAGGGACACATGTATGTCTTTGCTGTTTTTAGAGACCTTGGCAGTGTAGATATGACCTGAGCAGAGAGTGGATTGAATGTTTGCATGGCTGATGACTGCTGTAACTGTTTAACACAAAGAGGAATTATGGTGGAGCTAACTGGATTAGTGTAAGGCAGTTTAGCTGGCTTCCTGCAGCTTCAGAGGAGGAAACACTGACATGGTTCCTTTTTTCTGTATTTTTTTTCCACTTCAAACAATTATTTCAGCTGTTGAGAGAAATAATGTTCCTCTGTAGGCTGTTTTATTCAGATAGTATGCTATTGCATCTCTAAGATCAATGAATATCACGCAAAGAAATGTAATATGGGGAGCTTTAGAGGCGGATTTAGAAAGAACAAGGCCACATCAAAAAACCAACTACACTAGAGTGAGAGTAAAGGTTATCATATTTGCAGTATTTTAATATATTAAACAATCTGACTCATTGAAAACACAATGTGTAGTAAGAAATGGACAAATTATATTCCCAGTCAGTGGGGAAAAAAAGATAAAGGAATAAAAAAAAGAAATTTCTGAGGGAAAGCAAGAAAAAGATTGTGATTGGCCTTTACTCAACTTACTTTGCCACCCACAGCACATCAAGAATGTGGGGAAAATAAAGTGGGGAAAGAGTTCTTTTAATTGAAGCTCCAAAAGGCTAAAGGTTCAGCTTGTTCACTTCAGATTGCCAATATTGTCCCTGTGATCTTTATCCAAGCAGGGATTGCTTAATTTGCTGCCTCACTGCTGCTTTAGCAAAACTTCAGTGCTGCAGCTCTTGCACAGAGAAACACAGACACACATGAAATCTGACACCACAGAGGAAAATTAAATAAAGCCCAGTCATACACTCTGATGACGCATGTCTGAAATGTGTACACGCACAGTCACACTCACATACTCTAATGTAAAAACATCTACCACCTTTGGCTTCAATTTCTATTTTCCACCAATAGTTATGACCTATGATGCCATGTGAGTTACAAAGAATTAACTTGATCTCATTGTATTTTCTTTGTTGACTTTGATACATTGTTGCTGGAAAAATGTTAGTTATTGCCACTTTAAAGATCAGAAACATGTCTTCACAGATGAATTTAGATGACTACATGTCCTGTAGCATCTAACTGATAAAATATTGAACAAAACCATGGCTTATTCCTATGACTCCAGTGTAATCATTAATGCAGTAGCTGCACAGATTTAAAAACTGATGAAAGATTAAGTTTAAAAAAAAATCATTACAAGAGATACATTAACTCTGGCTGATGTTCTGCCCACATCAAACCAAGGGAGCATTTAAAGTAGCACTGTTATCAAAATCCAGATTTCCAAGCACAGCTTTACTTATCACAGTCTAATGTGTTCCTGTTTTCAGAGGTGACATTATAATTTGGGAGATTTTTTTCAGCAGATTTTCGTTCCAGTTTGTATTAAATTATATCATCTGTTGAAATGTCTGTTTTGAGCTAGTTTTGTTCACTGGTGGAGCGCTGAATGTGGGCTTTTAAACATGATGATCTTGTTTATTAGGTAAAGCAAGGTACATCACCTCAGGGGTGAGCGAGTTAATGTGGATGTCAGCCATTACTGTCAATGAGTAGCTTCAACTCTGCTATTTATGCTGTCAGAATTCATCCTTGTGTCTCTTAATCTGTGCCTGTCAAAAAGCTGAAGAGTGGATGAATTCCCCAGTCTCACTGAAAGGCAAAATGTCACTTTTTACTGATCTGAAAAAACAACCACAAACTTTCTTGAGCTTAAGTCTGCAGTGTATTTGTAACCTCGGTTACTGTAGATACTATACTTGGGTTATTTTCAGTTGCATAAAGTTCTGTGGTTACTGTTGGTAACAGTAGGTGCAGTTTAATACTACCTTGCTGGAGGTTTGCAGCTTGTTGTCTGCAACTCTTCGTCTAACAGCTCACCATGGCTACTCCTTGTTATTACGGCCTGCAAAACTTAAACCTGATAATGAACGCTTGTGATAAGCACTAACCTCTGTGACAAACACATTACATTTCCTACTACTGCCTCACAATAAAAGCCACTCGTGTTTTGGTAGTTGAATGCTTTTAATACATGCATTAACAGTAACTTAATACAGCTCAGATACAGAGCAGAGAAAAAATTGCAAGCTGTAATGCTGGATTACCTGCTGCATCTCCTGTGAATAGTGGCAGGGTCTGCCACTACTATATGGAGAGATAATTACTGAATCCTTTAAATGGCTAATGCTAAAAAGATCATTTACATATTGTCAATAAAATGTCAGAAAATAGTGGAAAATGCACATCACAATTTGCCAAAGGTGATGTGATCAAACTACTTGTTTTGTCTGAATATAATGTATTTGGGTTTTGGATTGTTGCTCAGTTTACTGTAACTATAAGACAAAGAAAAACAGTAAATACTTATATTGAGAAGCTAGAACTAGAGAATGCTTGGCATTTTTGCTTGAAGAATAAAATATAGGAAACATGGTAGTACCTACAGAGCTACACATCAGTGATGTGATTAACCACAAAGTTGACTACATTTTCACTTTGATGGTCGAGTTCAACAGATCAGATCAAACAGAGCCAGTTTGCTTATGACCTATTGATTTTTTTTTTTACATTTATTTGAAATAATGTATGTTGGGGTTTACATTAATGATTTCCCATGTGTACAAAATGTGAGATTGATAACTGAGATGACTGAGGTCTGTGGTTTTGCAGCACATTTTGGAGATTTTATCAACTGAAGGCAAGAAAACGTGTAACCTACTTACAGTCATTCTCACAGTAATTCCCTCAGTTTCACAAATCCCTACTTCACTGTCCAACTGGTCTCTCTCTCTCTCTCTCTCTCTCTCTCTCTCTCTCTCCTCCCTCTCTCTCTCTCTCTCTTTTCTTTCTTTTCTTTATCTCTGTCTCTCTCAATAACTGGTTCTAATCCTCACATGAAGTACTAACGTGCAAGTAGTTTAATGAACACCCTGGCACAATTATAGAGTAGGGAAATTACTCACTAGGCCAATAATATGCTACTATACAGAGTAATCTAATGCCCCTTGCAGATCTCAGGAACAATGAGTTAGTAGTAGTTAGGAAACAATGTCATCTACATCACCAGTCCACACTCTCTGGCCAATTTCTGCTCCCTGCTGCAGCGCTCTCGTATTGTTCTCAACAATGGAGGATAATGACAACAGAGCACAACAACAGAGGACTCTTTTCATCTCTGTCCCGCTTTGTCTCTGGCTGTTTTTGTGTCAGTATCACTCACTGATGCTCTCATCTGATTTCTCTCTCACCTCTCTGGTTGCTTATCTCTATCCCTTTCTCTCCCTCACAACTACACTTGCACACACTCTCGCGCATACACAAGCCGGGACAGGAGGGGGAATGTGGGGTATTAAATTATTCAAACTCCTGGCAGAAAGTGTCACCATCAATGAACACAAAACACACAAGCCTCCATTCACAAGTGTTTATTTATAGACTTTATGAGGCCAGTACAAAGGCCACAGCTCAGACTGTCCCGTCCATTCTCACAATGTAAATATAACATTTTGAGGAGCGCTAACACCGATGAGAAGGCTCCAAAAATCTCTTTGCATTTGTAAAGATGAAGGCCGTGAGGTGGTGTAGGTGGATGACACAATTTCTGTGTGTGATGGAGGTCACCAGGGGCTCATGGTCAGTTTCTATGCTCCCTTTCCTTTGCCCTTTGAAATTTTTTGTGAATTACTTTCCACTGAAGCTTCAGTTTGCAGTTTACTTATCTGGCTGCCTCACAAATCTTAGGCTGTATCCCCCTGAAAGGACAGTAAGGCATCACCCCCTTTTATTAGGATACAACCCTGTGATGACCACTTAGACAGAAAACTCAGTTAAACAGATTAATTTATGGTGGATTTATTTGCATTTACACATTTACTCATTATAACTCGTGTGACACAACTTGAATTTTGGTAGTTTACAATGACACTGAAAAAAATGCAATGCAAATTATATACTTGCACTGTACTATCTTGTGCAAATTTATCATGATGTAAGTTAATTTTAAAAGATAAGTAGTTTTATTTAGTTTTTAGGGTGCTCATTTAAAGTTCTTATTATTTTGTTGATCTGTGAGTATTATCCCTGTCAAATAAACTACTGGCATAAAAATAAATGAATATGGTAATTACAACATTTAATATATCTAGTGTCAGAATGCCAAAATATCAAGCATATCAAGAAAAATGAAAAAGAAAAGGCATTTTGGTCTCCTGTGGCTGACAGGGATCACAGTGCCTTTGTGTACATGCTGCTTTCTGATGGTTATATTCGACAATATTCATTATCGTGTTATGTTATAGATTGTAATGCGACTCCTCAAGCAAGTCAGGCTCACTGCTGTGTGTGGCTATATTATGAGGAAAACTACAGGTAAATCTACCTAAACATATTTTATACTGCAGAGTACAATTTACTCAATGACATAAAACCATCATACAAAAACTTTATAACACAGAGGCTTGACTGGATAGACCTAACACACAGTGTTTCCCTTGAATCAATTGAATCAATATTTTTAGTAACCAGCTGAAGGTCAGCTCTTTATTTACCACCAGCAGTATGTTTACCACGCTCACCACTCTCCTTGAACTCACCCCCATTAAAAGAGTGGGAAGCTGAGATTTTATTTTCATCTCTCTGTGGTGTCATGCTCCTCTTAAAAGCACAAGACATTTTCATTTGGCCGTTAGATTCCCCACGGTTAATTTTCCTGGCTACCTAACAAAAACAAATCCGTTCTACTGCACAACTTTGACGACTCTGCCCCCTCCAATTGTCATTATCTTTGTTCAAGCACCCGGTGATAGAAACAGCAAACCAACTGAGATAAACAGCACTCCAGATACTAAAAAAATGATGCCAGAAGGAACTGCTGCTGCTACAAGAAAAGACAACTCGCACAAAACCCATTTTACAGAATTTTGACAAGTATTTTTCACATTAATTGATTCCAACATTTTCTTATTGAAATCTCTGTTTTAGGTCAGACTGTGAACTTTTCCTTTGACTGCAGAAGAATCCGGGTGCAGAATAACCATATAGTCTGTTTCCAGTAAACACTTACTCACAGTAATGCAAAGTTTGCTGAAAAGCCAACTGAAGAAACTGTTTCCCTCATTTGAAGTTGTTCTGAAAGGCTAATCAACCTGCTTGAATGCTGGCTCAGTGTTACAGATGTGGGGTATGAATCTCATGACACAGACAAGACCACCTGTTTTGTAATAACCCATCCCAATGCATGACATGATTCATTACATTTTAAAAGAAACTGCTACATGATCATATGAGAAGACCCCATACTAGTACTGTGTTGCCCTTTCATACAGTTGGATAGCATTAACTGTAGGTCATGGTCCGTGATCCACTACAGAAATTATACTGATAAATGTGACATGTTTAAATTACATATATGAAAGTATGAGTTTTGACGGTCTAAAAAAATCTATGTTGCATGTTATGTTTCAAACAGTAGTAAACAACAGGCAGTGATACACAGGGCAGCTTTTTGGCACCTTTAAGGGCTGGGGGATACATTTTTCACTGAATTGCTGCCAACTGGGCATTATGCCCCTCAATCCACGGTCAGTCTAACCTGTTTGAATCCAGCATTTTTAACAAAATTGTATGCTTTGGATGTCTGTACAAATTCACTGCTTATTGCTTCAGTTATTACCTACGACCAGGAAGTTAAAGTAGCAAATGGGCTTTGGAAGTAGTGTTAGGCGCAAATACTAGCTTTGTTGAAGCTTTGTTATGTTGTAATACTGATACAATCCTGCAGTTTAATCAGCACTATGTTGTGTTTCAGTACCATGCTGCCTTCTTATCTGTGGCAAATTTATTGGTGGTATCAGTATGTTTTTATGATACTGTGGCAGGTTTTGCAATATGCATTTTTTGGTTATATCTTTAGGCCACACAGAGACTAATTTTTGGTAGCCATATTGATTTTTTTTGGACAAATTTCTCTCTGAAGTTGGTTTGAATGTATAGTTTACTGAAGCCCTGAAGAATGTATTGGTTTTCTGATTATGTGTCAGTTAATCTATACTGGGCCACAGCCCAAGCAAACAAATAAGATTCCACTCCAACACATTGAATTTGACCAAAATCTCCACAGTACAAGAAAAATTGTTAGTAACGTCATATGTCACCTGTTCCTCTGAGGTTGGTGTGATGTTTTTAAACCCAATATCTAGTGTCCTGGCAGTATGGGAGGAGAGAAGAACGAGTGCATTCAGAGGTGAAATGGTTCCTCACAGGACCATCCATCATGTGCTCAACCACAGATGGGCAGACAGCATGTTTTTGACTTTTCGCATGTGTGTCAGCAGCATATGTTTGTGTGTTTTTGCTGTGTATGTCTCAGTGTGTGAATATGTGTGTGCCTGCTGGGGGACACCACAGTGTACAGAGGGGACTAGGGTTGTGCAGGAAGCTGTCAGGACAGTGATGAGGATCCACCCGTTCGAGCAGCACTTTGACAGCTGACATTCTCCAGAGTGCAGCTGACTGGACAGGCAGGAATAAACAGGATACCAGCCCAGGCATGCTAATGAGGCATGCACCTTAATTGTGTTTAGATTGACAATGTGCAGTGTTAATGCCCGGGTGAGTCAAAAATAGTATGCAATAATAATAATGCCCTGTGTAATGTGGTGTAATAGCCCCCAAAATTTACAAAATATTGCAAAGGTTCCCACTGAGGAATATAATTATACGAAAACATTACATTGGCCAATGTTTCAAATTAAAAGCCCAGATAAGCTTTTAATGTCAAACATCAGGAAGTGTTGATGTGTTGTTCATTGACAGTAGCTTAACAGTAATTGGTGAATGAAAACAGTATTTCCGTAAGGGAAGAGAAACTCAGAGCAGCAGAGTGGAGTATAACAGCACTCTGCTTTTCCACTGATGGAGTTAGTGCTGTTGAAATATACATTACACTTAACTGATCTTTTGCTAAACCCCTCACTTGAGGGGCAATTGTCCTATAATAGCTTAGCAACCGTAACTAGGAGCAGCAGGCCTATCAAGTTTTGGCATCCATGGGCTGTGATTAAAAACATGTTTTTAGGCTTTCCAAAGCCAATGTAAGTGCAGAACTGTAGGATTAGGCAGTGGGTTTGTCTGCTGTAATGTAAGCTGCAAATGTTAGCATGTCCAGCTCCATACAACCTCACCTAACTCAGCACTGCTTCCCAGGTCAAGACATTATAGTCGTTCCTAGGTACAACACTGAGCTGCTCAGTCCTGCTCAATTGAATTATTGAAGTTTATACACCTGCAACCCCAGCTAAACTCATTATCCACCAAACGTTCCACCATTACGTTCACCAAACACAGTGGCTAGTCTTCCTCCTAAAAGTATAAAGCTAACCTCTCTCTCTCTAGTATTGCGTTCTAATGCATACTGATAGTACTACTTAAAATGCCATTTAATCAGCTGGAGAAGATGCTAACTTTTTACCTTGGACATTTTAGCCTTAGCCACTTTCTTTTAGCACAACATCATGTATAAAGTCATCAAGTGGCAATTAAAAATCAGAAATGACTGATAATTTCGGTGCTATATCTGCCCTCATTATCATTGTAAACTGTGCTGTACAAGAACAGAAAGCTCGACACCTGGGGTGCATCATCTGTGAGGCAGGCAGCTGAGGTTACTGTACATTAATTGTAAATTCTAAGTAACTCAGACCTCTTTTTTTTGCTCTATATTTCACAATTCAACAAATGCATATGAGTGAAGGATAAATGCTTGTTTTCTGTCTGCATTTCTAGGATTTTCTACACCTCAAATCCTCAGGGGACCCTACCACACCTAGCACATCACAGAGATGAAGTCAGGGTGTGTAAACGTGGTTTTGCTATTTCCTCTCGTGCATTTCTGTTGCATAAATAGGAGTGATTCATCCTGGGTCACTGCTCCTGTCCCTTTGTCTGCCTCTGACTTTGTATCGGCTCTTAGGAGGTGACATGAAACATGTTGACAAGAGTGAAAGTGTGTCAGAGTGAGAAAAAGAGGGGGAGGAAGGGGAGATGGAGGAGAGGAGAAGGAAAGAGAGGTTGTCTGGGAGAGAGGGTGATAAGAGAGGAAAATGAGAAGGAGTAGAGGACTCTGAAAGTGTCTGAGGAAGCGGGAGAGAGATGTGGAGGCATAAAGAAACAGGAGTATGGAGAGGGTGGGGGAGGAGAAGAGGTGTCCCTGTAGTAATCCTGTTAGAGAGGGGGAGATCAGGTTGGCAGTTTGTTGCTGTCACTCTGAAGAGATTTTCTTCTTTGGCCTTTGAAAAATGTTACAACATGCCATAGATTTCCTTTAATTAAATCCTTTTGCAGTGTCACTGTTGGCCCGTTCCTTATAAACAGGTGTTTCTGAGCTAATCTCCTGTTGCTCTCAATGGACACGTCGAGTGTGTGCTGGCTCCCATAAGGCTGACATACACCACTTAGAAGGAGAACGTTTGAACGTCTGTGGTTGATGTGTCTTCTTTTGCAGTTAACTGATGAATCCGTTTGTCCGTCGCCTGAAAGACTCCAATTAATTGTATAGGATCATTTATTAAGCAAAAACTTCTCATTTGGAAACATTCACTGTGTTTAAATTAATTGTGTTACTTGTTATTTTTCTGCTGTTTTTGCCAGAGAAGTTAGTTAAGTAAAGGACTTTTCATCGCACTGAACAGTGACATCACTGTGCGAGTGTGTATTTGCGTGTGTGTGTGTTTTAGGGTCCCATTTGTTTCATACTAGTCCCAGTCAGCTGTGCACAGTGTAGGAAACAGGAGTTGCAGTTTTTACATTTTGTTGTCAGTAATAATGAATCATGAAATTTCAGCAGCTCACATATAGGGGAACCACTGCCCATGGTTTATATTGGAGTTGCAAAGGAATGAACTTCACAGCCAGTGTGGACAGCAGGAACAATCTCTTTATATGTATATGATATTATTGTATTAACATAGACTTGACAGACAATGAACCTGTTCTTAGAAAAGAGACCGCACTGTAGATGAGAAATTTTACCACTTTGACTCAGCAGTGTTCATCTTGTTATTTTGTTAAAAGAGAAAAGAAAAGATGATTGCCCTCGTAAGGCACTGACAGCAGAAGTGGGAAAAGACCAGACCACATGAACTAACTCCCTCACCACAGTTCAAATATGATATAATCTAAATTCAACAGTACCATGCTTAGAAACATGTTCTTTAAGTGTTCTTTAGAGATATAACTTCATGTGACCTTACAGTAAAAGGATGTTGTCTGGCTTTTCTTGTTTAAATGGGTTTCAGTCTCAGTTTCTCTCAATTTTCTTCCCTCTCTCTTTGTCCGTTTCTCTCTCCGTGCTAAAGGATATATGTGTGTGTGTGTGTACTTCTCTGCCGAAAGGAATGTTTCTGTGAAAATGATAATTTTGTGAGTTGGCAGTATCCCTCCGTGTGGAAGTCTGCAAATGTATTTTCAGATGGCAGCCAATGCATGAGCCTGAACCCCAGCAGTGGGTGTTGTGGGATGAGTGTGGCCTTATCGTAGCTGGCCAAGGAGCCCCTGGATCCCCTGGCTCATAACCCAGCAGCCGATTACCTTCCCCCTGAATCTCTTCATTGTTTCCATTACACACAGAGGAGCCAGCGCTGATAAAAGTGATGGAAATTCTAACTCTGTTTAAAACATCCATGTTGCACAGGAATATACTGTAAGGTTGTAAAAGGCTACAGAGTTGCCAAAGGTGCCAGGTGCCTGCTTTGCACTAGACCACAGAGAGTTTATCTGTGCAGGGTCACTTAAACAAAAAGGCAGTTTCCTCCATGTAGATCAATATGCCACATTTATGTCGAGACTCTTTGAATTACCTGTGAGGGATGTCCCAACTGCAAATCAAGTTTTTGCATGTTCCCTTGCCTGTCCATGCCATTTACTGTTGAGTATCTGCCATTGCCCAATGTGATATCAACAGTATATTTTTATGACTGATGCATCCCATCCTGAAGTAGACCTACATTAAATTCATAAAGCCAATCAAACCTAGACATGTTACATATAGCTGTATTGAATGTAGCCAGCAAGTAAAGGGAATAATATTGAATAATATTCATCTGTGGAGAGAAAAGACCGTCATTCTGGAAGTGCAAAGAACATGATATAATTTGTCAGTGTCTTCCAAAATACTTGGCTGTTACAAATATGATGATATGGAAAAGGATTTGGGTTTACACTGGTTTTCTTTTGAGGACAACCTGGGATGTATCACATTTAGGAGAGTCATATTTAAGTAATGTGTCTAGCCTTTTTTTTAATGCTGAAACTTGATGATTAGCTGATCAGCAAAATAGTAATCCAGAATAGATGTAATAATCAAATGTTTAGAAATTATGAAAATTTGCAGCTGTTTTTACGTCATTTTAATTGAATATCTTCATGTTTTGGACATTTGAAACGTCACCATATGCTCTGGGAACATGTGATGGGGCTTTACTCAGAGCAAACTACACCCCTGAATGTCCGAGCAGAGAGCAGGACAGTACTTTTTTTTACAGTGTGGGCTGAGCCGTCTGTGCCTCTCCTCTCTGCTCTCAGTGATTAGCTCCGTTTGTCATAAGACAGTGAGAGAGAGACACGAATGAGGCGCTCACAAGTGTCCTAGATTAATGGATTATAGATGAATGGGCTTTTTTTTCCTCACTTGGTGATAAATGAAACACTTTACGCTCTTATTCTACTACTCAGTCTTTCTTTCTCTTCCTCTTCCACACCCACAGTCTTTACCTCTATGCCTCACTCTTTTTCGACAGTATGGAATTGGATTTTTAATCTTTTCTATGGAGTGTGGTCTGCCTGCTCATGGCTGGCTTCCAAACATATTAGGAGAGGTCACAGCCTCTAGGTTGACACCAAAATGTTGTTGGCGGGGTGTCTCATGCCACCTCTCTTTGCTGTTCTCACTCCTCTCTCTGTCACCACCGGACTCTCAAAAGCACTCACACTGTCACCTTGTCTTCCTCTTTTTACCTTTCTTTCTTATACCAAGGAGACACCTGTCTTTCAGAGGAAAAAAATGTTCTTTTCTTACTGACATGTCTGTGGCTCCGTGTTAATTTAAACAACCATTTTTTAAAACTGAACCAGCTTCCTGAATACAGATGAGGAGACAGTGGAAGTATACTAAAAATTAGCTCAGCTTTAAGCCTGCTGGGAAAGCAAATGTGTTTAAGTAATTTCTGTCCACAGGGGCTGAAACTAACAATTATTTTTCTTACTGAGTCATCCTCCAATTATTTTATCCATTAAATGCTACATTATTTAGTCCATAAAATATCCGAAAATACCTTATAATGGCTACTTTAATTTCCCAAGGTGATGACTTCAAATTGTTTGTTTTATCTGACCAACAGTCCCAAACCTAATGATGAGCAGTTTATAATAATATAAAACAGAAGACAGCACCAAGTCCTTACATTGGAAAAGCTGGAATCAGAGAAAGTTTGCTTGAAAAATGGTTGAAATAATCAAAATAGTTGCAGATTATTTTTCTGTCAGTTGACTGATCAATTAATTGACTAATCCTTTCAGGGCTACTGTCCACTGTTGCAATGATTCCCTAACCTCCTGTCTTGTACTTTGACTAGCAGTTCTTTTTAATTTCAGTTTAATCAGTTGATATAGGCTAAATTATTTAGGCTAAAGAATGCCAGAAAATGGTGAGTTATGTCCATCACAATATTCCAGAGCACAAGATGATCACAAAACCAAAAGCGAAGCCATTCAAATTATGATGATGTAAAATGGAAAAGCAACAAATCTTTGTTTTTTTGTTTGAAAAAAGGCTTAAAACTCCTGAAACTATTTCTCAATAACATTGCATACTCGTTAAATGCACAACAAAGGTAAGGTTTAAAAAAAGCATTGTTAAAGATTGTTTATGACGAGTCAAAAACTTCTCTAACTTGCTTTATGTGTGAACTGTCACCAGATTTTGATTCAAATGGTGCTAAGTGATTAGTGCAAGGAAATATATGACACCTTTTTCTAACAGCGTCTTGCCCACATCACACAGTGAGAGCACAGCACAGACAGAAATCTCACATGCAAAATAACGGAAACTGTTCTAACTTTAGCAGTATCTTGTGTTCATGTAGGGTTTTATCACTCAGAATAAGAAGGTGACTGAGACCACCAGTTTTTGAGGCCATTTAACTAATAATTAAACTCTTCATTCTTACCCACATAAACACAGTGAAAGAGCTTCTTAAAACATCTTAATGAACCAGTCAAATTCTAATTAATAATTGCTCTTTTGATAAATGCATGCTTGCCAGGAGAAATGTGTGATTCTAATCCATTATGCTGTCAGTGTGCAGCACTCAGCTCCATGGGTTTATAGCAGAAAAGCACTAACATAATGTTATGGTTACAAAAGTGATGCTCAGACATGAATATAACCGTGTATCACCTTCTGCATGTGAAGTGGCAGCAAGAGATTTCAGTTATTTCAGTTAAATATAACTGTCTTCTTCCGTTACGCTTCAGGGCCTGGTAGTGTCCCCACACTCTAGGACGTGTACATGTTGTGTGTTTGAGTGTAATATGATGTGCATGCGTCTGTGTGTGCGTGAGGTGGGGGAGTGATTGCTGTTCTCCAGCTTCGGTAGGTCAACAGTGCTGAAGCTCCCACGGATTTAGCTGACAGGGCGATGGGAGAGATTGGCTGGAATGACAGACTGAGGACAAGACAAATGTGTGGTCATTGCTATTCCACAGGGACAAGTGGCAAGTTGTCCTCACAGGGACTGTTAACTATAAAAGATTCTGTTTTACTTTCTTTCCTTCTTCCTTTTGTCTTTTCCTTGTGCATCATGTAAGGCCGAGAGCGATATAAAACACACATTTAAACAAAAAGTATGCTTAATTGCAACTTGAGTTTAATTTTTGTGGCGCAGGTCTTTAGCTCTATCAGTTCTGACAGCATTTTTACCTACTAAATAACACAAATTATACAGCCCGATTCCCTGGTTCAACTTACTGCACTTATCATAGATGTACACAGTCACTGTTCTCCAGAGCAGTGAGGGATTATTGGCAACAACAAGAATGCGTTCACTTGTTTTAACTTCTCCTTGGCTCTGATGTCCCATGTGGAGCCACTAGATAATACATTTTAGCTCAGAAACAACCTCTAAAAGGCAGTAAAAGAGACAGATATGAAGTACAGTAGACTTAGCATTTCACATTTGTGTTTCTCTTCGGCTTTAGTGCCGGTGTCCCTGCACAGTGGGACGGAGAGAGGCTGAGTTACTGTAATTTTCATATTTCACACTGAGGTTTACAGTAATTTATCCCTTATTTCTTTCTCTCTTTTTTTGTTCTTTGTCTCAGTCACGTCTCTGTAGTGCCTCTGCCTCCTGTGAGAGGCTCATACTCTAAGTGGAGCAGAGGAGCATTTGGATGAAGAGCACGGTGAAATAATGCTCATCTGCCCCCCCCCCCATGCATGCATCCAGCAGAGAGGGACTCACTCTGGAGATTTCCTTCAGATTGTGCTATATTATCTTCTTAGCCTTGCACCCAGAATAATGGCCCCAGGAAAATAATGTGTTGGACCCTTTGAGTGACTAAAACAGATTTTTGTTTGGTCAAGCAAGGAGGGATTTTTGCAAATATTTGACAAAACATGAGCAGTTTTAATGTAAGCAGAGTTTTACTACATTATGCAAGTTTAATTTGCTGCAAAAAATTGAACTTCAGCATCGTTTGGCTTCTGAAATCATCAATTAACCAATAAGTTAATTAACAGAAAATGAATCTCCAGCAATTTTGATAATCAGTCAACCATTTAATGCCAAACATTTGCTTGTTCTAGCCTCTCAAATGTGTGGATTAGTTGCTTTTCTGTTTTATGTCACAGATTAATTGGAAAAGTAACAACATATTGATCAATGATGACAATAAGAATTTGTTTCAGCACAATTTAGACCACTTCAGACATAACGGTCGCCTTCTTTCATGGAAAGTCTGTGGAACAGTCATGTTATTAAAAACTATTTTGGTGAATGAGATGATTATCTTTCACTATTTGTGCACTAGTGGCAGGTAATTTAATGTTACACATCAGGTAGCTTGCTTTGCATTAGCTTCCTCCAATGTACTTCCAACTCTGACAAATTGCTTTAGTTACCAGTGTGCTCAGTTGTGACATGATGAAATATAAGCAATAAGTCAACGCTGTGTCTTGTGTTGATTGCTGCTGTAAAGTGGACTATTTTAGACCGTGTTAGTGGTGAATTAACACCCACATTCTTCACAGTGAGTGCCATGTTTTCTACTTTATTTGCTGTTTGAATTACAACTTGCTACCGGTGATATTTGATTTACTGCTTTTACATAAAACTTTGTAAATGCTAAAGCTTTTTATTCTTAATAGAGCTGAGTTGAAGAATCCTTGAGGAGACAAGTTACAGTAACGTTGCCACTAAATGCATTTCTTTTATTAGAAATGATGTTATTTCTAAAGGTAAAACAGTTATAATATTTGTGCCATTCGCATACTCTTAGAAAAGTGAAACAAATTTGACAGCCATATTAATAGCTGCTGGCTTTTGTAGGATCTTCACAATAAAAGAGAATTAGGGCAGGCTAATAGGAAAACAAGCAGGAAAGAGACAGCGGTGACAAATAATAGACAATGACAGTGAATGTGTGGAGAGTCTGATTAGACTTGTGCTGCTGTGTGAATCCTGCAGCGCAGTGCTATGCCACGTGCCACTGATCATTAATATGCACTGTGGAGCAACGTGACAAAAGGCCATAGCCAAGGCAATTTCATTTCCTAAGCAGGGCCTCTGAGGAGTTAATTTCAAATGCCCTCCAACCACGACTCAGTCTGAATTGCATTTGGAGGGAGAAAGTGGCGTGATAGAGGGGAAGGAAAAAAACAGAAAACATTTCTAACTTGCCACCAGTTAAAAGGCAGAAATGACACAGCAACACAGAAAATATAAAATGTCATGAATACATGATTTCCCCTCTAGTGTGTACTCAATCTCTGTAAACCACGGCTCAATCTTTCCCTGCAATGGCGGAGATCGTCCCGCCTCTGGCATCGGTCATGGAGGCTAGAACAAGGGCTCCACAACATTAGCTCCACTTGTTGTATTTTCACTAAGCAGACGTGCTGCTCACACGGTGGACACTGATATGGAATGAAATAGAGTTTATGGTTTTCGTTTTAGGATCAGCGGATAGAGATTGTCTCTGTTACAAACCTTCGAATGAACTTTTGAGGGATGTCTTGGAGGATAAATCAAAATCTTCTTTCAAAGGTCATTGTAGGAAATCTGCTTTTTGAAAATATATTTACAATATCACAACATAAACCACTTCCAGTGTTTACGCTTGGAGGAGGAAAACCACTAGCTTCAGTCAGTCAAAGATGCCTTTCAACAGCTCCAAATCTGACACATTTACTGATTTCAGATGAGAGCGGAATCAATCTTTTCATCTTTCGGCAAGAAATCAAATAAGCGTATTTCCCAAAATGTCAAACTGTTCCCTCAGTGAGCAGCTTACTGACCAAGAGCAGCTGTGCCCGGCATTTGCACCCAGCTCCTCAGAAGACTTTCACTCATTGTAGAGTCACTGGCTTTACAACAAAAGCCAGGTAATTCTTGGTTTTGGTGGTTGGCTTGCGTTAAAAAAAAATGAATGCAGCATGTAAATAAGACAATTGTTAAAAGTTGTACTCTTGGTCTTTTCACAGAGGATGGCTGTTTTCCCTGTTTACACTCTTTGTGCCAAATTGGACTAGAGATTCGGTTGTAAGAATGAATGTATATTGATCTTATTTAACTCCCAAATGAGTATTTCACAAAGTTTTTCAGCTGACTTTAGATTCACTATATTTGTCAACAAGACAGCACTCAATAGGCTGCTGACCTGAGCCAATGCCTAAAATTCTCATCAGTGACTTTGCTTTCTCGGTCAATATTACTCTGTTGAGGACAGAGCAGTTATTCAAGTGTGCTGTGAAGGTAACACCATGGGATATATCATCAAAAAGTCCCCAAACTCGACAGCTCTCTTGATGGGAACATTCTTGTCCACGAGGGTTTGGTGATTGGACAAATATATCATCTACCGGTGTTTGGTGATGGTCTGCCTCCTTGAGAATTCAACTCGGTAAATAATTAACCTGTAAAATGCAGTTCAAAGCCTGTGCTACTAGGAACTGGCAGTTCGGAACTGGGCCATATTATGTACTTTGTTGTTGCACAGATTTCTGTCTTTCACAAAACAGGGCAGTGACTAAACGTCAATTAAGCTGTCCTTAGTGGATGCTGTCCGATCAATTGGTGCCGATAAGCAATGTCAATTCATACGTCTTATTTTAGAACTAGACCAAAGGCTGTGTGCGGTTGTGCACCTTGATCATTTAATTGTATACTATCTCCATCTGTTTGTTCATTTGGAAGCTGCAAGCGGAGGCGTCCTTCATCTGACACAATCAGACTCTTCAAACATTGTCAGACAGCTGTTCAGCCCATCTTTACCTGCACAAATCAGTAATCTCCAGCCGTTGGACTGACGTTGCCTGGTTGGAAAATTGTAACATATTGCCCAACCCTGTTGTCCATGACAATGTAGTCACACCATGTTTTTGAGATATATTTGTCATCATCTAAGCCTGGTGTACAATACTTTCCCTGAGCATATAGAGTGTCCAGTGCTAAGCTGGACCTATGTCAAAGCCAGCCCACGTTTGATTGTTCTATTGCAAAGAATATGGATGGATAAATGGCTAAAGGACAGTGACTCTGATGGTGAGAAGCTTCTACACTGTGCACTGAGCTAGATGCCGTTTGAAAAGGACTTAGCTGGCTCAGATGGGACCTGAACACAAAGGATAGCCAGAGAGAGTGCTGAGAGTCTGTGGAATCAATGGCATTTAATTAAATTGATATGGTGAGCGAACAATGCAATAGATCACTGGAGCTGCTCTTCCTGCTGCAGATAAGCCACCTTGCCTGCAACACAGGTCAAGAGCAGAGGTTGACTTATGTAGTCTTAATCCGTCACAAACACACACACACACAACCACACCTGCAGGTTTACAAGACGCCTTTGTAAATGAGCTTAACACATGGATTTTCAGGTATATACACAACTGAGAGAAGTGAGGGATGAAGTGTAAAGTGGAGACATGGCAAAGGATGTAATTACCAAAATTCTCCTTCCTGTTTAGCTTAGCCTGAGCACTTGATGGATGATAGGTAATCACTGCTCTGTGATAGAACATTGTTCAGTCACTCGGGAGCAACAAATGACAGACTTAATTTAAGTCCTCACTAAATTGTCTTTTGTCCATTCCCCTTTTACTTTGAGATATTTTCTGGACTGTAAAATTTGTCAGCTACATTTTTAATATGTATTTTTGTGCAACCTGTCTAACCACCAGCTCTGTAGCTTTCATGTTTTCCTATCCTATCTAATATTAGTATGCAGCAGCAAAGAAAAAAAATTACCACCTGTCACAACAGTCAGCCGGCAAAGGAAATGCTATTTCTTTATTGTCCTTTTTTCTGAAACTTTTTTTGCCCTACGAAGGAGGAGGAGGGGGGGGGTTGACTTGGGAAGGAATGGGTCTATTTAGCCTGTGTGAGTGCACCAGAGGAAAAAGCAAACCAAAAGGCATGTCTTTTTAGTAAAAGGTCAGAATGGGCTTTTCTTGCTCCCAGTGGATTCTGCATCTCACTCAGGAATAAAGAAAACGACAAACACTCTCGCCAGGGTGACTCACCGGGCTTTAAAAGGAGATTAAATTCCTGCTTCCCCCTCCGTCCTCCCTTTCCTCTCCCCAGTAGGCAAGTAATGGTGCTATCTCCCTCCAGATCGGGGACATTGTCTTGAATGTCCTGAGGTGTGACCATCATCTAGTGTGAGTGCAGGGAATTACAGATACAGTATATGGGTAATATTCATCCACAGAGGAAACCCTGCTGTTTACCTTCATTTCTTCAATAAAATGTATTCTTAAAAAAGGGAGAGAGCATTGCGTTACTCATATGGGGAAGCTAAGTGGGGTGACTGGTTGGTAACTATGTAGGGGAACCAATACATAAAGCAAAGAGTAATCATCTCAGCCTGTCCCGACTTCTGGTCCAAAACTGATGACCCCATCCTCAAAACAGAACATCTTCAGGAGCTTGAAGCCTCCAAAGATCCCCTGCAGATTGCTCATTTCACGGCCCATGTGTATGATTTGACTGTGGCCCTCGGGAGTGGAGGCTCTAATGTTATATGCAGCTGGCTCCTCCATCCCCTGCTAATGCTGCCCATTCGCTGCCTCCATCCCTTCCCTTAACACAACCCAGAGACACACACTATTAATAGCTCCAACAGTTACCGGCACTAGAATCAAAAGCATTAGATCAATGTTCAAAAAGCATCAGAAGAGATTCAAAACACTCACCTACTCGCACGTCCCAAGCTTATGCATTTTTTGGGGGGAAAAATAAGAAAGTGAAAAGTCGCTCTGAAGTTATTTTGAGCTTGTCTTTGCCCACTCAGATGAAAAATATGAGCTTAGTGTGCAAGAGCAGGCTCAAACAAACTGCAGTAATTAAGTCAATTCATATTCTGTGACAACACTCTGACATATCCTTAAAATGATGTATCTGAAATCTAGAAGCTGGTAATGAAAGAATAAAAAATAGACATAAAGATGGACTGCTCACATAGAAGCATTGCAGCATGTAGCCAGAAATTTGCAAACCGTTGCGTTGCACTGTGCATCCAGCATTAAAATTGGAGCTGTGGACTTAATCTCAACCTTCGTTTTTGAGTATGACGTGGTTGGAAACACTTCAAAGAGAGAGTAGTGAGAGTAAAATGCTAAAGAGCAGCACATGATGTTATGAAGGTTACACATGGCGTTGCAAGTAAAGTGAGAGTTTTTAGTCGCGAAATAAGTGTGAATTTGTCTTAGCACTGCAGGGGGTTGCACCAACACACACACACACTGGAGCAGAGGGTATGTGATTTGAAGGCCAATGGAATACAGCAGAGGAGGAAACACAGGTGAAGACAGTAAATGCAACGTTTAAGTGACAAACACAATAGCAGGAATAAATAAGGGGGAAATAAGGAGGAACAGGCAAGAGGAGAGCAAACAAGATCAGGCGAGAAAGGACAAGAAAGTAGATGAGAGAGATGGGAGGCAAGATTGGTGAGAAGAGAGGAATCTCAAAGAGAATAAAGAGGTACTGATTAAGAATGAGAGAGCAAGAAAGCAGCACAGCCAACAGAACAGAAAAAAATGCCTTTACCAAATTGATTGTTTTCTTTGTTTTTTTCCGTTGAGAACAGGAAACCTTTAAATGACAGCAATGATTCTGTTCTGTGGAGTGTAAATAAAGCAGAGCAGAGAGGAAAAATAACTCCATGACGTTTGTCTCTTTTCACTGAAAATCATGTTCATGATTTAGTTTATGTGAGCTTTATTATTTAAATAAGACTTTTCCCACCAAAGACGGAGGTCAGCGTGATTATAGCTGTTTGTCCCCATCACATGAGCCTACCTCGCTATCATTCCCTCATCAGTGGCCGTTACAAAAAACCAAAATTACACACGTTGATCGTAATTGTTCTTTATGCTCTTTTAACCTCATTCCGACTTTAATTGGACAGCTCATTGTGACAAATTACAGCGTGAGGTGTTGTCTGTCATGAAACATCAGAGTCGGTTTGAAACAATGTCAGCCTTCCATGTGATGCCATTGAGGTGCTTTTCTTTAAAATAATTTCATGTGTATCTGTAATTTTGTGTTAACGTAACAACAATTTGAATAAAATTAATCTCATTTTTCCAGCTGGGCTTTGCAACATGTGCTTACCATCATCCGTTTAAATGAGTTGTATGCTTTAATATTACCGTTCTTGTATCATCACATGTTGGATACATTTTCCAACAAACTACCTTTTTGAAGGCAATATGTTTTACAGCAGATTCTATAATCTTGGATGTCAGAGATGCAAAATAAAAGAATGAATAATTTCCTTTTAAACAGGCAAAACACTTAAAACAAGATAAATGTACTCTCTCCAGCCTCTCTCGTAGCCATCCACAGCTTTGTCAGGCATTTTTAAAGTGTCAGAAGAAACAGCTAAAGGTCTCAGCACATTTTTACATAATTTCTCTGTCTGCATGTTTAATAATCTGGGGCCTCCATATATTCAGTGGCTCCTTGCATGTCTCTTATAGTCACTGTCTTGTGGTTGTGCATCTCTAATAACGCCTTGTAGTGCTTCTCACGCTCACTTTGTAATGGCTGTATCTGATGGGGAATTAGTGCTTTGTAAATTGGTTAATCAACAGTTGCTGTGTTTATATGTGGTCTAACAATCTATTAATGAGACTAATTGTCTTGTACTCAACATGAGCAATTGTCATGCAGTACACAGCAAACCACAATGAGTGCCTTACTTGTTCCAGTCTAATGAAGTTGTTTGAATAAACCAAAAGTGTGACTTTAATGATACAAAATGAATACTGAATACTTCTCAGCTGCTGAAGAGCTCAATAAATTCAGTCAATGTATTTCCTCCTGTAGGCAGCAATATTATAATAATAATAATATCTTAAATTTATATAGTGCCTTTCACAAGAGCTTTACAAAGACAATGTCCAAAAAAAAGAAAAAAAAAAACAACTAACTGCCAAAGGCCTGGGTGAAGGGGTATGCTGGTGGAGGAGGTCCAAAAGGTACTGTGGAGCGAGGTTGTGGAGTGATTTATAGACAAGAAGGAGGAGTTTGTAAATTATTATGCTTCATGGCTCAATCTATTGAGTAGTTTTCAAGCCAGAAATGGAAAGTGTACCAAGTGACCTGTGTGGCGCAGGTAAACTTTCAGAATCGTGTGTGGATGGGTCAGGCGGACCGTAAATTAATTCATTTCCGCCCTTGATTCTACCGCTGCCTCTGAGGGAGGAATTGAAAAGCAATGTCTAAGCATATGCTTCATTTTACCATTATCTGTAATTGGCTCCTAGTTTCATATTGAGCAGCTTGTGGTGACAAACATTTCTCTGCCGGGAGCGAAGTAGACAGATGCTCTTGGTCTCTCTTTCTCCCTCTGCATCTGCCGATCTCTGCTGTCTGTGACTCCTTCCCGTCTTTCTCTCGGCCTGTCTGCCTCTCTCTCTTCCCTCTAAGTCTCGCTAAGTTAATCACTCTTTAGAGCATGATGACAATAAATGGAGCAGATCATAGACTGTGCTGGTGATAATCAAGTCTATGAAGCAAACAATTTGTTAGACTGTGAGAATAGGATTTGAATTTTAAAATGACACAGAATGTACTGTTTTGTGTGTCACACTGTGGAGCTATCTGATACATTATGCCCTTTGGTCCTGAGCAGGAGCTCGTTGCTGTGTGCATGCATATTGATTGTCTATTAATATTAATCGGAACAACTCAGATTAATGGCAGGCGGTGCATACTGCAGTTATGTCAGAAGCCATCCTGTCTCTCTGTGTTATGATGCTAGTACCAAACACTGATTCCACAATCTGTCTAAAGGTTATGTATATAATATTCTACAGGGGCAAATATGTTTTGAAGGAAACAACATAATGAAACATTTATGCAGGTCATATCTGCAAACTGTCCTCTGCCAACACAAAATGTGTATACTGAATGTATCACCAAAATGTTCACTGTCAGCTCCTCCCTACAATATCAACTTTGGAGCATGATAGCAATTTTCATGCTATATTTTGGTAACTCAAAGCTCTTAGTCAAGGTTAAGGAAAGATTGTGGTATTGGCTAAATCCAATGACTTGAAGCAAGAACTGAAACGAATAGTTGATTAATCAGTTTCTCAATTGACAGAAAAATAATTAGCAACTATTCTGACAGATGATTCATTGTTTTGGTCATTTTTCAAGCTAAAACAGTGAATCAATGCCAAATATTAACTCGTTCCAGCCTCTGAAATGAGATGAGTTCCTGGTTTTCTTTGTTATCTTGACTAACGTGTAGAATGAGAGTGTAAAAAAGACTACTTATTGTTTTACCATGTCTTCTGTCTTGGCTGGGAGCAGTAACATTCTTCAGTCTGTTTCTAGTCTTTATTTATATGCTAAGCTAACTGACTGCTGGATTTGTCTTCATATCTACTGGACAGATATGAGAGTGGTATTAATTGTCATCTCACTCTCACCAAGAAGCCAAATAGAAGATTTCCCAGAATGTTAACATTCTGGGCTTTAACCAAGCAGTGTTCTTTACCTAACCTTAAGCAAAGTGTTTTAGTGGTGTAACCATAACACCTGGGATTCAGAACACAAACCCAGATTTCTGCTGTCCGTGTTATGCCATTTGTATGCCCAACCATCCCTCCTGATCTCTGCCCTACAGTTTCTGTGTGGTATCGTACCGTCACACTTCATGGATTTGAAAAAAGGACACAGGGTTACACACAGCAGTGCAGAGAAACACTGATGTTTACATACACACATACAGTACATACATGCACACAAACTGAAAACACTTTAAATCACTTTAAATGTTGGCAAATGTTTTCCACACATTTATTTTCACCAACATGCTTCATTTGCATGCAGTCATGTTTTATTCTTCCTTTTTGTGTGTGTGTGTGTGTGTGTGTGTGTGTGTGTGTGTGTGTTTGTGTTACCACTGAAGCTGAACAGTGACACAGAGAGTCTGCTTTGCAGATCAGACAATGAGCGTGATCACACTGTTTCAAGAAATAATAGAACAAAACCCAGCCCCCCTCATGGAGCACAAACTCACTGGAGATCTCACTGACAGTTTTTGCTCCCTAGTTAAATGCTTACACAATTGATGAGTCAGCCATGATACAGAAATAGGGCATTTTTCTCATCTTTTTTTTTCTCTCTTTGTGTCACACATTTTGGATACATGCTCTACACGTTGCAAGCGATACACAAACTGAGCCACTGTCATCACAATACAGAACGGGGGAGGCTTTATTAACCCTAATATACATTTCACTGTAGATGCATTTAATCACGACAACCTTGTGTTATAGCTCCACTGGTATTTGTAATCAGGCCTCTACAACTCTCAGCTGTAAATAGAATGTAATTTAGCTGGGATAACTTGCTATTGTGTGGTGTAGATGGAGGCACTGATGGAGAGAAGAACAATGACTGTAGTCTGTACATACTGATGCCTGTCTCCCTGTAGTTATAAAAATAAAGCTGATAATGTGTTATAACTTGTGGGAGCTGCACTTCAATCCAGTTTATTGAAGAAAAGATTCTTTCTCTGAGGAAGACAACAAAGAATGTGTTGATTCAACTTTAAGGCAACATTATGCAACAATTTTTAGCTTTAGCAGCAAATGGTGCTTCTGTCATTCCCCTCCACACTCGAAAGCCTGTACTTGCACTATGTCACTGTGGTGAGTGGGTATGAAGAGTGAGAAGTGCCTAACTGAGTGATAGTCAGCAGCTTCAACTGCCAGAATCAGGCCCAGCAAGTTCAAGGGTAATGCCGAACAGTAGATCAGTTAAAAAGACTTTGAAAACCAATGACGAAACTTTGAAAACTACAGGGCCACTTTTTGCCATGATGACACACACGTAAACTCACAAGTTGAAAACAATAGCAGCTACACTGGCACGGCTGGTAATGAGCCCTTTGTTTGAATTTCCAAACCTTCAGCATCTTGTCAAGTTTTCTGTCTTAGCTCACTATTAAAATTTAAAGCAAAACCCTGTAGTAGAAGTCCTGCAGTAGACAAACTGAGTTGGAGAAATAGACTGCTGTATCACAGACACCCCGTCATAGCTTATACTTTAGCTTCTTTGCATTAATGTGATGTAACTATGCAAATTTAATGAAACATCTGTGCTGAAGTTAATGGGCTGTTATGCGAAACAGGTGCACAGTAATCTATAATATTGTGAGCATAATGGTTATGATTATAACTGAGATAAAAGTTTGCTTTAATTTTTCTAAAATTATGCTTGCCAATGCCCGCTTTTTTCCGCCCTTTTTGTTCTAATTCCATTATTTTCCCCCCACTTTCTGTATCACTCAGTTATTCTAATAAAATTATCAGAGTGAAAAAATAAACACACATTACTCCACCCATCAATCATGAAAGCCAGATAGAACTAATTGCATTACGGGGTCCGATGCACTATAGTCCACAGACAGTGGCAGCATCTAGATTTTCCATTAGGGTCACCTTTACCACATCACCTAGCTTATATTGACGGGACTCTGGCATCAAATAACAGCTGAGGAAGGGAGTGAGCGAGAGAGAGCTGGTGGGCATATGTCAATTTTCAATTTTAAGTTTGAAAACGTATGAATTTTAGATTTCTTCTCAAATATAGATGAAGATTTCCATTTAACTGCTACAGCTTTTAGACAAAAAGCATGCATGATGCACCACTATAATTAGCAGATGTTATTACTATTCAGATGTCTTTTGTCTTCTGTTCTTGCACTCACTCTCTTGCATTCTTTTCTATATGTTGTTTCTGTGTCTACATTCCTTGGTGCCTCCTTTTCATCTTAGCCTGTCATATGTGCCATCCCTAATCGCAGATAATTACACAGTATTTCCAGAGACCAAATGGATTTGATCTGCACTGACCTCGCGAATTATTTGCGTCAAAAGACATGAGGGGAAAATCCGTTTTCTGTGCCGCCCGCTGCAGTTTTTCTGTCTTTTTCTGCCTCAGAGATCCATCTGTTCCTCGTGCATTTAAACTTATGAACGTGACATCGCACACAGTGCTGCTAACACATATAAATGCCACATCCAGCCTAGGTACGATATATGCGCCTTCACTCGCAGTCAGTCGTAATGCAGGCTGACATGATTTACTGCTATCTACATGCAAACAGAATCAGAGGGAATCGCAGGAGGCTGGGACATCAATACAGATACAATCAGTCAACAACTAGACGGAGAAGCTCCTTTGTAACATCTCCACATACAGAATATATACCATCTCTCTGTGCAAAACCCCCATAAGACTGACTAACATGCACTCAGATAACAAGACATGCAGATACAAAACAGACAGAGACACACACATCTTATCTCTGTGTATTTGTGTGTGTAGTTTTCGCATATACACAAAATCACAGGTGTTTGCCACAGTGGTCAGTATCCAGGGGAGACTCCACTATCAGTAATGTTGGTACTTCAGTCACCAACAGGAGACAGAGGGCTATTGATTTGTGGGTAATGCTAATGTATGGCTTTCACTGGCTCCCTTCTAATTTACCAAACACACACACACACACACACACACACACACACACACACACACACACACACTGTACTGCAGCACATGTTTTTATGAACCAATATCCAGACAGGTTGGTGTGGTGCCATGTTCCTTTCGTTTTCATAGAAACAGATGCAAGATTGTCTGCACATGATACCACAGCGAGCAAAGTCCAGCAGTGACCGCAGCATACGACCTGGACTCACTCAGGGTTTCAGCAGATTTACAGTAGACTCTTCATTATGCTTCATGCGCTAAATAATACGAACATTGTTGTGGGCTTAAAGGGCTGTCATAAATGCCCATCGCAGTTCAGCCCAGATAGCGGACGGTCTATAAAATTAAATCAGCTAATTCTTTGCATAGTATTTTAACTACCAAGTTTTCTTTGCCCAGTATAAAATTACAATCATGAAATCATCCAAATTGTTGTAGATTGGTTTTTTGCCGGTAGACTTATTAGTCGTCAGGTGGCCCGTGGCTCTACAACCATTTTGGAAGCAGCTGACGACAGACCTAACTACCGTAATGTAGAGGCTGGTGATTTCCTTGTGATCCATTACAATTAGACTGCTTGTTGATCAGTGTCTGTAATAAATTAAGTGTATTATATGTTGCAGGCATTGCGCCTACTATCACAATTTTAACAGCTTTTGTTTACACATGTGAAGCTCAGTGGAGTTAAACCAGGTGTACCAAGCTGTTCAGGCACTGACCAGGCTCTGCTCTTTCGCACATACTCTGCTTAATAATCTGAGGCATACCTCAGTTGTAATCATTCTAGAGTAGTATCTCTGCCTGTTACCAGTATTATCAAGACGGCCGACAAAAACTCAACAAAACTGGTAAGGCGGCCTGAAGGAAGACCAGAGATGCTGTCAGCCTGCTGTTAATGACCATCTATACGGCCACCATACACCGTAACGCAGGTGGCGTCAAACATATGAGTATCAGATTGCGGTGTCCATTGAAATTAATTTCAAATTAAAGAACGGTGATGCAACAGAAGGTATTTCTTTGTCATCATACTCAGAGTTTCGCTGGAAAAATTTAACATTTGGATGAACTGACAAAATATGAGGCCATACTAACTTTTACTGACCCCTCTGCTACGACACCAGTGAGCTGCAATTCGATATCTTTACCGTATGATGTTGAAAGTAACAAAAGAGCATATCATTCGTTCAGGCAGTGATTGATTTCATTGTTTGTGTAATAAACAAAAGAGATGACTTACCAAATTAGATAACTACGCAAAGAAAAGTGACACTTTCTTCGCTGGTTCTAACATGATAGCAACTGTGTAGTCTTCATCAAGTCATTAGTTACTCATCATGTGTCTCTTCAGTCAATTAAATTCGTCTTTTGTCTGATTAAAAGCTTGGCCGTCTCATGTACTCCAAAAGGTACATCGGCCGATTTTTATCAGTATATACAAAAGATTACAGCTCATGGCTAAGCATAAGGCGTCACTCAGAACTGTTTAACAGTTTTGATATTCTCCCATTTTGGTGATCCCATTAAATAAATTGAATGTTGAGGTTGATTTGATGTTTGTGATCTTTACCTGAAAATACAATAATATTGAGTTACCCCACTTATAATCACAGATACTCAGATATTTCGCCTTGCCAAAACTAACGTCAGAAACAAAGGTGTGAGAGAAAGGAGAACATAGTTGCTAGAGTTGAACCATGGGCGTTGATCACAGCGTATGTCTTAACTGATTAAATGGCTACGTGTATCAATTATTTCTGCTTTGCGTCAGTGTGGGTTTTGACATGCATCATAAGCACAGCTCCGTAATGGTGCTGTTTACTGCTAGCATTTATGGAGAGAGCTACCCGCATTTTGGTGCAGATTAACCTGATGAAAACGTCCATTGGTATGGCTCTTTGGCTCCTGTCAGGTAGTCTAACGCCGCATCGCCATTTTCAGTGTCTTTTGCAGTATTTGTTGGCTGACAGTCTCTGAATTTGTTGTTGGATATACAATAGTTTGCAGTGGTTGTATAAATGCATTCGCCAGCACTGGGTATCAGGCCAGTCCGTCTGAAGGTACCTGATTATTGTATTCTAGCACTTTATGATTTATTGTAAGAATCTAACAAAAGCAACTTTATTTCGAGTTAGTCATTTTATATATATATGTTTGTGTGTGTAAACTGAAGCCAATATAAGCAATAAAATCCCAGGCTGAAAACTAGGTGGGCAACTTCAGGTATAATAGTTGGACCCTGCCCTTAATATTTTGGTGTGCCAGAAAAAAACCTCAAAATGCAACAAACCAGAGACTAGGTTCTCTCTGTATGCTCTCTCTGTGACTGTTGTTTGATTGACCGTCTCTTGTCAATGACACAAGTCTGTTCAGTATTATCAATTTCTTCTCATTTCCTTTTATACCAGAGGCTGGCAAGCTAATAGGTTTGACAGGGCAGAAAATTGATCAAGTGGCAGATCAAAGCTCAAATAGAAGGCTGTTAAGTGACAATTGCAGGTGATATAAGTGCTTGCCTATCAAATTAGACCCCTAGTACCAAGACCAAGGCTCAGTGTGGTGTGCACTATCAAAGAACATTACTGAGTTATATCCATAATATAATTAGGTGCAGTGAGAAGCTTGTGCAGTGAGCAGGGAAAACCCTGTTTTAAGGATCGAACCAGTTTTCAGGCGTGGCTGACCATGTCTGCTGTGACCTCCATATGCGGAAGACAGGCGACTGTGTGACAGGAGAATCAAATTGAATCTCAAGATTGTTTGTGGTCTTGAGAATAATGGATACATTGTGCAAGAGCACAGATGTAACAATTAACACAATGTTTTAGCCCAGGAACTGCATGAACAAGTAGTCTGGAAAAGCAGTTCAGTATGAATACCATGAGCCTTTCTTCAGCTTGTCCAATCAATTTAGCTCTTCTTTACAAACAGTGTGTGGGGAGGTGGGTGTTATTCTGCCTGGGAGAGATGGGTCCTGGTCTGAGGTCCCTCCACACACAATGTAGAAAGACTACTGCCTTTGTCCTTGTTTTACTGTGATTAAGCGTGGTTTTGTACCTCTGTGTGGCCTGTGATCGCTCTGGTTATCCCACCCCTGTGTTATAAATTGAACTGGTGGATCTTTCAAATTATATTAGTATATAGTCATTCTTAGTACTCTCCATTTCAGTTGTGTACTCTGAACTTATCCCTGTTATTGACAGATATGTTTCTGGTTGCTTTGGTAACAAACCTTTGCTCTTAAACAAGTGAAATTATTCAAGCCAAGTTTGTGCAGTATGTCCTGGGGTGCTCGTTAAAATAGCCCTTAGTGTTGTTTAGTCAGTTTAGTACACATTTGATAGTGTCTTCGAGTTGATGAACATAATGTATTGTAACATCCTTTTAAGCAGGATATCATCAGTTGATACTCTTGATAACATTTGATTTTATCCTGGGCTGGGCTTCTGTGACTTTTTTTTTTGCCTCCTTTGCTGTTGTGGGTATGTTGGCCTGCCTCACTGGTGACAAC
This sequence comes from Lates japonicus, assembly GCA_033238685.1. Lineage (NCBI taxonomy): Eukaryota > Metazoa > Chordata > Actinopteri > Centropomidae > Lates > Lates japonicus. Next base: position 3,511,279 of record BRZM01000029.1, on the reverse strand, counting down.
TTCAGCTGACTCACAACAAGACATCTACTGTATGTCTGTTTTTGTTTTTGTTTTTCATATAAATTAACACGAAATCTATCGGTTGTTCATTACTCCTCAAACTGTGTGTACGCCTGCTTCTGTCTTCAGTTGTGGGATGTCACATTTCGTATAATTCTTTCATATAAGTGCCTTCTCATGACACACACACACTCTTTCTTACACACCTTCCACTCCTCCTTCTGTGTTGTGTTTAATTTGTAGTCCTTCTCAATAATTTCAAGGATGGGATGGTTTGTGTTCTTGCTCATGTAGTGTAACCCAGGCATAATTTTAGATTTAAAGCATTGTTGTTTGTCAAAGCCTTTTCTGATAGTAGTCTATCTGTTTCCGATTCTCAGGTTTGTCATTTGTTGATGTAGCTTTGGGCATAAATTAGCTCCGCTTGCTCTGATTCATCAGATCTCCCTGCTAATGCAAATGTGGCAGAATCGTCATTTTACAAATGAGACTGCAGATCAAACATTTGAGATTAATCCTTGGCTATGTACATGGAGGGAACAGAGTGTGATGCTGTGACTCTTCCAACAGATACCATCAGACTGTCGGCAGCCTCCTCTGCTCTTAATTAAGTGGTCAGAGCAAAAGCTCCAAGAGTCCAATCAAAAGGAGTTCTGACACAGAGAGGATCTGGGGACTTGTTTAAACCTGCGGTTACACAGTTGGTTCCTCAAACTGTGAGGATAGTGGATGTGAGGTGTTTCAAGTGTTTACTCCATGGACATTTTGTAATTCTCAATTATTCACTTCATATTTTATCTACTTCACTGTCTGCCTGTCACATGTGTTTATAGCCTCTTTGTTCAGGTTGGAGAATTCAGTTGGTACACATACATTCAGTACACTGTGTACTCAGTACTCAGTGTGGTGTAATGCATGAATTTCAGCAGGGGTGGTGTTCAGGTCCCTCACCTTCCTCTACGTAGCCAAGATGGCCACCACTGAGAATGAGAAGTGTCCATCATTCCACAACTTTTTGACCATTTTGAGTGCGCCATGCGGGTACTTATAGTGCACTGCATGTTTCTGTACTCGTCAGCGTGAAACGCACTTATGCACTCAGAATAGCAAGTGTGAGCATGGTACATGAATTGAGACACAGCAAGCTGGTTAACCTTGGTTCAGCCAGCCAATGAGGCATTTAGGCGTTACTGACCAAACACAACACGACCATAATATACCTGTGCTGTGACACAAACGCAACTCAGCTGTCACCTCACCGACAGACACAGACAACATCAACAACTGTCATCCAAGAAAGAGGTGTATAGCTTGTATATGCTGTAATTATAGATGTAAAACACTGAATTTCTGAGCAAGAACACGCCATCCTCAAATCAATGCACTACCCTGTAATTGCCACTTTCAACCACAGTGGCCACTGTTCAGTTGCATAATCTCACTTTAAAGAGTTACTCATAACAGGAAGTTGGGTCATTCCTGCCTAATTGTGTGTCTTAAAAAGTTAGGCCTACCGGCAACCATGGCTGAAATGTGCTTGACAGATAGCCATTGGTCGAAAAATCCCATTGATTAGATGTTGACGGTGAGCCAGTCCTGGGCTTTCTGCCATTGGACAATTTGGTTTGTTTGTTTGTTTGTTTTAGCCAAAGCTGCTCTGCTGCAATCATGTGCTTGGAAGGTCCAACATTCAGGACTTCCAAGCTGGCAGCTCAGCTGCACTGTCTTATGGGTGTCTCATAAGACTAATAAGTTAAATAAGCATACCATAAATTCCATGTTATGTTGTTATGCATTGGCAGATATTTGCATATGACTGAGTTCTTTGTGTTTTGGCTTAAGTATTATTTAACTCAACTAGTGGCAGTTTTTCCAGTCAAGTAGAAATTTTACCCTACAAGCCTACCATTTAATTTGCAGCTTTGTATTTTCCATGTGTGATTGCGTTGTGACTGAAAAAGTATGTGTTCATGTGTATGCGAGGATGCATGCATCTGTGTCACAGCACAAATATGCAGATGTCTGTATAAATGTATATGTGCATCCAGTGTGATACCTGGATGAGTAAATGAAGCAGCACGTCACCACAGAAACTGGACAAACAGCGTGATCCAGCAATTAACACATGCCTTGACAAACCTTAACGAGCTCTTGGCTGAGCTCCCCTGCTGCAGACCTCGTTAAATCTCATGTGTGGGCAAGTAGCCCGCTAATGAGCCAAATCTACAGTATGTAATCAATTAATCTCTTTGACGAGGGTGCAGAAGAAGGGAGACGTGGCTTTTGAAAGAGCAGGAAATGGGAAATGAGAGCAAGGACTTGACTGATTTTTTTTTTTTTTTTTTTTTAGTTTTTCATGTGACATTGAGTTGGACTCACTATGATGTTTATTTTTTCCTCTGGCAGTCGTGCAGGAATCAAAAACATGCTGGCTTCTTTTGTGCTAAGTGACTGTACATAATGGGGACAACAGTCACGTTCAGTAACATGTGTCTGTACTTTATCACTTATTATATCATTTTAACGTCATGTCAGATCATAATAAATGGATGCGATTCAACAGAAGTTTTACATGTATTACCCTATACATGGCATTTAGCAATAACAGTGAAAAAGGTTAGAACCATTGGGTTGGACCAACTCCAATCACAATCTCTGTCTAATCATTTTTATTCTCTCCTTTGCTCCCTTACTCTATCTTCCTCTTTCCCTTTTCCTTTCCTCAACAGGCTTTTAAGTGATATTAAACATTAGCACAGATTAGTTTGAGCCGTTAGTCAGCTGTGAGCTGCTTTTTGGCATGAAAGTAATGAAGGCCGTCTGTCGTCCCCTGTCTCTTTACGTCCCTCTCACCTATTATCAGTCATTATCAAAACACATACTCACAGGACACGTCTCCTTTTCATCACTCAGCCAATTTAATGCACCATGATTTTATGTGAAGTGGTCGTCGTATTCACCTCATTTAAGCTCAAGAGACTTGGAATGTGCAGATGTTGGCAAATACATTACAAGATAACTGAGGTTGAATTAGGTCTTCCTCTGTGTTCTACAGCTACAGCAGAATGATCAGTTTTTTCACAGTAATGTGAAAACAACTGAATGACATAGATGAAAAGTTTTAACATGGGTTTGTGAGTTAGAACTCAAACTTTCTGCCTTGCTAAGGTGCTAAGAAACAACAGTACCTTTACTAAAGGACTGTGCTTATCCACAATTTTGAGCTGCAGGTAACACTGCACTAAATTTGATAGGGAAATACTGTACTTCTTACTGCACTACACTTCTCTGATGGCTGCATTTATTAGTTAGCTGAATATTTTACATATAAAACATATGGTAATTCCACAAAATGTGAATAAATGTCACAGAATTAATCATCCAGCACCATACAAAGTAGTTGAAATGTTTTATACCTGTGCTATCTCCATTAAAATGCTACCTAGATGCCAATGTGCTGCGGATTTAACAATTTAAGAGCTAGCTATTCCCGAAAAGGTTTTAGTCATGGATCTGGATATATCTGTCACTGTTTTAAAGAGTTAAAGTTTGCTTAAACAAATACACAAGATTACATGCTTTGTTTTGTTATGGAGATGCTGCATCAAAATTAAAGTATCATCATTACATATTTTTTAAAATTGTGACGGCAGTCGTATGAGACATGCTTATTTGTGCTTTTAAACTACTGAATCACAAGCATGATAAATCCAAGATACACTGTATCTTTTCAAAAATAGCCCACTTCAGCTGCACTGTCACAGTACATCTTAGTTCAGTTTATCAACCTCACTGACACAGCAGATGTGCCAGTGGTGTGATTCATGTTGTAAAGTAACGAGCAAGACTTTTCACTCCTATCTTCTCATTGATTGTGCATTGCTCTGTATTCATGTGTAAGTAAGAAGCATAAACTGTACAGCGGGGGAGTGGGGCATTTCATCAGTGTGAGGACATGAAGCTTGGAAAAGGATAAATGTATTGTGATATAGATTGTAAGAGGGTCAGAGAAGGGTGAAACAGAAGGAGAGAGTGAGTGAGTGAGACAAAGGGGCAGACAGAGATTAAATGGATGAGAGCATGCGCTATGCCAGGCTGCTATAGTGCTAGCATCCGGTTCCACGCATATCCCAAAGGGTCAGACCGCTTCACTAATGGACATAGAGAGAATTGATCTGTACAGTGTTACTGGAACACGTGGCATTAGGCTGCCAGGCACAAACACACACACACAGATGTAAAGATATTTACATACCGCACATAAAAATACACTGAAGGCTCACATTAACTTACTCCACACACACTATTTATTCATGCATCCAGCCCCACACATCTGTCCAGAGAAAGAACAGGAACAGGAAACACACTGTGCTGTCAGTGAGTATGTACTCTCTGGGACTGAACACACGTGCAAGGAATCAGTTAAGCTATCAAACACTTCCTGGTTGCTTGCAAGCCTCATTTAGACACTGAATGTACATAATTCAAGGTGTCTGAAAATAGCCCTGAGATATAAATAATGCAGAGAGGCCATTAAAGAAGGCTAAAACAAACAGGAGGAAGGAGGGGAGGGAGACGGGATGGATGGTGACAGGTGTAGATGAATGAATGAATGGAGAAAATGTTAGTGTGAGTAGTTTGTGTTTGTCTCTATCTAAATGAAGAAGAAAAAAAAACGTTTCTAATGAAAAGATAATGATTTTTAATATTTTGACTTTGTAGTACATTTGAAAGAGCAACTTAATTATTTCTCAATATAACAGAAAACACAAAGTTACAGGCATAACCACAGTTCCCTGACTCATCATGAAGATAATTTCCGCCATGCCTGAAAATACTGATCACTCCTGGCTGGTTTGGAGGCTCAGACCTGCTGGGGCTCAATTAAACAGCTGCTGTTCACTGAGAACAGGACAGGCTGGAAAAGGGCAAACCACGGGTGTCCTTCCTTCAGGGAGCAGTGGTTATGTCCAAAAATTCATGTTCCCCCTCAGTCGAAACACTGGTACCACACTGAGCTGCTGCCTTTTGTTGTTTGTTGTTATCAAATCTGATAATTATGTACGTGCAGAGTTTGTGCTAATGTGTTAATGAAAAAACTGAATTAAATTTAGTTTGAACAAGTTTGAACTCTGTACACATGCAAAAACACACAGATGTAGCAGAATCTGATTGCCATAAATCTGCCACAGCTCTCATTGGCCTTTTCAAGCAATGAAATTATGAAATTAAAGTTTCTAGCAGCCAACTTAGAGATTTCACGACAGGCTCTCCCAATTAACTTTGCATAGTATAGTATGATGTGATTAAAAACTGCCATTTGCTCTTGCACCAACATTTATTCTCACTCCAAATATTTCCAAGGAGATTTAATCTCATTTTTGGTTAAACATTTACCAGAAAAACTCAGACTAGAATGGACTGGGCGAGGCTGAACTACGGTGAACATGATTAAGCTGACCTGAGCCAGTGTAAATGACTGGATGAAGGTCACTTTGCTTTGACTGCAGTTTACACTGCAGTTTATTTGCATTGATCCAGAAGACCCTTGCTAAAGGTGTGTCATTACAAAAAGCATGTCAGCAGCACAACAACAAATTGCAGTCCTCTGCTTATGTCCACACTGTATCCATGCAGCTACAGCACTGCTGTGTGCTCATGAGCATCAAGCAGCCCAATACACAATCACATTCTTACATGTGCAAATAAGAAAATGGAATTGAGAATAAAAAGATGCTTTTGGTCCCAGTTACTGTTGTAAAACCTGCTGTTATGCAGCCGGTATAGACAGATGCTTTGGTTAAATGTGTCTGGATACATTGATTAAAATAAACAAAAAACTAGCTCTGGAACACATTCTGCATTGACAGGGTGTAATTGGAGGTGAAACTGAAGTGAGAAATGCCCCGCCATTGCTTTATTTTGTTTTTGATTTGTACCCTGATTGGAGCATTGTGCTGATGCTAAGTTTATTCCTAAGTGCTTTCACAGACCTGTGCTGCTTGAGCCCCATGACCATAACCAGCAGATAAATACATCATCAGGTTGTGCTAAAAATAGTCCCACTGCTGCTTTGCAACACACATCGACACAGCCACAGAAATGCGTGAACAGAAAGTAAGCTCACTTCTTGCACACAAATGTAGCAACCTAAACAGCTGGAGCAAAAAGTATTAATTACACTTACACCTCTGTGGAGGGCGGTTACAGAAACACCAAGTGCCAAACATAGAGTTATGTTTCCTTTTTTCCTGCTAGTAGATACACACAGCAAACAGCCTGGCCAAGTGTCAAATACATTTGTATTAGTGTGGCTCAACAGCCAGAGGAGCTCTTTGAGCGAGTGTAGGGATGGAGGCCCTCAGGTTCTCCACGCACACACACACCATTTCGGTCATCTGTCTCTCATGCTCTCTCTCGTCCACACCCATCCCTTTTTCAGAGGTAAAAACAAGACTACTGGGTCCATCTGAGTCACCTCAATCCTCTCCCACTGGGCACTGCATGGTCGCACCTGACAGGCCACATCAGACAGAGAGACACTCACCCACCCAACCATCCATACAAACACACACACTCACACACGACCGTATCTTTACAAACAAACAAATGTGTGCGACATAGCAAGAGTACGTGTGCATGTATACATGTGTCTGCTGAACTGAGGTGACTCAGACAGATGGACACAAACATAAATGTTCCTTGACAGGATCAGCTGAGTTTCCAGAGCTGAATTCAAAATATTTCAATATTTGAAACACAGTATGGTTATAACAGTTTTGTCTATTTTTAGCTTTGCCAGTGATTCACCAGTCAAATCAGAAATGTCAGTTGACTTTTATGGCTGTATTGTGACACGTGTATAATGTAGTACGATTTAAGTGGCTGCACCTCATGCAAACACCCTGTTCGGCCTCCTTCCCTTTTTACTAAGACTAGTGAGGTGCTAGGAAGTCTAAATATTATTCCAAAGGTCAGAATCCTGCTGAGAAAAGAAAATGCACTTGTGCCATATTAAGGGACACACTGGTGTGAAGGGTGCCAACCTCAAAGGGGAGAGGCAAAGTGACTGACAGTCGTCACCCATGAACAGTAGATGTTATATAGATACATGCATTTGTAGAGACAAATTGGATACACATAATGTACTGGAGAGAAAGAGAAAAAACGAGGAAAAGGGTGCCCAAGGACACATGCACACCATGAGCACGGGTGTACACATTTCTGCTGACTGCAGAGGGCAGTTACACATATGGACACTACTTGGTGGTAATGTACCGTAAGAAGTAGCACTGCAACAGTGAGACCCCAAGGCAAACAAGTCTTTGCTTTGCTAAATCCTAAAGATATGCACAATGCAGTGCGGTGTAAAATGAAAACAGTTTGTTTCCTCTGCTTCTTATTTCACTGACAAGGGGAAGTTATTTTGAGTTGTTTGCAGAATTTAAGCAGAGTCAGTTTTTCTTAAGCTTGTGCAGGACACATCTGACTCATGTCATGTTGGAGAAACTGGGGCGAGGGAACTTAACAGAGGAACATCAGAAGTTGATTGGCTTCTTGTTTTCAAGAACTTTTCTTCCCCTGCATTTTTACTTATCTGTAGCAGCATTTGTAAATTTCTAACTGTGGAATAGGTTTTTGGCCCTGATTGAATCATGTCATCTTAAAGGAAAGTCTCTGGTCATAAGCTGTTTCTGTGTATGAAAGTAAAGTCATGCAAAGCTCATTTCAAGAAAAACCTGACATGTTTGAATGATGACAAATCCTGGAGCATCAGCCTCTTTTTAAGACCAACTGTTTAGATACAATGTGTCAAGTTCTCCAGACATCCCACCGTGAGCCAGTGATGTGCTGAGGTCTGGTTGCCTCTTTCATAATGGCCATTTGTTACTTGACTTGCAGTTACAAGTAAAAACTGACACTAAAACTAACACAGAGCCAGCAGGAGCATTAGCTAAGCAGCGTCTGTCCCTCCACCCCACAGAGAGAGTGGGCTGGGCGTGAAACACAAGTGGGAGAGGAGATAAAGAAGCAGAGGAACACAGAAAAATAGACAAAGAACCAAACACAGGGCCTGTGTGAGTCAGAGTGCTGAAAGAATGAGTTGTCAGACCACCAGCCTTCGTGGATGATGCATTAGGTCATTGGCTGCTGTTGGTGTGGATCTCAATCTTTTTTCTTTTTTTTGTTGAGTGGTGGACCCTTGGTGATGTGATAACATGCCTCAAGGATTCTTGCAGCGTCTCCCCGAACATGCACAAAACCACAATCAGGAAAATATAAGGGACAGCCAGTTGTGGTAATTTTAATTTGCTGTAGGAGAAAAGAAGTTCTCAGAGGGAAAAAGCATCCTTTTTCTCTACAAACTTGGCTCATTGACGAGCCTTTTTTCAGGGGGGCTCACACTTATGTAATGTGAAGGCGAGGGAGAGAGGCAATACAATAATCCCTTAGCTCAAAAATAATTTTGTCTGTTGATGTTCAGTGGGATCAGAGGATCAGTATACAGCCAGAATTGCACCATGTATGGATGTATGGATGAGAGTGAGATGAATTTAAAGGCTTATCACACACCAAAACACTTCACAGTTGTTTAGAATACAATGGTGAACTGTGATAGCAGTGTAACTCTGCAAAATAAGAAAACAGAAACGGTCATTTTGTCCACACTGATTGTTTGAGCATTCCCAACATACATGTCATTCCAGTTACAGTTAGCCTGTCTACAGTGTATCTAATTTATTTCTCTTCAAGTTTATTTTTGTTGCATTTCCTCCTGCAAAACTGCCTCCTCACCCAACACTGAAATGTACATATATCCATATTCAAACAAGTTGAGTTCCACTGTTGCAAACCAAAGGAGCACACAGCATGGCTATGCACTTCAGAGAAAAACAAACATTCTGGGGATATTTTTTTACTCTGAAAAGATGAAACTATACACACAAATCCTTCAAGGCAGACACAAAATCAATAGCCCAATTTAGAAATCTCTTTATTCAATACAGTGCCAGACAGGCGGGCTGGGCACATGGTATCAAACACACACTAGGTTATCAAATATGCAGTACGTATACAGCAGGGGTGGGGGAGAGGAGAGAGAGATGCTATGTCACTGAAGAGTGTGGAAAGAGAGAGAGAGAGAGAGAGAGAGAGAGAGTGAAGGAGAGATGACAGGCAGCCATGAGGTTTAGGAGGAAATTCGAGCAAAGACAGTCTGTTATATCAGCCTTCATATGCTGACGTCGGTACTGTCAAAACATACAGTGTCTCATCTACAACACAGCTGTCACATCGCTGTCATGTATAGAAGTTTACTGATAGTCATTTATAGATTTGTCATCCAGAGATGGGCTGTGACGTCAAGAAGTCACAAAGGAAGGAAATAAAACTGAGCAGCTCAAAATGTCCAGTTGGGATTAAGTGTCCCACTGCTCAAGGGCACTTGTCAGTAGAGCTGTACTTGAGGGAAGATAAAGTGTTATTCACTCAGTTTCTTCACTCGTACCTCTGCTGGTTTTGGGATTTGAAAAGGGAACTTCTTGGGCAAGGAACAAATGAGTAGTGGTTTGATCACATTTGCCAGTGTGCATTGTGGTTGATGTCTTTTTGAGCTCATCCTTTGTGACAGCCGTAATGCTCAGCTGTTTTACAGACTTTCTCCTCAGCCCATTTATGCAGTAAAGTCGCCATGAATTTATTTCCTCCGTAGCAGCAGCCCTCAGAAACTCCTGCACTCTTAGGGCTGAATATAAACTGACTTTAAAACACTCATTAGCCTAGCAACATTAAGGCTACAGACAAAGTCTGAGAGGAAACTACCTCTCTCACATCCCCTCAAATGCTTTACTTAACAGTATTAAGTTTTACTGTGTAACAATCTTACTGCAAGTGGACACCAGTAATCCAAGATATTTACAATGGCTCAACTAAAACTTGCTTTAGGCAAATCTTCCATTTCACTAAAACTTTGCCCAGCTTATGTTACCTTAAGTTGCTCTGCAGATACTGTATGTGCCCCTTTACAGCCTGTCCATATTCCACACCGATGCACACAGGAGCAGCAGTGTCTGTGCGCGAGCAGGCACGCACTCTGTGGACCATGGTAATGGGTGGGAAATGTCAGTGCATCTGTCCGTGCCCTCTACCTTTCCATCCCCCCAGCATCATCTTCCCTCCACCTCTCTTTTTATTTTCTCTTCCTTGGGGTTGTGGTGGCTGCTGGAGCGGTTCACTCACACTGATGATGAAATCACAGATGAGTGCTGTGGCTCAGAACTCACTTCTCACATTTGTTTTTGCCTTTGAAACACAGTAACAACTATAACAGGATTTTATCTTGACATATTATTGTACACGTTGTCTTTTTTATCTGCCATTTTTATGTAACAACCCAAGAGCCTGAAGAATAATTGTCAGTGCACATTTTCTTTTTGTTTACCTTGTTTCTCCACTGGTGCCGGTGGGAAACTAGTGGTCACTTTGTTGTTTTGCATTGTTTTCATGTGTACAGCAGTAATGAAAAACAGCATAGTGGATCCAGTCTGTCACCTTAGCCAGTGTCTCTCTCTGATAAGACTTCCACAGTCACTCTGCAGCTTGGAGCCAATAATGAGCCATTAACAAAACATAAGGGAGAGACGGTACACAGTACTCCCAAGTCTAAGGAGCAACAACAAGCAGCTTTTTACAGAACTAACAGAGTCTCTTTCTGTTGCTCTGTTGTGACGACGCGCACACACTGGTATACGCCTCCAAACTGACAGGCTCTAAGGCTCCCTGTGCAGGTTATTCCTCTTGATGACTCATTTGCTTGTCACCATCTCACCTCCCCCCACACTCAGTCCCTCCATCCTGGAGCCACTTTGCCACTTACTGACAACCTGAGAACATACAGAGCTGATTTTAGCATGTGATCCACAGATAATCCTGTTGAGCAAGTAGTTAAAAACCGCTAGTTGTGGGCAGGTGTTAGTGCCAGTTTGGAATTGGCTCAGTTTGCGGAGCTCCTAAGAACTGGTTTGCTTTTCCAGGGGAGTCACCACAGAGGCATTTCATTATATCATTGTTTACATCCGTGTAGGTCTCTGCTTTCCCAGCAACGCTAGTGTCAAGCACAACAGCAACAATGCAGGACTACATTGTCTCTTTTTGAAGTCTTGCTCCTGGCTTCATGAGCCTACATTAGCATCCAAACATTCAGATGTTGATTTTGAATATTTCACATTTTTTTAAAATGGCAGTTTTAGTCGGTCCTGGTGTTCTCGATAATCCTGCTGCATGTGCTGCTAGTTTGGGTCTGGGCATAAAAGTTCACCCTCTTCTCTTATTCCCATATGTCTCTTGGAATCCATCAATAATTAAATGCTGTATATACATGTGTAGGACAGGACACCAACATCACAAGTTATTTTTTGTTACTCCATATGGAAGCAAACTAGAGAAATGTGGAATATAAGTGAGTATGGGCTTCAAATCAAACCTAAATTGTATTGTCATTTTTGAATGAAGATAAAACAATAATAAGATAAGACGATAAGCTGTGAATCAATTACTGATTTAATTTTATTTGAACAAAAGGATATTAACAAAATGACAGCTTACCAGTTTCCTCTCTGCATTAAATGAGAATCATTAGTTTATTACACTGTTGATTTGTTAAATAGCAGTCAAGGACTTCATGATTAAAGCACAGTTATAACTACAAATATCAGTAGAGAACAAAGTACCTTTTACAATGACTGTATTTTCTCTTAATATTGTGCATATGCAGAGTTTAGAGGTAAATTAGTGAGTAAAGTGAGACATGAACGAGTGAGACAGCGTCCAGATGGAGGTGCATATGGAAATGTAAGCAAGGGGAAGAAAGGAGGGAGGATGGAGGGATGAAGGTTATCAAACCTCATCAAGATGAAGGACTTGAATCAGCAGAGGTTACACAGTGAGAGTGGAGCTTCATCCCTGCTGCTGATGTACTGTCAGTGGCTGACACACACACATGCATATGCCTGCACAATTCCCTTTTCCCATTTCTTCTTCCCTTTTCTTTTCTTGTTTTCAGTGGTTCCATCAATTAGAAGAGAAGCTTTCTGACAGGTACTGTAGAGAGACTTGGCGCCATACTGAAGCCCAGCTAGCACAAAAACTGCCAGAAGGGTCGCGTGGCTGATTCAGTGACGCCAAGCTGCCATCCTGATTTCATCTTCACCCAATGAAAAAGCAGAACAAGTGATGCTCACCGAAGTCACAGTCTTCCCCTGGTCCCACTTACCTCAAGCCCTCTCCTTCATCCTCTTCAGACCTGACTCAGAGACCACTTTGACATAAATCTTAGCGTTGGATTCACATCTGTTGTATTCACCTGTTAAAGATAATTCTGAAGGTTTGATTAAGCTATCAATTGCGACACAATCAACTATAATGACTTTGTAATTAGCATTTACTGTAAATTAAGCATTGACTTCCCAAGTGGCAGATCCCAACCATATGGCTCTCCAAGCATGTTCAAGCAAATGCTAAGTGTTATTTACAATTCCTTTTCTTCTCAGCGTGGTGCAGACATCCTGTCGGGCCACTGCAATATAACACCTGAGACACACTGAGCTTGTCACAGCTGTGATGTGTGAAAACTCATGACGTGAATAAGAACATGCATCAATATTGTGCGAGATGGCTTCAGATGGTAGAATGGTTCATTAACATTGTTTCACCTTGACATTTGCCTTTCTGTGGAAAAAAACACGTAAGGGCATGTTAAATAGTAATTGTGAAAGTGGAATTTACAATAATCAAGATTTTTTATATATTTATATATTAATTATAATATTCAAATTATAATATTTTGGCAACTAAGCAGCTTCCCTGTGATGATTTTTACTTTATACACTTGCTTTTTTAAGTTTGAGACGTGAATTAGGACAGACAGACAACATAAACAAATAAAAAATGCTAACTCCATTTATAATTCTGATAAGTCAGCTAATCACTGTTGTTGGTGCTCAACAGACTTCTCATGTGAGTCTGGCTGAATCTCTCTGATGTTTCCTCTAATGCCAGCCATTTTGATGTGCACTGTTCTTTCACCAGTCAACCTAACACAGATGTAAGCCTAGATGTGGGAAAACAATAGAACTGGTTTGCTATAACCATTCTGCTATAAACAAAAATGTGTTATAGCAAAATATTTTTAAATACTCTAAAATGTGTCTGGGGGGAACTTTAAATGTTGTTAATGTTGCATCACTTTAGCATTTTGTTATGCTTTCAATTATTCATTGAGTTATTCACACACAACAGGCACTGCAATAACAAAATACAGAGAGAGAAAAAAGAGGGAAGGGAGGTGTCCACAACATCTAATAAAGACAGTGAAACACTGGAGCAGAATAGACATTGCATGAGATTCATGAAGTTTATTATCATATATTAACTTAAACACAGTGTTCCCAGTGGCAGTGGCCATCGCAGTCCAGGCTTATTGCAGCTTATGCTTGATTTACCGCCTCTAGAGTCACAGAAAAGGGTGCTGTAGCTGGCAAAACAGGATGGAGCTCTGTTCTGTAAAGGTCCAGCAGAAAAAGTTTTTGGATGCTGCACTGAAACTGAAGCGACACATGGTAGAAAGATGTGCCAAAAAAAATACACTGTAGGCCTGTCAAGCTACCAGAGAACACCCTTAACTCTCAATATTGTTGGGAGTTGGGAATATGTGTCATTTTGAACATGTGTGAAAAACAGATTCTGACAAAAAAAAAAAAAAATATGCACAGGTCACATTTTGACCTACCAAACTAATAATACACAAATCAAGCTGTCAGTCATATTTAATGATAGGTGTGAATATAAATCTATTTGCTCCTTGTGTTTAGGCATGGGCCAGTATGAGACTCTGACGGTATGATAACCTTAAGCAAAAATATCTGGCCTCTGCCTTCTTGTGTTTGTGCCCCACTGACCCTACAGCCTTCCAGCCTCTAATAATCTCTTCAGAGAGATGGTTACTCTGTGCTGATTAAAGGTGGTCAGTCAGAAGGGATTATCTGCTTGTATAGAGCGTGTGCCACTATTTCATGGACTCACTTTCCAATTTGTTTGCCTGCTTGTTTGATCAGTCTTTTGTTGACATGAAATGCCCTTCCAGCATAGATTTGAAATGACTCAACAGACTGATGGTGGGGAAAGAGAGAGCATGAGGGTAATAAAACGGTCTTGAAATTTGTTTTTCTTTTTTAATGTTCCTCTATCTTTCTCCCCAAAACCTTTTAAGTGCATGTGGACACTGGGATAAGATCAAAGAGTAGCCATCAAAGCAAGATTGCTTCTCTTGATGTTTATCTCCACCCTCACAAGGAGCATTTCGAATTACCCAAAACCCTCTGCCTTGGGACCTCATGCACCTCTTGTAAGAAAGCCTCTCTCTGTGTCTGTGCTACAGCTTGGACTAATTTGTAGTGTTGTTAGAGGCTTGCCCCTTCATTTCCATCAATAGTAGAAGAAAGGCTGCAGTCAAAGAGGTGATGTCAGGCTGAGACTTTGTGATAATACAGATTCAATCTTTCAAATCAATAAGCCATCCAAGCTGTTGATGGGATCAACCTGCTTTATACGTTTCTCTGTTAGAGCAGCGTTCCTTATGCCTTATTCTGCTTTATTTAATGGTCCAGATGGATTGCAGAGGTGAAACAGACAGTCAGTAGATTTAAAAAGTAAGGAATTACAATGCTCCTGGATTGACATTAACTGTTTTTCACTGCTGTAGGGAATTTAATGAAGATCATGCGGTGGTCATATTCACCGGGGAACATGTTGTTCTGAAGTGTTCTTGAGCAAGACACTATGAAATGGAAAATCCTCCTGCAGGGATCAATAAAGCAATGCAAGTCAATTCATATTTCCTTTGTAGCTGTGCATGGATATAGCAATCAAATCTGTCTTTTGTCTGTGCTATAGATGTGCTTGAAGAGAGTGGCTGAAGGGGCCAATCAGGGTCTTTCTGCCTGTCTGTGCTGATTGTCTTGTCTGAAGCTAAGATTTTTGTTGTGATCATGGCGTGCTGCAGCAGCAGCGATTTGCTGTACGTGCGTTGTGAAGCCGTCATCCAGCGTTTTTAAAGTGGAAATAAGACATATTCTTTAGAAAAGAAGTAGTTTATTCTTCTTGTACCTCCACAGCTGGTAGTGATGTTAAAGAATGCAATGCTGTTGTTTTCAATAGTCTCCATCTGAGGGAAGAGACTGATGATGTAAGATGTATATTTTCTGTCTGTTCAAAGCTTTAAAGCATCTTGTTTTACTTTGGGTCATAATAACCTCTCAGAGAGCCCCCTGGCAAAATCAGTTGCTAGGTCCCTATTAATCTCCTGTTCTTACCGTACTCTAGTTTTTGTTAGGTTTCCCCAAGGATTATTGTGTCCAGTGATGGAAACACAAATTAATTCAGAAATATGCAACATGTACGCTCAAGACTAAAAATAATGAAGGTCTTAAAACTCAGTTTAGCACAGCAACCCTCTTCAAGACAAGACTTTGTCATGTCAGTCGATGTTTGTGTGCTTTGATTGTGCATATTTACAACCTACCAAAGAAAATGTTCAATTAAATTAGCACAATCCAGTGAACACAAAATAAGCCTAGAGCTTTTAGGGCCTCTAGAGCCCCTGTCGTGATTTAAGACACTGAATTCACCAGGTACATAAAAATAGTAGAGTACTGACTGATGACTGCTTATCTTAACCTCTCCTTCTGTTGCATTTATTGTAAATGATTGAGCACATTATTCTCAGTTCAAATCTCAGCATGAGTTTTACCGATACTTTTCTGTTGCATAATATGCATTAATGAAAATTAATCAAGTTTGCACCCATCCTCAGCAATCATCAAGAGGATGTGGCCTTATTGTGTTACAGGAAGCAATTAATGCGTGTGTGTATATGGGATTAACTTAAGCATCAACACGAGTTTAATGACTTCATCACTGTGTGCTCTGACCTCATTAAAATGCCCAATAACTTAATTAATGTATGCAGCAACCTCATTACAACTCTCCATGACCTCATCATAGCAATGTGACAACTGAGCTGTGTGACTATACAATCTGCAATCACACAAGTTTACCTGTTTATTTGTAGTTCATTGTAGCTTTAAAACAAACGGCAAAATACCAGAGTATTAGAGGGGTTTAAGTAAACCATGTGACCATTTGAATGTCTACTTTCACTAACACTGTGCAGTAAATCATTGCAGATTGTGACAAATTTTCACCAATAGCCCCCCCCCCAAACAAAAAAAAACAAACAAAAAAAACAGGCTTTTACTGTTCCCTTCATTGTTATCAAACTGTTATATTACAAATAAACACAACTAAAGATGAAGGTAAAGATGAAAATGAGCAGAGATACTATTTTATTACTCACAATGAAAGCATCTCCATCACATTTCATTTTTGTTTGGGGTATGCTGGCACTGTCTTCTGACTTGATCCCCAGTGTGGGACGACCATATGGTGCAGAAGCCATATGGATGCTAAATATACACCATATACACCACATGTTAGCATAATAAATGATGTACATTATAAGGCTTCTGGTATACATGTAATTGCTAGCGGAGTGCTTGAGAAAGATGGGGTACAGTTTTAAGTTAAATATTTCAAGTGCTTGGAAAGTCTGGGCCTTATGAATTGCTATATTTAATCATTCAGATAATAAATATCATAACAACAATAACAGTATCAGGAAAAAAAACACACAATATCTAGTATAAGTGTGATGTGAAAATCCTGCCAGTGTGGTGAGAAGCAGCAACTAAACCTGATCTCTTGCATCAGTCTGTGTAATGAAGCCAAATGTTGTAGATGGAAACTTGTCAGTTGGCTTCCACACAGCATGAAGCTGCAAATTATACATTAAGTAAAACAGTTGATAGTGTCGTGATTTTTACTCTTTTGTTCTCTTTGGGGGTCTCTCTTTTGTGTGTATAGCTGTCTGTTGCACCTGGGGGACAATTATGTCTTTTGTCTTGTGTTAACAACCACAATGTTTGTTTATAATAAGAAAAATATAACTAATTTGGCTGTGGAAGATATTCAATATTCAAGTTTTACCCTTTCTTGCTTGTGTGGATCCTGGTTTGAACCTAAAATACAAAATAGTTCAGTTGTGTTCTCTGCACCAGCCACAATCAGCAGGATCTGTTGTCGTTATCACCTGAGATATGCCACATGCGTGAATTCCTTTTTAACAGCTGTGTCATGCCTTACTTTGTGTGTGTGTGTGTGTGTGTGTGTGTGTGTGGTAGAGGTGAAGACTCACTGCTGTGCTTTAAATTGCTTACATCCACAATGCCACAGCACAACACCTGCTAGATGATGTGGAAGAAAACTGCTGGACAGAGACTGCCTCAAAGAAAGGCAGCCATCTGTTCCTGCCTCCTGACACTAATGTAGTGCGTGTATGTATGTGTCCTTTATAAACTCTTTTACCCATTCAGCTGTCTTTGTGTGTTTCAGGTAAAGAACCTGGACCGTTAAATTAGGAAACGCAGACTCGGGGTCAGACTGAAGATGCTGTCATCACTGTTTGCTGTGCTGCGGGCCTTCACTGAGCTGTAAGCCCAACACTTTCCTTTTTGTATACTGATCAGATACCACCAGGAGTGTTTCTAAAAACTTATTGCATTACTTTGCATTACTTTATATTACCAATCCATTTGAAAGGTGCAATGTTTTTGTTAAGACCAACAAATAAATGGGAATATGCCTGTATCATAATGCTAACTCTTGCTGACCCTGGTTCAGTGAAAGGAATAACCAGAAGTCAAGTTGTCAGGGGGCTGGAAAAATTTGAATAAATAAATACCTAACGCACACTACCAGAGGCCCACAGGAGCTATGCAAACTGTCAAATGTTTATAGTTTATATACTGCACTAAAAATCAAGCCTAACCATATTCTGGTTCTGTTGGTAGAGTTAATAAGAATTAAAAGTCTTAATCCTTACCTTCACCATTATTACTCATAAAAAAGTTTTGCTGTTTGCCTTTCTTAGGTTTGACCAGTAAAATTTCAAAACATTACCTCGAGCATCACTGAAAAGTGACAGAGCTGTTAAAGTTATTTTCTATTCCTCCTCAGAATTTTTGGTGTGTAACCCAAATATCTGCAAAATTCTATTGTAATTCTAGTTTCTTCCTTTTTGTGTCACTGTTTTCTACTACACATTCTCTTCATTATGCCTTCATTATTGTCTGCACCCATCATGATAAAGCAGTCATCCCTTGCACCGCCAAAGGATTTTCCTCCCCTCCACATGGGGGCACTCTTTGTTGCTCCACCCCATTAACATCTGTCTCCAGTCTGGGGGTGATTACAGTGCTTAATTGCCACAATTTATCATCAGGGCCTGAGCTGGTGTCCTCCAGGGACCCAGGTTAGGGAGAGAGGCAGAGACATGGAGAGAGAGAGAGAGAAAAATGAAAAGCCAAGCACTTGTGCATGCACTGGGACTGCTGAGGCAGTGAGCTGGTCATAAAGCACTAATGGATGCCAGGCTGCTGAGAGAGCACAGGCCTCTGAGAGACACCTCATCATCAGCAACAGCACCAATGTCTCAGCAGCACCAGCCCGCATAACAGGTGCCACAACCCCGGTGTCAGACAGAAGCATAAATGGGATAGATGGTGAAAAAAGTGGGAGCATTATGTAATATTAGAGGGGATGGTGGAGGAGCAGGAGGGGATGTTTTGTTGTGTGTAACTTAACGTTGGCAGCAGCTGATGTTGAAATGATGTGCTATGGATTGTGCTGCTGTGGGTGATTTGTTTTCACTTTCTGAGGAAATGGCAGTGTTCTTTTTTCAGGTTTTTGCGTTATTCATGTGGACCAGCAGATGGATTGGAAAAGTAAAGATAAGATTATACAGCATGCAAGCACTATTAAAGAAGAGCCTGTTAAAGTCCAACTTGTTCAGTGAGCAAATAATAAGATTCACTGTCCGTGTTGATCCCAATTTACGTTGAGAATAAAGATAATGAGGAAAAACAACACTTGACTTATAACAACCTTGATCTCTCTTCGGAATGTATGAACTAACATCAGCATTAACAGCAGCATCATGCAGATGTTGAGATCAAATGTCGGGGGAGCGCTCCGAAGGACAGAGGTGATAAATGGTGAAGGGCATCAGAAACACCTGCCGTAGATGCTCTGAGATTTATCTGGCTGAGTCGCCTGGGACAAGCTGAAGTAGGGCAGAAGATAATTGTAGGTCAAAATGTACTTTGGGAGGAGAACAACTTGGATGTGTTCGGGTGTACAGGTGCTTGAATGTGGTTCATTTGTCATCACTGGTCTTTATGTGTGAACAAGTGCTGAGCACGTACACAGTGCTGTAATCAGTGGTAACATACTCGCAAAAGCACAAAAGGAAATCTAGGATGTCACACTTACTAACTGCACTAACACATCATGAATGCTCATATTTATAATACATTGTTCTTTTAGATTACTGACTATAAACATTACCAGATTTTTTTTTTTTTACTTTTTAGGATATGTTAAGTAAATTTGATGTTTTTTTCTTCATCTTATTTTTTGTAACCTGGTTCCAGACCTCTGATATCACGTGTCTGAATAATGATGATAAAATTAAGTCAAACAAAATGGCATTTCTTCCTGATTGGCAAGCTATATAAGAAGGACTACAGCATGTCTACACAGGAGGTTGTGTTTTTTTAGGCATCTGTTTCACGCTGGCTTGATGGAACAGATACATTCCCATTTTAATCAATCTAGGTGCCCACACACCGACTGACGACAGACCAGCATTGCCATTCCTAGAGCCATGTTGCCAGCATGGCTAAAAACACACGATACATTTAGATATAACAGGACATTATAAACATGCATTTAATTTCATGTCTGACATACTCAGACTCAGGCACCCATTCCTGAGCTCCATTATGTTGCATTTGTTGACTAACTGCACATTGCCCTTTGCCTACCATGAGCCCATCATTTATAGCCTGTTAGTCTAACCTGCCCCTAAACTGTCCATTAGACAACACAAGCTGATATTCCCTAAGTAAAACATGAGTCAGACTGGAGTCAGCAATATGCAGATTGAAATCCTGAGTCAAGCATTTGGCATGCAATCTTTGAGCATATTCATAGCAGTCTACACAGTCTAGCTTCAAGCTGAACATAAAGACAGTTGTACTCAGCAGTGATCCCATATTGCATGACACTCTTGCTTGGTGTTCTAGGATCTGTCAAAATTGTTTGGGGGAAATGGCCATCGGTATTAAAGGCAGTGTGCCTGCTTTCGCTTTTGCCTTGTCGGAAAAACACGAAGCGACCTCAAATCAAGAGCTCTTCATGTACGTATGGTAGGCAGGGCTGTAAGTTGTTGCTTGGTGCACAGGTGTCTGGTGTTGTAAGCATGTAATCAGTGCTCAGGGGGCTATGTCTGAAGTAGACTAATCAGAGGGAAGATGGGGCTTCTAACAGCAGGTGTAAATCAGCAATGATTTTCTCTCTGTCTCTTTTTCTTCTCTTTCTCAGCTTCT
Source organism: Lates japonicus (assembly GCA_033238685.1). Lineage (NCBI taxonomy): Eukaryota > Metazoa > Chordata > Actinopteri > Centropomidae > Lates > Lates japonicus. The sequence continues at coordinate 3,490,718 of BRZM01000029.1, read as the reverse complement.
CTCTGTTTCTCTCTGTGGATGAATGAGCTCACCATTAAGCAGAACAATGCCTAATGGCCCCGTGCCTTCCAACCATGCTGCCCTCGCTGGGCTCCGGCTATATCTGGCTTCTTTGCTCTCAGCTTCCATGTCCTTTCTCTATCTCCAATCCTGTCTCACTTTCCTTCACATATGTGCATGAAGGGTTACGTTCTTAGATATTTAGCAGAATGGCTGGATTGGAGTGTCAAAGAAAGGATATGTGCAGGATGATTGAAGAGGCTGTGTTTCTCTATAGGCAGTGGGCAGGTTTCTTTTAGCTACAGAATGCATTTCTGCACCTATGTCTCCCCTCTACTGTAAAATGTTTTCTTCAGTATAAGAAAAAAAACAAACATTGATTTTCAGGAGAGGGACACAAAGAGTGACTTTGACTTTTCAAGCTAATGGTGGGAGGTGAGAAAGGCTCAGTTGCGTGTGTTATGCCAACATCACACCTCTCAGTTTCCCACCAGGGTCAAGGAAACTGTTTGGAAACTGGAGCAGCAGATCAGATGCATGAGTGTGTTGTGTTTGTCCGCAGAAAAGCTGTGATGCAGTGTCTTGCAGGGCACAAAACAGGAGTTGGCAACCTTTTTGCGGGAGAGGGTGAGGGGAGTAATGTTATATGTTGAGATTGTATTACATTTAGTATCACCATGGGTCTTGTCAGACCAGTGGAGTGGCAGTGGCAAGTGCCCTCATTTCACAATCCTCTCTCACCCAGTGCACTATAACAGTGTGAAGCAGTGGTTACCAGTGTGAGATTATGAAGGCAAAAAGCTGGAGATCAGCATCCGGTCTGATGGAGGACCAGATGGGCAAACAGTCTCACTGACTGGCACAGAAACTTGTGGAAAATAGTCTCTATTTTATCATATTAATGGTAAAACTAGCACAGGTTTATGTGCAGAGGGGAAGAATTGTTATCTTTGCGACTCTCTCAGTCAACACCGTGTCCTACTTTTTAAAATATTTTTACTTTAATTGTGTTTGATTTTTTGAGATCTCTAGTTTTTGTTTTTAGAATGAGCCAGAATTTTCTGTTTGCTTTGGATTAGCTTTGTAGTATCTTGTAAAAGTTGGCACTGGATTGGTTCAATATTTCTAATTTTCTCAGCAATAAAATTGGTTTAGAAAGAGACACCATGCTGGCCATGCTCTGAGGCTGGACTTAGGCCACATTCAGATTGACTTCAGCTCTACATGAAAAAAACAGCCTCCTTGGGTTGACATTGTGGGTGCTCCAGGATTGTGTAGCCAAAAAAGTTGATCAGGCTCACCTTTTGCTACAATGCAATTGCATCCAGTTGGCCAATACATGAGGGCTCATAACTTTCTAGAGTTGTAAAATCTTGTCTCATAGTATCATCACATGTAGTGTTTTGGTGCTTGAGGTGCCTCAGATTCACAGATTTGTAACTCACACTGAACTTTCAGGGTTGTATTTCATATTTTGCTGAGACCTGAAGCAACACACCCCCACCAATGCAGCCCCTTGTGTTGTTCCAACACAGGGCTGATGTGGGTCTGGATGCTCACTTAGGGACAGTGGTGATTTAAGATTTTTTTTAAAATATATATAATGGTCAAGACAGTATATTGTGTGTGATACACTGTGACCCAACTGTATTGTGTTTTACTGTAAGGAGAGTGAAATCATGAATAGTGATCTATAGTTTTTGCACATTGTCAGGTATTGGAGGACCCGTGTCACAGCAGCGTATGAAGGACTGCCTGCTTAGCTGCAGGCTAAGCCAAGCGTGCCACATGGAAGAGCAGGGATAATGAGAAGCAGGACTGAGGGTCATTAGTGGCAGAGTGTGTCTTTTTCACACTGGCGGCTGCCAGTAGAGTTTGCTTACAAAAGTGTGTGTATGAGGGGTGAATGAGATGCTGTGTTCTGGGATGAGCCGGGGACATGACCCTCGGTTTTATAGTTTTTTGGGGTCAGTCTTGTTTATTAAATGGTGTAGTAAGTTCATTGAGTTCAATGAGAGATTCAATGAGAGGTTTTGTTCATCCACTAATCTTGTTACGTCACTTTCAGCCTGCTCTCTCACGTCATGTCCTTTCCTATTACTCACTTGTTTCTCTTCCAGTTCACCGTCATTCTCTCTGCAAGTTTATATGGTTGAAATGTGTAGATTGTCACAGATTGGAGATTTTATTGGCTCTTTGGTAAAGTTTATCTGCATGTTAGGCCCTGCTGGTGACAGAAAAAGGCTTTTAACTAGGAGAGCAAGGAGGAGCGTATGCACTCATATTAATGGTATACTTTACATTCTGTATAGATACTCTGTACTCTCATGCACATGCAACACAAAGCCAATATGAGGACACACGGTTTAAACATATACTGTATATGTACCAGCACACAACGCTACACAGCCCAGAATGCTCCAGCAGATGCTGTGTGGTTGTAGGGATCAGATGGACACTGTTGTATCTGTGCTGAAGGAGACAGAGTTGTGAGTTGACGGTAGGACGCCTGAGTAGAACTGGCTTCAGCCATCTGTCCCAGCATCTCTCTGCACAGACAAGCTAAGAACCCTCAGAAAAATGAGGTGTCAACAAAGTCTGAGAATTGTTTAAACGTTTTTGTCATCAAACAAACAAAGCAGCTTCAAGAGTTAGACAAGAAGATTGATAACACTGACATGTCTGTACAAAATACGCATAAATATGAAGCTACAGCAAGGAGGTGGTTATTTTAGTTTTTGTAGAAATGAAAGAAATAGATATAAGATATAAAAGATATAACAAGATTTTTTTAAATCTTTGGACAGAACCAGGCTAGCTGTTTCCCCTTGCTTCCAGTCTTCGTGCTAAGCTAAGCTAACTGGCTGCTGCCTGTAGCCTCATATTTAGCAGTAGAGTGGTATCAATCTTCTCAAATGAAGATTTCCCAAAATATCCAACCATTCCTTTAAGAAAACATTTCAGCCACAGGCCCTTTTCACAGCAGGCAATGTGACTTGTCATAGCAGGAAATTCACAGGTATTACTAATAACAATGGCTCTGTTCTATTCAAGTGTCCCAGTAAGATGTGACAGTGTGACTGTGAGTCAGCATGAACAATACCAGGACCCTGAAACTGACACAGCTAAATGGAATTCAGCTGTCATTAATTTTATTATTCACGCCTGTGCTTTTCCTTCTGTGACATGTCAAAATGTCTTCAGGGAAAAGGCCTTATTAAGTTCCCTTGGATGATAATTAAGAGGTGACGACCTGTTGTGATGAGAGAATTAGAGTAATGGTTTTCCCTCTTATATTTATTATAAAAGTTTAAAAAGCGGTCATGACAAAGTCACGACGAAAAAAGGAACAGTACGGTGAAGGGGGTCTCTAGCCAATTTAGTTAAACTACAGCTCAGGAAGTGCCAGCTCAGTGCACCAGTTGACTGAGACAAACTGTTAGCTTACAGCCTGCAGCCTCTCCCACAGGCATCTCATTCGTGACCTTTCAAATGATTGCTGATTGGGAGCACTCAGCCACCTCCAATGAGGAGAGAAGGGAAGCAGGGAGAGCAGAGGAGAGGTGGAGGAGGGCCATCCTATCTAAACAACAGTGTGTGCTGTGAGTATTTTCATTCAGTATTTGCAGTCTTTCCACTGGGATGAACACACACCCTGCTGATAGAAAAGCATCAGTCCTTCAGTTAAAGTGTTTCTTCAGCAAAGACGGCCTGTTTCATTGTCAGGGTTTTCACAATGCTATACTATGAAAAAATGGCCATATCAAGTTTTATACAGTTTAAACAGTAAGTATACATCAGTAAGTCATTCTGGCTCTGTACAAAATACTCTTCTCTACAGCTGAACACAACTCAACTGTTATTATTGTAGATATCAGTTTGATATATTGTCTGAGAACTTTAAGACACACCAAGAGATTCAAGCTGTTTTGACTTTTAAAGCATCTATTCCAGGAAAACACAGGAGACCAGTCATCAGTGTGTGTGTGTGTACAAATATGGAAACCTGTCTCCAACAAATTGCATTTATTCACCACTGAATGATTTTGCCTAATATGTTGAAATATGAGAAAATGTACTTGCCACATGGATTACAGTCACTGGCAATATTTTGGTTAAAATCAAAAGAGTAAACAGCTATAACCCTTAACATGTGGCAGCAGATAGTGATGGAAAGGTTAGATTATTTTCCAAATTTGTTCTAATGTGTTCCAGGGGGCCTTCAAGCTTTGCTCCACCTGAATTATTCAGGGTTTCACTCTCATCTAACATGGATCCTCTGGTTGCATAATCTATGTAGGATATATTTATATATGGAACTTATATACATGAAGGTCATTCAGATGAAAATTTTGTATGAACTATGTTTGCTGTAAACATGAAGATGTGCAGTAGGGTTTAACTTTTATTCAAGGTTTTCAGTGTTTATACTTTTATTTCTTCACCCCAGATTAGATTACTACCTGTATCCATGTGTTCGTTTGTTAGTGTGTAATGCAAAAGTCTAAAAATGAAATTCACAGAACATTGGCAGAGGGTAAGGCAGGGTAAGTCTCTAGGAAATGAATGCAAGTCTATGTAATCTCCTCAAAAGTGACCAAGATCAGCGTGTGTGTCTGCTTTTAAGGATACAAATCTGTGTTAGAGGCAAATAAAAGAGGACAGACAAAATAATGACATTCAGAATGATTCCAGGTCTGATGTGGCTGTTTCATGCCAATTATTTCCTCCTGTGCTTAAGATAGACATTTTTAGACGCAGAAGACTTGACACATCATGTGTAACCTTTGTGTCTGATAAAAAAAAATTGCAGTGGGAGCATGAAACAGTTGATCACTGATATTCACTGTGTTTAAATCTTGATGAATGACTTCTCTCTTTCCAAAGTTATGACTACATAAACCAAAGCAGAAAGAATGTTGTTGTAATCATAAAGAAAGGGTCTCCAAGGTTTACCCTCGTCCCACTTCTGTGGCAGGGATGAAGAATATTGTATACCCAGTAAGTGTTTACTGAAACATGAAAGCACATTACCAGGCAGTATCAGATGGGAATAAGAAAAAAAAAAAAAAACAACCAAAGGGGCAAAAACAAATAGAGCTGAGGAAAAAGGGTGGATGTGTGATGAAGCAGTGAGGGGGGAGACAGAAAGAGAGAATGAGTCAGCAGCAGCAGCAGCTTTCGCTTTCTCTGTCTCTAAGGACAGATGTTTCCCTAAGATTAATATTCCTACTCAGAGTTTATTCATCTGTGTTATACCCACCCTCACCAGGTGATTTCATGCCTCCTGAGCAGCCAGAAAGGCCCCTTTTCCTGCAGCCGCCATGTCTGACCTGTCACAGATTTTAATAAATGATACTGATAAACCAGGCTTGCGGGGACGGAGTGTAAGGCAGGGCTAAATTTAGCCTGTCAATAAGTGAGCATTGATCCACTCTGTTTACACCCGTCCTGGCCCATTCATAGCTTTTCCATTTCTTCATGAATTTTTAAACTCTGGAAATCTTGACCACTAATGCCTCGTTCAGACCAGCCATAACTCACTCATAGCCAGTTGTGGGCACGTTGTTCTGTACTGAAGGCAGCAGCAACCAGTCATTACAGCTGCCCCCATTCACTGTGGTCTTAATTGATCACGGATTTGATAGGTTGTAATGAATTATGAATCACTGTTTCCACCGACATCTGAAGGTGGAGTTCTGTGTCCTTCTTTCTCAGTCCACAGGTAATTGAGTGGGCTTTAGAAATAAGGTATGACTGTGTGATATTGATCTCATGGAGGTAATTTCCTAGTCTTAGTGTGGTTGATCAAGTTTCAGACGTGCATCTGTGTGCAAACCTACTCTGTGCACATGGAAGGGTAAGACAGAGGATGTACAGTTTAATCTATAGCCATTGTCCTTTGAGACTGGACCATGAAGTCTTCAGACATGAATGGATTACCTTGCGTCTGGTAATAATCTTGTAAATTCTGACCTGGCTCTTGCTCTCACCTTCACCCTGACCGCGCTTCACCTACAAATCCTTTGTTCTGTGCCATCTGATGCTTCATTTAATTCCTTTACCTCCCTCTGTTTTCTCTGGGGTGGAGATTTTCATTTCATCTAATTACCTCCTCCAACAAAGGTGAAAGCTTTTGTTGTCACTTGTCTCTTTCTTAGTGAGGTTCACAAAACTGTTACAAATGGATGTGCCTTAAAAGTGATGTATTTCGCTCAAGTAACGGGCGATTCAGGTACTGGAGGTTTGCCATGACACATTTTTTATTTCTTTTGCATGTGAAGGTTGGAAAGTCTTTCATCTGGGATTTCCAAGTCGGCTGCTGAACAACATTGCACTCTGGTGCTATTTTTACTGATGAGTGCCTGGTAGACTAGCTAAATTGAACTGCAATTTAACATCAGTGCCAAGGACATCAGCATCAATCACAGGCACAGTTTTAGCAACAGTATTTGGATGATTTTACGCTGAGACAGTGAGAGGTACGGAGACATTTAAAAAAAACATTCAGCCATAAAAACACCTTGAGATTTATTCACACTGATCTGCTCTATGTATAAATATTAGGCATAAACAACAGTCTGCACCCAAAGCTCTGTGTGGCTGTAGTCAGGTGTTTTTAGCTAACATGCTGTTGACAAGCAGGTATAATGTTTATCATGTTCACCATCTTAGTTTAACATGTTAGCATGCTGACATTTGCTAATTAGCAAAGCGCAAATGTAATTAGTGTCATCATTCACCATGGCTAAAAAATAATTTGTGCTGCACAGTCATTTATGTGTGTGATACAGTGGGTCACAAACATCGTCACACTTATACTACACAATGAATATTTGCATAGAATGTACTAATCAGAATCACTGTGTTAATGGAAAACACAAAATAAATATATTTTAGCATCTGAATGGGCCTTTATGACAGAGTATGGTAACAATTGGATCACTAGAACTTTTGCTTCTCATACTATTAGTCCAGAGCGATCCAGTACTCCACAGTAATTATCTCCATCACTGCCACATTTTCCTCATGTTTAACAGCTGACGTTTGACACTCTCTTAATTAGACAAACGCTGCCTTCTTTTACTCCTATTAAACACCACCACAGACAGCATAGTTAAGCTTTTAAAGAGAGCCCTTCGTCTCTCAGTAATCCTCAGTGCCGTTATAGTGCATAGAGCTCCATAATTACGGCACGTCCTTGACCTTCGCTGTGTCTCTTGCCAGTAAGAAGCAATAATTGAATTGTGGAGTCAAAGCACCTGGTAGTCCGTTTGTTCTCCATGTTAATTGTGAATGTTAATTAAGTTCTCTACTGATGGTTGGCAACGCTTCCTCCCGTGTTTGTATCCATGCAGCCAGGGGCTGCTGACACATGTGCCTTACAGCGAAGTCAGACCAATAATGACCAAACAGGTTTCCACCCTGAGTCACGCTGACCAATTTAGGAAGAAATCAGACGCTCTTTACTCATTTCCACTGCTCAGTTTTTGACAATGAGTCAGAGAGGTGTTAATTCAGTCCCTTGACATTTTTTCTGGCTGTACTTTGTGGTGCTGTGTTGTGTTTGAGTATATTTCTGAGGTATGGAGTTGGACAATATAACAGACACACATTGTTCTATAAAGGCCTGTATAACTGCTACTTTGAGTTACATTATATTTTAATGTTGTTTTGTCTAAAGACAGAATTTGCTGTCAGAATCCAGCACACATACACTTAGAAAATGAAAAATGTCATTCTCAAGTTGTGTAGGGTTTTAGAGAAACAACTACCAAAACAAGTTACATCATGTCTGGTTGACGCATGTAGGGAATATTTCTAAAAATAAAGTAGAAATGGAGACATTGAGTAACAGGCAAGGAGGTTATCATTACACTATCGTTAAAAGATAATTAAATGTGGAGGGAAGATTTTATTGCAGGTTTTATAGACCTCGTTCTTATTAACATCCAATCACACAACTGGCAGATATTTAATGCCAAATTGGGGCCAATATGTCACCCAATTGATCCTGTACTGTATATCTACCACTAGTGAGTATTAATTGTATGCATGTGCTCTTTGTCAGCATTTGTTTTTCTCCCTGCCAGATTAAACTGGCACTCAGGCCATTTCTCTGCCACGTAGGGTAGATTAGGGTGGACAGACGCTAATCAACTGCCAGGGGAGGCCGAAGTGATGGGCAGACAGAATGAAAGAGGGGTCTATGTTCGGAATAGGAGAGGGGGAAAAAATAGGTCTGGGATGAAGACAGGGAAAGAAAAAGAGGGAGAGATATCCAGATAGAGAGGGAGAGATTATACTGAGTCTTCAGGAAATCAATCCAACCTGCTGCTCAGGTTTTCAATGAGCTTTGCAGCTTAGTGATCTAACCATAAAGTCTTGACTCAGTCAAATACTTATTCTCAAAACACAAGAGCACTTTGTGTCATCTTTTCCAGCTTCTGAAAATAGCATTACTGCTCAGATATTGTCTCCACTAAGCCTAAATAAAGGTCACCTGAAGGTGTTTTTCCCTGTACATATATATGCATGTTCTGATATTCCCATCAGCATTAAATACAACTTATTATATTATTACCCAGCAGGCTTGTCACTGACTTGGCTCGAATAAAGCCTCTGGCTGCTTCTGGCCCAAACCTGCAGACACTCTCCCAGCAGCAGACAGGAAGCGCAATCTGTCACTGCCACCAGCTCCAACTGTAGTACAGTACAGCTCTGTGCTGCTATCATCACTGCTCCTGCCATCCTCCACCTCTCACCAGCCTTTATTAATCCCTCCTACAACCTTTACTGCTCCAGCTCCACCATCCTGCCCTCAAACCATCTATCCATCCTGATCCCTAATATTATTCCTATGTCCCTAACATTATTCCATGTATTCCACTCTGCTTCTGTTCAGCAGCAAGCTCAAGATTTACATTACAATTGTGGGTATTTTTATACAATTAAGAAAATACAAGAAACTGAAAGCAGCAGTGCAAAAGTGTTCTGTTACCGTAGTTAGATCATTAAAAATAAAAGAGAAAGAAAAAGGAAAAGAATAAAGATTAAGGACAAAACAAAAGGGATTTTTAGGGAGAAAATTAAATGAGAGATTTCTGTCTGTTTCTGTTTCTCCTCTATTGTGCCATTGTACGATATTAAAATGTCACAGCAGATGGAAAACAATATTGTGGTGTAATGGTAAATTACATATAGTGAAAAACATTATGCCAAACTCCTTGTATAATGTGGACTTTATTTTGTTTTTGCTATCAATGTGTACTGAAAAGAGAACCAGTGCTCATGCAAATCCAATGACTCTATCTACCATTAACCTTTTCATGCGTTTATAATGATCAGGTCCTGTAATCATAAGTTTCCATTATGATGAGAGCACAGGTGGAAAGGAAGATAGATGGAAAGGTTAAACAAAAATAAATCTGGAATAAGTGAGGTGAGCGGGGGCTGTGATTACTCTGATTAACAAGGCCATTACCTCTAATTGCTTCCAAGAACTGACTGTCAGCTAGTAAACACTGTGTTTCATGGTCACGGCTACCATGCACTGTGCGCGTCTCTAGTGTTTGAGTCTTGCACATTAGTTTGCATCTTGTAGTGTTTTAAAGGAGAGCGGTTTTATTTATTTTCTAAAGTTAGATATAGTCACAAGCTGTCAGTTAGTGTAATGGCAACAGGCTGCTGCATGGCTAGACAATATCCTGACCTGGTCTGGATATCACAAATGAGTCCATGTCCAGTTTCCCTGATTCAGGTGGGAGCCTAATATCTACCTGCCGCAGAGGTCTAGATATCTCATCAAAGGTGATGGCATTTGAAGACATCTTTTGCAACTTTTCAATTATCAATTAATCTGGCAACAATTTTTGCTCCAATCAAATGTTGAAGAAGAAGTTGGAACCAAGAAGATGTGGTATTTGTTGTATCAATGAATGAAATGATGAATGGATTATTAAAATAGTTATTTTTCTCTCAGTCAATTTATCAGTGAATTGTCTCATTGTTTCAGCGCTATAGTTGGATGTCCTCAGCAGAATGTCATTACATCAGATAAATAATACCTTTACAGTCAAAAGCTATGTGTCAAGAACCATTAAAAAATTGCCCTGTATTTTTAATATTTGACTGCTGTATAAGGTCTCAGAAAACCTGAACTCCTACCACACGAATCAGAAGTAGTGTCAGTGAACTTGAGTGTTAATTTGCAACAGCACTGGCACTGAAAACAGCGACCGATTTCATGAAAATCTCACGTATAATAACCTTAAGTTCTACCTTTTTAAGAATGACAATGTCCATTTTGTTTATTTTATTGAAACGTTTGTAGATATTTAACTTAAAAAGGAATTCAAATGTGTTTCACTCAAATTCTTCGGTCTTCCCTCCTCCGCTCTCCCTGACTTGTGGCTTATCATAAACCCAGTTGATACCTTCATTTAATGCCAGCCAGAAGACAGGATTGTCCTCACCATTTTATAGTATAATTCTCTTGCTTTTATCCTCATGCACAGAACTTTTCAGACTTCCTTCAACTTTTAAATATCAGTTTGTTAAATTTGACCTCAGTTGGGCTTGTGTGAGAGTATGGAGACTTGACTTGTCCAACACTGTGGTATAGACAAAATAAATAGATAATATCTTTGTTTAATTGTATATTTAATCCACCATCTTTTCTAAAATGTGTTCTTTTCTAAAATTTCAGTATTTGTTGTAATTTTCTCAGAGTTCTGCCTATTTTTACTTGACAACACGACCAAACGAGTGTAAAATGTAAACCTGGTCTGTTTATATTTTCTGGGATGATTACTGAATGTGAACTGTTGTGATCCAGACATCAAAGCAGAGCTTGGAAAAACTGAGCACTGAGCAACTGCATGTAGAATTATATGCTGGTTCTGACCTTACCAACTTATTTTCATTTCGATAAGACCTTTACCCGTTTACTGACTGAACCTTCACTGCGAACCTACAGCCCCCCCAAGTGCCAGATTGAACCCTGTGGCCTCCTGATGTTCTATAAATACCTTTTCACATCACGGCTGCTCAGATTCATCGTCGTCTTCTCCTCTCCCGCACTTTCCCCCTCTCACGTGACGTGTTTCTGTCTTGTAGTCAGTAACTAAATTAAAAATAGTCCCACTGTGACAGGATCTTTGACGGGGAGAGAGGCTGTACTCCAGCAGATTCTCTCTTCATTTGGTTTTTACTCCCAGCTCCGTCAGATGTCTCCTCTCTGCTGATGAGAGCAGTCTGCGCTTTCATCTCCACTTTAGTTGTCCTTCCATCTTTTATTTTAAGAAAGTGTGCAATGGATTAGTTTCCCCCTCCAAAAAAAAGGCCTTTGGATTAAGATGTGTGGTGGGTGACAGAGAGGATGATGAAAAAGAAGAAGAAGGAAGAGGAGGCAAGGAAGAAGAAAGAGAATAGAAGAGGGAGGAAGAGGGGGGACAAGATAAAGAGGAGAAGAAAGTGAGAGGAAATGGTGTGAAGAGCAAAAGGAGGGAAACACTGAAGGAGTCAAAGGCGGATAAGAGAGCATCCCATTTAGTGTGTGTGTGTCAGACCAAACATCGATGTAGTTTGATTCCTGTTGGTTTTAGGTATTCAACATGTGTGCAGCTTCATGTGCAACAGTTTGTGATGTGTTTCTTCTTGGTTTGCCGTCACTGGTTGTTTATTATCAGTGTATCAGCTCCTCTGTAAAACACAAAAAGTCATTCACTGTTGCTATGCGACTGTTTAAAACTGTTTCAAACCAGCTTGAAGCCCTGCGATCTTTTGCTGAAGTGATTCAGTGCTGAAATCTTCAAAACCATCAGCATCCTGCATGCTGAGTCTGAATGTTAAATGCATGAGTACCACACAGAGCTATTAGGTGACTTTTAATTTCTAACAGAAACAAAGGCTTGAAGAAGTTGCTAGTGTGAAGGGAACTCTGGTGTTGGTCTGACTGTCATTCACAATTGTTAGTGGTGACATCACATAGTCATTTACACCTGGCATTAACATATTATCTGTATATGGACATCATCTGGATAAGGACAAATTGTGGTCAGAATGTGATCACACTGCCAGATAAGTTTGGAGATGGTCTGGCTCACACTGTGATTGGATCTCAGCCACGTGTATATAATAATTAAATTCATACAGTATGACCACATGCTTAAGAAAAAAAAAATCAGCTCAACAGGTTGAAATAACTGACTCCACTTCTTCCTGCTAGCTTATGCAAGCCCTGCTAAAGCTACAAGTAGTAGCAGCTGCTCCAAATCTTTCCTCACAAAAAGTGACTTAAAAATTAATAAGGCCCGTCCATGACAATGCTTCCCTTGGCCTGGGAAGTGCCATATTTGTTTATATGTCCTTCAGCCTAATTTACATATTGAGAATCTCTATGGATTGGTCGTCATCGCTATCCAGATAAAGATCAAATACTAGGTGTAAAAGAGATCAGTGATTCAAACAAAACCGTGTTTTGAAAAATGCTTTAAAATTTCTCCATAAGCCTCACGTGAACCAGTTTGTACATCGTGTTGTCCAACCTCTTCTAAACACAGACGTGTTCATATTTACTCCAAATGGCCACACTCCGTCATGGTGTTGCGCTCGATTGTACAAACAACAGTGATCAAAGAATGACTAAAGAGAGCTCTCGAGAGAAGCTGCACGTCTGCCTGCTGTCACAGCTCAGCATATCAGGCCAATTGCTGTCAGACAATCCAACAGCCACTTGGTTTGAAGTGTGCTGCTTGTGCTGCGATGCGTGTCTGTGTCAGTCTCACAGTCTTACAGCCTTACTTACTTTATTCTGAAAGCACGTGAACAAAATAGTCATCAGTGTTTCACTGACTTGCCAAATAACTACAAGAATAGCCCTGATCATTCAGTGCATTTATCAGGGAAAAAGACCTGTGAACTGTGAAGATCTTGTGAGATCAGCATTTGCTACAAAATAAATTTAGCTTGGTCAGATACTGTATATATGCTGATCAGTAATTGCTACTGTCGGTCACAAATGGTATCGACATAGCCTGAGAATAAACAAAGAGCAATGAAGTAATTACTGTACTTTTAAACACTGAACACAATCATTTATAAGCTGCTCAACTCTGAAATATCAGTTTATTTTTCATACTAATATGCACCATGCATCTAATATAAATTTAGTATCTTATTGGTTATGGTGATTAAAAGTGTCTGATCCTGTACTGTAAGCTGCAAAAACAATATCCAACACATCCTCCCATGAAAAATCTCTGGCTTTGTGGTGATGCTGATCCTACGTCTATATTTAGACAATGCAGAAGATAGAGGGGGAATATGTTGATATTCTATTTGGGTCACCTTTTAAGGTCACTCATGCACACCACCAAACAGCCAAATCCAAGAGATGATGTGGGAGTTTCTGCTCTGCCAAAACGAAAATACTTTCCAGCTCCAGTTCCTCATACTTAATATTCTCCGCTGCCTGGTACACATCCCATCAATGTACTTGCGTTTAAGGTGGTTTTTGTGTTTACGTTCATGCACCTTCATGCAGTCAGAGTAAAGCAGGTGATGGAGGGTGATGACATTTCTGTTCAGTTGGCCCGAGAAGCATTCGCAGGCATGCTGCTTTTGTGGTTTATACTTGTGCTTGTCTGGCTGTGAAGAGTCTGAAGCCCTCTTTTTAAAAAATTCAGTCATCCTTTGTTCATTTTCCTTTGGCGTGGTAACCTGCAGCAGGGCCACCACACTTTTCTCTATGTTTTAAAAATATTAAAACAGGCAGTTTTATCATTAGGCCCATGTTAAAGAATACTGTGGATCCTGCTCTCTTAGCACCTCATTGTAATCATTTTTGAGAAGATATTCAGCTGGAAAAAATGTTTTCCTCAGCAGAGAAGCATGAAATTAGGTGGTACAGAATATAACCATGGAGGGCATTGACAGTCTGTGAGAAGTGCTGGCTAATGCAGGACTTCTGCTATTTATATCAGAATCTGTAATGAGAGATTGGGGTGAAACTGGCTGAGCTAGTCCATATATTCATTGAGGACTTGGAGAATGTATTTAGAATTCAAAATCCTCAAATATATATGAAATGGGAAAGGTATTACATTTAAATGTTTAATATTTTATTAGGTAAGGCCTAGCAAGTGTTTTGTAAACACTTGTGTTCCCTGTGGGCTGCATTGCTACACAGAGATTGCCATCACAAAAAAATGGGTTTTGATATTGTTAAGAGCTGAATGAAAGCAAATGGCATCTAGAGGGAGAGAAATCACATGGTAGCTGATAACAGCATGTAAAAATCTATTTTCTTTGAGGTAGAAGGCACGATGAAAAGAAGCATTCCCTTTGGCAGAAATGATCCTTTCAGCAGTGAGGACCACCATCATCCGCAAAAGCATAATTTCTCCGTCCCTCTCTGTCTTTAATGCACACTCACAACCATACACATAGGTCTCATCAGGACCACTGCTTTCTCTATACCCTCTTGTATATCCACTGTGATTCTCATTTTCTGCCCACCACTTCACTATCCCCCGACACAGTCTCGGTGGGATAATAGAGAACTGAAGGTCACAACTCCCTCTTGATTTTTTTTTTTTCAGTGACTTCCCTAATACAGATACAGACAACGTGAGAACGTAGATATTACTCTCCATAGGCTCACTTACGGCTTAAGATGACAGAGATGAGAGCTGTCTCAAGTGGAAATTGGGAATCTAGCAAGGGGTGTGTTTGTGTTTGTGTGTGTGTGTGCGCTCGGATATTTGCATTCCTTATAAGCGGCCATCAGGATGCTTTTATTTTTAAGGTATCAAAGAATTTTTGAGAGGGTATTTGGGAATTGTATTTGTTATTCATTCACTGAGTGCTGATACTTTAATCCACCTTGAGATTCTGACTATAAACAAACAAATTTTTACTTACCAAATGATAACATTGACAACTATCTGATATCATTATTGTTATAGTAGCATCATGCTCCAGTGTCACTGTTCAAATATCACTGTCACTCTACAGACAGGACAGTTGGGCTGAATATTGAAATCTACCCACTGTAACTACACCAAAAAAGACACACATGAGACTTTGATATTTCCATGGAGACTGCTCTGTGACAGAGTCTAAGTTTATCCTATAGCTCCATCACACCTACAGTAACAGTGGGATGGTCTGCTTTTGCTTTTGCTGGAAAATAAGCACTTGGAATGTGTTGATGGATGTTTGTGTCTGTGTGCTCACTGAGGGTAAAGGAGCAAAAAGGGCAGGTCAACCATAAAATCTGCTGCACTGACCTAGTGCTGTGATGGGAAATAGAGCACCTGCTTGAGCAGAAGAAACAATGGGAGTGAAATTCTCATGCAGCTGGAAGTTAGAGAGGCTATGTCACATCAAACCCTGGTTTTCTTTCCATCTTTACAGATCACGTGAATGCTTTACTTAACCTATATTAATTCTCTCTTCACTGCAGTTGCTGCCTATGCTGTCAGAGCTGCTTTCTCGATTGCAGCCTATTCATTCTCATTGTTACACACCTGCCTGTCTTTATTAGTCCTCAGGGATCATTACAGTTATCAGCCCGCAGTCCATTTTAACAAAAGGGCCCTGTACTGTCAGTGGTTAACTTGGGGTTCGTGTGTGGTGTATTGGTAGCAAAACGTTCCTGTGCGCGTGCCTCTGTTTGTACACACTCGCGTGCGTCAACATGCGCGCGCACTGCCCATATCCATGCCCTTGCCTGCGTCGTGCAGCTCATTACGTTTGATCCATGCGGGGCTCCTGCGCCTGCACTCAGCACTTGGCGGACACACGCGCAGGGCAGGCAGTGGTGTGCTGCTGCTTCTGCTGCTGCTGCTGTTGATACCGCGGGGCTCAGTTCATCACAGTCCTCCTCCAGTCACGGTGAAGCAGTTTGGGATTCCTTCAGTGCTTCGGTCGGGGATGCGCATCTGGACCGGAGAGTGTCCCGGGGACAATTACGCGTGGAGGCGCTCCGCTTTACCTCTCCCTGTGCCCCTGTGTCCACAGAGGAAATAATCACACCGGTTGAGGACAGTTTGCCTTGTTTTTTTTGTTGTTTTTTTTTTTTTTTGACAGAATGGCGGGCGCAAAGTGCCTTCTGAAAACGCCGAGGTAAGAGACTGCTTGTCATCCCGGGATTTAAAAACAAAACAAAAAAACGTCGATGATCATCGTCGCACATTTCCAAACGAAATCAACATAATGTCTGTATTGGCACTGAAACTGTGTGTCTGGAATACAGTAGTGAACATTTACTTGGCAGTATTTTTGTTGTATCTTTGGTGCCACTTTAATATTTGTCTTCAATATTCCATAAATGGATTTTGATATTTGTAGCAGCCTAATAAAATATAGTACTTTAGATATTTTTACAGTAGCACTGGAATTTAATAAATGTAAGGCAGCAGCACAGTATCTATCACGTTGTATTGAATCAAGGCATAGTGAATTTTTTTGACTGTGCAAAGTATGTCAGTGAGTGTTCAGTGTTGAAAAAGCGCACCAAAATCCACGCAGTGTTGCAGTAAAGCCGCTCTCACAGTAGACTGTCAGTGTTTGTGCAGTAAACAAGATATTCCAGCTTTCCTGGCCTGAGTTAAAACTGGACTAGAAATGTTCCGTTTTCACATCTTAGTTTGCTCCTTAATAAGCTTTGGGCCTTTCTGATGATTTCCTCTGTTGTTGGCTTCTTCAGTCTACAGATCCTGAACTTCCCACACTGATTATTTAGTCCAGGTGAACGCTTTCCAAAGCAGTGAAATCCGAAGGCTAAAACAACAAAAAGTTCCCTGTTTGTGTTCCAATATAAGCTGTCCTCTGAAGTCTGGAGAAATCCTCAAACCACACAAGCTCTCACGGTAAATTACAACCGCGGACCGGGGGCTGTCCTTGAAAGCCAGACATTTTCAGGGGGTTAATTGTATCCTCACATCTGGCTTGTGCCTGCTGGGTACCCGGGGCCCCGGGAGCACGAGAGCGCGGCTACCTGTCAGTCATCCCAGTGTCGTGACAGAAAGGTCGTTAAGCGCAAAGATTAGAAAGGAGGTCGAGCGTGACAAATCAATCCTGCCAGTCTTCTTCAGTTTTCTGTGAAAATTACTCAGCATTTGCATGAACATCACAGACCGCTCAATTTGTTCTGGGTTTTTTTTTTTTTACAGTGTTTTTCACTTCTGTTTTTTTTACAGTGTCACTCGCTTCCAATTTTCTGCATGCATCCAACATATTCACCGCAGAATCATTGCCTGTGTGTGTGTGTGTGTGTGTGTGTGTGTTGGGTGTTTTGATGTGTGCCTCGCAGATAAAGCATCCTATTTAAAGCACATCACATCCACTTATCTCCAGTACATCATCTTTTTGTGTGTCCAGCCATTCACTGCAAACTCACTTTTCCCGTGACACAATTATTTACATGAGGCATGTTCATTAACTGCAAATAGATACAGTTGTGTGATCCCTGGGGGGCTTTCAAAACGGAATGCTTTTAATTTGCTTTGAAATATGTGGATTACAGGAAAAAAAACAGCTGCTCCTATTTAAATATGCATCTCTAGCCTCTTTATTTTGCAAATTGATCCTCATTAATGCCATTCCAGATAAGCTTCGATTTGGCTTATCTCAGTGAAAGCATGCACGGTGGATAACGACGGCATTTTTTTAATTTTTTTTTTTTTTTGATATGTTGTTGTTCAGCCTCGCCATAGTCTGAGAGACATTCCCATCACTACAGTTTGCAGAATAATTTTGTCTTATGCACCAAATGAAGGTCACATGTCGCCTTATCCCTGTTTGTCCTGCTTTAATCCTCTGTTGCCACTGCTGTTAAAGTCAAATTTCATGATTAGGCACAGTGACCATGAATGTTTGACACTGTAATACTTATTTACATACAGTATGTGTGTGATATTAGGTTATTATTGCACATAGAAATTGGAAACTGGCTGCAGGGTCTCCTGAACACACTGATAGCCTTCTGCAAAAAAACAAAAAACAAAAAACAAAACAAAACAAAAAACTGCAATACTCTAATGTGTCCAACATGAAGTTGGCTTTGCTTTCATGCATGGGAGAGTCTATTTCATGAGTGTATTTATGCAATTCATGCAGAGGGAGAAGACATCATAGACATCCCTTTAGAAACTTAGAAGCTACAATGGCTTCCCATAAATAATAATGTGATAAAAAGGTCTTGACATCCAAAGACCAACATCTAAAACTCTTTGTACTCCTCAATAAATAATAGGAAATGTCACCTTGCTTGGCCATAAACTGGTACGTTTCTGTGTGTGAAGTGGGGTGTTAGAAGCTGTCCTGACTCTGATTAGCTAGTCTGGGAATAATCTAGGTGAAAGAATCAAGTATTCAGCTCAGAATATTCAAATAGTTCTCCTGTCCGACAGTGGCTGTCTGGTTAATTTGCTGGAGGACTGCCACATGCCGTACTGTATGAACAAATGTGACAAGCAATGGGCTGCTCCAGTCAGAGCGGAGATAAGCCATCCTTACTGATCCCAGACTTTTTGAAAACGGGAGGTGTTGAGCGTCTTGACAAGAACTTGCTCTGACAAAGTCAACTCCATGCCCTTTTTGCCTTGCAGTAACTTCCAGTCGTCTGCCATGTTTGAAGGCTCGGAGTCTGTCGAGGTGGAGGGAGGCAGCGCAGACAGCACCGTGGCCTCGTCCATCAGCGCCTGTAAGAAGGTAAGACCAGACCTGGGTCTCGTTTGTTTTATGTTGGGATGAAAGTGTTCATCTCTCTCTATGTGTGTCTAGCTGTCTGTCTGCTCTGACCACTTCACCTTTTTTTTCTCCCTCTGTTCATGAGCCTGTGCACCTGTCCGTCATATCTGTCTCCTCGTCACTTAATCTGTTTGTGTGCTTCCAGCAGTGCAAGAGATTTTCATTTCCTCCTCCGGGGTGCTAGTGACACCCAGGGGTTGTGTAATAAGAGGAACAGCCGGGCCCTCAGGTCAGCCCAGTAGATTTATCATCTCCCAGCACCAGAGAGACAGGAGGGGAAATAGTACAGATCAGTGGGCTGAGGTGGAGGCTAGATTGAATTTCCTTTCAAAGTGTGTGTAGGTCCATTTGTGTGTGTCCCTTACTGTACGTGTATGTGTGCAGGTGGACTCGCTGGTGTGTGGTCCTAATTAGCCCAGCACTCATGATCTTAACCGACTTCCACTCCAGTGTCTTGCAGAGGCACAAGGTGACGGCTTTGTTATAATTGGGCCTCAGGCTCCGCTGACCCGTGCCAGCAACCTCCAATATGATCGCTCTCAGTGAGATCAGCTGAGTCTACGTCACCTTTACCTGGCCGTGGGCCTGCACAGATGGCCTATTCCTGAGGGTGCAAGCATAAGGGGGCATGATTTGACACTAAAAATACACAGTGAGATGAGAGAACAACACACACTTTGACACATGACAGATATTGTGTAACTGCATAAGAATTACCTTATGTATAGCATGTTATTTTAATCGTTCGTACCTGCTGTTTTTTTACACAGCAAATGTCCTCCCTCTTGGTTCACAAATGAATAGATATAAATACACTATGTGGTCAAATCCTATCATTGTGACAATCATCGGGGAAATGTTAAGATTCACCTTTGTAAATACACTGACATTGTAATGGCTGAATTTTAAAGCAGGAAAGTCAATAGTCTTTGACAAGTGAGTGATCAGCAACACACTTGCTTGTCATTGACAAAAGCCGCTGTGTGACTGTAGGTTTCATACAAAAAGGCCTCATTAAAGTGTCCCCCCGGGGAGGAGACAATAACTGTTGTGTATATATAATGTGCAGTGTCTGGTTAGCTGACAGATTATTGATCCTGTGTCGCGGACACTTATCCTGAGGCAAAGGTTCTGGAGAAAGGTCAGTTGATCCCATCAAGCAGAGGGACACACACACACAGAGGCTGGCAGATGAAAGTGAATGGGTGACTCAGACGGTGTGTGTGTACATGTGTGTGTTTCTTTGTGTGGAATCATACAGTATGCTCCATGCGTGTCCATGTGTGGTGTGCTTTCAGTTCTGCTGTACCTGAGCTGGGTTTTTATCTGTGATCTGCAGGTGCTGTGCAGTAACAGTGTGCTGGACTCGTCCGAGTACTGGCTGAGGAATGAGAAGGCTCTGTGCAGATTGGGCCTGCTGGACGACGACACGGAGGGCAGCTGCACCATGGTGAGTAGCATACTGCGGGTGATGAAACATGTGCACTTTTGGCAACAAAGATGGACCAAGTCATCATGTTTAAGGCCTCAAATGACAGAAGTAACGGTTTGGACTGTGAGGCCGAAATAATGTGGGATGACGTTTAAAAACCGCACTCTCTTCAGTCTGCTTCCTCTGAGTGGCTTGTAGGCATGGAGATGGTGAAAGAAATGTTGTTGCAACAGGTTGTTGATGCTTTCTTGCTGCTATTTAGCTGATGGGTTTTGCTCATGAGGGTTGATGTGCATTGTGTTGAGAGAAAGCGATGACAAAATGGGTGTGAGTTAGCCCAATACAATGGCTATGTTGACATTACTAGGTAGTGCAACTAGAAGATATTAGTTACCTTTCTCTAAAAAACAAAGATATCTAACAGTGGATGTATAATTGTTCTGTATTTTTTCTGTTGCTGCGATTTTTCCATAGTGTCGAAGTAGAAACTTAAATACTCAATATTACTTTATATGCAGCAACAGCTGGTGCGTGGAGTTACTGGGAAAGGCAGAGTTGCTGTTACATACAAATACATCTGAACATCTGTGATATTCCCTGTGTAGCTCCACGCTTTCATAGCTAGCCACATTGCAGCTCTACTGGAGCAGTTGGCATTAAAAAGAGACATAATAGCACGCAACTTCCCATGTTGCTGCGGTCATGTGATGTTGTAGTTCAGGGTGTGTCAGTGCTTCATGTACTCGATGGAAAGGAAATATCACCGTAAATGACAATTCATTCACAAATGACAGATCCATAAACAATGTTACCTCTGATGTTTGTGCTTTTCCACTTGCTCATGTTGGCATTGTTGCTGGTTCTGTGCATGAAAAGAGGGGTCTGGCTTGTGTTTTGCATTCTTGAAAATGGGTTTGAAAAGTGCATTTAGTATGCATTTATTTTTGCTTCCAATTATTGAATATAATTTCTCATAAGAACTTTGGTGCTTGAAATAGACCAGAAGTTTTTTTTTTCTTTTGAGCAGATGTTGTAAACTATGCAGTTTCATTCTGCAGTGCAAAGATTGTCAAAAGCTCAATTTAGTCTCAGCAGGTCCCTGGTAATTGAGCTATTAAAGGAGGATGGTTTTGCATGATGCAGCATCTCATATCTGTTAATTTTATCACACACTGTGACTGAAAAGAAAAAAGCTGTCATATCGGAAATGGTCTTTATAGTTCATCTCTGCTGTTACACAAAGGTCTCGAAGATTTAGTGAGCTTGACTCTCTTCCGTAAAGTCCTCTATCTGCCTCTACCCACTTTCTTCTTTCAGGACTCTCAGTGTGACAGCATCAGTTCAGGCTGCCAACTCAACTTCAAGTGACCTTACAAGAAAAATTAAGTTATGCCTTTGAAATTGGTTTGGCTGACAACAAGAATGCTGCACTACTGTACACAGTTGTTTAATACATCTATTTTAATCACATTGATTTTTGTGTATGTGTTGAATACAGTTACCTGAAGATAGTAATCAGCTGTGTGTGTAGCAGTGCTTTTCAGCATGATAACATTCACTTAATGAAAGCTATTTAAGCCTCAATTAGACTGCTTAATGATAAAAATGGTTTGCTTTACTCTGAGTCTTCTACTGTATTTACAGTGTTTTAATCACTGTAATCATCACCCTCTATTTTATTACCATGGTTACGAACTCAAAGATTATTAATCACAATCTGCAGCTCTCTGACATACAAACATCAACATGACAAGTTGTGGCTGGTATTGTTTTTACCGTGTGAGTCTGTATGGCAAAATGTGGTCCTGAAGACACCTACTGTGGCAGGAATTACCACAGAGGCACTTTTGAGTAATTGGACAGGTGTTTATATGTCAGTGTAGATCATCTGTCAGTAGAGCGACATATAAACTAAACTTTACCCCTCTGGACTAGATTGTTTTAAGTCACAGATGGCTGTATCCCAATCCTCTGTAAGACATTACAGGCCATCTTGAAATGGGATCACACCAACCACAATGCCTGTCAATAATGTAGTAATGACTACTGAGTGCTCATGGGTTGGAACGTCAACATGTTGATGGGCGCGTGGTGTGATCTCATCGAAAGATGGTCTGTAGTACATAATGTTGTTAATGAGCCATTTTCGGGCTCTCTTTGCCTTCTGTTCAGTGCATGCTGTGATAGATTTAGCTGAAATACAAATCGTGAAACATCATGATGAAATTTTGATGGTTATTTAAGTTGACATAGAGAAGCAGACTCTTACATCTTGTAATCAGTCTTTATAATTCTAACTACTGAGCTTTTGGCGACAAGCTCATGTCTTTATATGTCTTTGTAATCATGGTGTTTTTAGTCTGAACACTGATTTTCACCATTACACCAAAACTCCATCCAGGCCTCCAGCACCATTTTCACATTTCCCTTCTTTACACATTGTTATGTATCAAAACATTTTCAGACAAGAACATTGAAGGCAACTCACTATAAATGGCTTTTTAAAAACATATAAAATGACTTTAAAGAAGGATGATTATAGTCAACACAAATTACTCATGCATTGTCCTCCAAAACATATTTTTAATTTGACGTTTAGCAAAGGTATTCTTGACACTGTGGATGTGGGAATTTATAAAATACATCAAGAAAGAGAGCTAAAAAGAGAAAGGCTTTTAGCTGCAGAGGACGCACATGCTTAATCCTCTCTGTCACCCAATTCTGATGTGTCACCTTTGATCACTCATTCATTTTACATTGCAAGTTAAGCATGAATTGCATTCAGGATTTACGCCACACAGGCTTGTTGTATGTTGGGAGGAATAACAGGCGAGTGTATCAGTTCAGTTTTACAGCAGGAGGTGGTATGTGTTGTGTGATATCAATTGGATCAATGCTCTAAATAAATGAGTACCAAACCCAGAAGTTTTTTTTTTTTGAGGAAGATGAGATTTGCTTCAGTGTCCCTGTTGTTGGCAGGTCTCATTAAAGCACGCACCTGAAATACATAATCGCCTCTCCATAATAACATCATCTGAAATGTCGTTTCTCCATAAGAATGACATATCCACCCACACTTCACTGATAGCCTAATAATAAGCCTGGATTTCATTCCCTCAGGGGTGAAGTCAGTTTTTTTCACCTTTTGCTGCAAAATATCTTCCGTGCTTCCCTCTTTGCTGCTTTCAAGGGTTTTTCTGAAATCATACCTCTAGACTCAGAGCAGAGCTATGTCTGAGCCATGACCTACACCTCACCGATCAGAGCCTCGACTTAGTGATCCAGGTTTAATTGCAAGAGCAGTCTCACAGATCTGGATTTAAAAATCTTCACATAGAGAAATCCTGAAGCACAGTACAAGCATGACCTTATGCATGGCTGTAGACTACTTCTCCAGCTCTTTTAATTCATAGCACAGTTAATGTCTTAATGGCAGGTCAGTGTTAAGAATAATGAATAATAAAACAGCGATTAAACACGGCAAATACCATAACAGGGGTTTCAAGCCTTATTTTAATGATGCCATTAAAAGTTCCTACAGTTTGTACTCACCACAAAATCATTATGTGAGCAGGAGTAACTTTTTTATCTTTAACTCCTCCGTCATGAACTGTAGCTGGTCTGTCATCTGCAGAATAAATGCCAGTAACACACAAGTGTTTTGACATTTTTTTCTCCCTAAAACATGCCTCAAGTGTTTGATAATCATTGCCAAGGTAACAGGAATAGCAGTAATTAGCAATGAGCACCATTCTCACACCTCATGTCACACTTCATAAGTGTGAGCAGCCACATCCTGAATTGAATGTTCCTGAAACCTCCAGACACCAGCTGTATCATCTAGGACAAGATGTACGTAAGACTCAAACAGCTGTGTGTGAGGTCTATGCAAGAGCTTCTCAAGTTTCATCTTATTTCATGGGTATACAGATAGAGCCCAATAAGGTGGATTTATGCATTGTAACTCAACGCCTTTCCTCTTCATCGTTGTTTACTTGAAATGCTGTTTGCAACGAGTGCCAACCTGAGAACAAAGACATCACTCGTGCCGTCCTTGTTTCCGCAGAACAGGCCCCACTTCTCAAACTCCTACCTGTGTTTGGGATTATGTGGACAGTTTTATCTTCATTGTTCTCTTTGTGAAATGTAAAAACAAAAGCAGCTTCATCTTCACAGTTTTTGTTTAAACAAGACAATGGTCATTTGTTTTCTTAACTCTGCATCTGTTTTCTATGAATCGGGGGTGGGGGGGTGGAGGGCGAGCAGATGCAGCCTGTCCTCCCCGCAGTATCGCTCTTGGACTTTTGACGTGACAGATTGCTCTTCTGACTTTCAATTCTCCATTCGGCTTTTCTGCGGTTTACGCAGCCAATCAATCAAACGGGAGCTCACGATTGATGACAGTGTGTGAGAAATAAATTCTCTTGTCCTGGCCTGAACTGTACTGGGAGGCAGAAAAGACAGCTGAGAGTGGAAAACAGAGGGGGAGAAAGAGAGGGTGAGACAATGAACGCTGATCCTGAGAGAATGAGAGGAGTAGCCACAAAACCACACACAAACAGCGGAAACTCTGTTAGTGGAGAGTGATATAAAAAGACGCAGACCACAGGGTAATGAAGAGAGGACTTTGATTGTTTTCATTTTGTTGACTTGGCCTTTTTTTTTAGCTTTAATTTGACCAAAGCAATTACTGTATTGAATGGAGTTTTTGAGGGATTTGGTTAAAGGTTAAAAACAGCGTACTCTTATTTTACTGGAAGCCAGCTATTTAGGGATACACCAAATGAACCCAAATTAGCTCCATTAGGTTGAGTTTTCTAAGAACCGTTTGTTTGAGAGTCAGAAAATTCAGTGTTTATGTATTCAGGAACAGGAATAGTCCCAAACAGTGAGTGCAGAAGGCCAAAAAACTGAGAGCTAAATAAAAGATAAAAGCTTTTTATGTGTTTCGCTCTATCACCCACCTCTGGCTGCATCATGTTGTCACCTTTGATCACTCACTCATGTTTTAATGCATGAAGTCACAGAGAAGTGTCATGTTGCTGTGATAGTCACACTGAATTCCATCACACCCCTGAGAGATTTGACAGGGTGAACGTTTTGAGGAGGAAGATGGCACCTTTATTTTTTTTTTCTTTGCGATGCAAATAGTTTCCTAATCTCTGCATTTGATTTACGTCTTGTATTTCCCTCTTATTGATGTATTTATTTAACTTCTATGAGTGTACACCTTAGGTTGAAACAGAGTGAGATAAAAAATTAAGCAACAAAAGAAAAAAAAACAAGAGGGAAAGCAATAAAAACTTGCAGAAGTCAGTATGATATGAGTGTACAGAATAGTTTTTATTTTTATTTTTAGCAAATCTATTCAGTGAACTAAGTCTGCAGTGTCCCTCCTCAACACTGTCCATTCCTCTCTGTTGTCTTCCTGCTTTGAACCTGTAGTCCCCTGGAGGAGAGTGATCCATTCGTCACCGGATTCAAACACTTCACACTAGGTAGTGTGTTGTGTCCTGACCTGTCCCTTCCCAGCCCAGAGAGAAGGAGAACAGAATAAATATTCTGTCAAGTGCGGCAGGAGCTCTGACTTACAGCAGGATCAGGGCAGGAAGACAAACCTTCTCCTTCCTTCTTAAACCTAAACCTCTCCTCTGTGCCTTTTACTGTAGACTATCCGTCTGACGTGATGAGAATCTGCAGTCAATGGTCTGAAGTGTGACCTCTTTTATTAACAGTAGAAGTCCTCTTCTGGTTAATACTAGTTTTCATGTGTCATTAAAAGTGAATATCTGTAAAAAGAGGAGTGTAGAGATGACTCTATGGTGCAGGCAGGGCTGGATTAATATGCTTGGAGGCTGCAGGGCAAAAGTGAGGTGTGGGGGGCCTGGTCCAACCTCCCCTCCCCAATCAGTTTTAGATATTTTGATTGATTTTAGGCAAATTTATTTAGGAATATGCACCCTATAATAATAATATCAAGTCATACAAAGCCCAGACAGAGACAGAACAGTGTCCCTGGGCACATAATTGATATTTTACAGATTTGTTTTTGGAGGATTTGATTTCTGTAGAAAGAGGAAAATAACTTCTGTGCGTCCAGGATCAATTGATAAGGTAATAAAGTGACCGTACGCATTATTTTTTGTGTCAAAGAAGTCAGTTTAGTGTTAAGTTACTCTTTAAATACAGACATCTTATTTGATATGCACTCTTATCCGGAGATAAAATAAAAAATGTTCTTATGGTGACACATAGCATTGAAAACACAGTGGAAAACATTGTGATGAAAACATGTCTTAGCACTTCTCCAAATGTGAAAACAACACATTAAAATTTATTCATTTCAAAGTCGGCTGAAGCTCCTAAGCATCCACCAATCGACTGCTCATCACCTGCTGTTAGCCAGTTTCATCATAGCCCTTAAGAGGTTTTTTTTAATTGTTTTTGTTCTCTTGTATGATCATATGAACATATTTCTCTCCATATTTACTGATAAATGTATGATCCTCTGGTGAGTATATGCATTTTCTGACCCACAGGGGAATGTATACACTCCCCAGAGACACTATACATCCTCTGTTTTTTTA
Organism: Lates japonicus; assembly: GCA_033238685.1. NCBI lineage: Eukaryota > Metazoa > Chordata > Actinopteri > Centropomidae > Lates > Lates japonicus. The sequence continues at coordinate 3,463,940 of BRZM01000029.1, read as the reverse complement.
CATATCCCATAACATATCCATATTATTCATGCCGTGAGAAGAACCCGGGGCTCCAAGCTGAGCAACTCACAGCCAAGCATTATGAGGGCATGTGTGTATTTGATATTCAGCACTCATAACACTGCATATAACCTATTTCTTTTAGCGGTGAAGAGGCACGGCTATTGATCAAGTACACACTGTTTTCACATCTGTATTTGAGGGATGGTACATCCTACAATATCTCAGCATGTACTTAACGTTATGAACACAAAGTAAGGCTGTCCGCAGTACGTGAGATCAGCATGCCTGTCTGGTCTTTACACCAGCACCGTGTAGCTTGTGGGTCACATCACAAAGTTAATATGGCAGACTCACTGAGCCTTAATGCTGTTTCCCCCAAACTTAATTTGAATTAAATTAAACTTAAAATGGGGTATAATTAAATTGGCCAACCACTGAAATAAGTCAAAACACTTTGCAATGGAGGGAGCTCTGTTGAACCAGAAGGGTGTTAATTTAGGACAGCCACAGAAGACAATGGCAGTATTAATGCAAGGGTAAAGGAACTTAACTACAAATGTGTGATCAATAGGTGCATGTAGCATGTATAACGCCAGAGACTGTGAGGAGTTGTTTCAAGTAGCTGTATTTTATTGTTGCATTTGTAAGAAAGACAACACAAGAAACAAGCACGTAGTAAAATGAAGGGCTAAATATGCAGCATAAGAAACATAGTTTTGTGTTTCATATCATTAAAAAGAGCAAAAAAAAGAGCCACAGTTAAGGGAAAAAAGGGAGACAGAAGGAGTGAAAGCAGCAGCTGTGTGTGGGAGGATCAGAGTAGTGAGCAGAGAGGGAGGGCGGCTGAGGAGGAGTGAAGCTTTGATGGACAAAGGAGACTGAAATGTTTGTAATGGTTTCTTATATTGACCACGTCTGTGCACATAATATTGCATTGAAACTGTGGCTAAGTATCTGCATAAGCTGTTTTTGGAGGTGTGTGTTTGTTTTGTGTGCATGTGTGTGCGGGGGAAAGAAAGAAATCTGCCTGCCTGACAGTTTTGTATGTCCAAGGCCAAATAGGATTTTATGCATAAATAAATTGGGACAATTGAACCCTTGTGTGTGCATCTGCATTGTCAGTGCCTTGGACGCACATACACTGTACCTCCAATAATAACATTCTGTGGCTGAATCTGGCTGTTGGGTCTGTGGATCAACACCCCAACCAACTGAGTGGTTGCAAAAACAACATAACAGCTACTGAGCTCACACATCAACAGAGCTACCGTCAACTCCATCTGCTGATGGAAAATGTGTAATATGGTTGAAAGCTGGTTTATTTACTAGTTACACTGAGAAGCTGTAACCTCTTTATTTCATTGCATTGGGAACAAAACACTAACAGTGACCCTGCATGGTCTTCCCTTCAGAGGCAGTCCCTAAGATGCCTTTCATGTTACCTTACAGAAAGATTTATTCAAGCATTCACATCTGAGGCTGTTTGTGAGATCCCCATTGCTGCTTGTCCAGTTTGGTCTTAGCAGCCTATCAGCACAGGTGGTCAGTCACCCTGAGTTTCACTTTGGCTGGCTGGGCCAATGTCAAGCACAGCTGTAGCTTTACATGAGCTGAGTACCTACTGAAGTGAGAAAGTTTGGAGAGACACTGAGATCTCTGCTGCGGCTACAGTTTGAAACATGATGCAGTGGGAGAATACAGATGTTTATATCAAGAGGGTTGAAAGTAGATATATAGTTTTTGTATGGACATAATAAGTATTTAAATTTGATACTGATTTTGATGCTCTGTATCTGCTTGATCTGTTAAATAAGTTCACCCTAACAAATCGAGAGGCGATAATACGTCAGTGTTGTGTTTACAGCTTGTTTCTGCTGCCCCCACGTGGCCCAAAAAATCTGTTTTTGTCGATTTAACTGTGTCACTTTAGTCGTCCAAACTTACCTTCAACATTACTTCTCCTAACAGTGTTGTGACTACCTATTTCTCTTGTCTGGAGTACTTTTAAAGCCCTTGAGTGTATCACTTTGCTTTCACTGTATCAATTTAGCCTCACATCAAGCTATTGCTTTCACCCTCTCTTTCTTTCACTCTCTTGCTCTTTATAGTCCTTGGCCGATGTTTACGTGGTCAGTCCTTCAGAAACAGGCTGGCCCGAGCTTGCGCCGTCTAGTATGTCTGTGAAAAAGTGATAGAATCAGAGCATGTCCCTGGGCTCGTCTCACACATGGACACAGAGATGACTAGATGGTTCTCTGCATCCCAAATTTAGAACAACTGCCTCTTGGCTCTCGCCGTCTGATGGGGTTAAATTGCTTCAACCCTTCTCAAGGTCAAAATCGTGGATCACTCGCCCCGCTTTTTCCTCAAACTGTGTGTTATCTGCAGGCGAGGTGTTGGCAGGCGGAGGGGGGGAGGTGTTGTCGCTGCTTTTCTGGGATGATTTCCAGTATCGGTACAAGTACTGCCGAGGTTCTCCTGAGCAAGGGCATCATACCTCCTGTTCTTCTGTTGTGGTGTGAATAGAAATTGAAGAGCTCTGCAGCCAAATTGCTTGTACATGTATTATACAAACATGCTTTATTTCTACAACAAAATAAAACAAAAATTCATTATTCCACGCCAAGAACAGCATCTAAGTTCACAGTAGAATGACTCAACTAAGGTCAGTGCGTGGTAAAATCAAGCCATTGTCTTTGTTTTCAGTAAATGGTGCAGAATAATCTCAGGTCTAATGTGTATGTCATTGACATTTAATAGCTATTCTGACAAAAAGGTCCTCATCACATTCACTAAACTGATCTGAACAACAGACAAGCAAATGAGCAAACTGTTTGCACTCCTCAGGCTGTTATTTTGAGGGAAGGGTAACAAAGGATGAAGCCTCTTGGTATTCAGAGAAATGTTACAGGTGACATATGCAGTCCATGAAGGGCAGAGGAGGAAACACACACACACACACACACACACACACACACACTTAGTTTGATCAGGGTGAAACAGGAAAACCTTTTCAAATATTCTGTCATTGTCAGCTGTCATTGACTTCACATTTTTTATACTTGACTGATTCCCATTTCCAAGCGGCAGTTTTCATCACATTAGACGTGATAGTTTGGAAAATATTATGTTTGACTGGAGGATACCAGATTGGAGGTGAGGGGGGAAATTGGCCTGTCCTGAAAGTGCTGCATTACCGCCTCAGCTGAAGGACATTTTGGCTCATGCGATCTGGCTTTGCATGTAGTTTTTGTTGTTGTTGTTCCCTGGTTTTGTTCCTTCTTAGCTCTCACTTTGATGAAGCAGACCCCAACTTTCTTTTAAAGGAAGGGAAAATGCAAAGTGCAGCAAAATTACAGCCCTATTCTGAAATATAAACTCACGAGTATATTGACCTATTTATTGCAGCAGTTTTTTTTTGTTTTGTTTTTTTGCTTCGCTTTCAGATCTGCAGCTAGAAAACAGACAAAAAACATGACATGATTTTTAAAAGAGAAAACAGTAAGGAATATACATAAACCCTGATGCTGGATCTATTGTGGTGTCTATACCTTGACATGACTCTCTGGGAATAGATCTTGCTGAATACAACACAGATAAATGAAAAGATTAAAATTATGCTATCTCACAAGCACTGAGAATGCTTAGAAGCCTGGCAGGATGAATCAAGTGCACCTCAGGTAGTTCAAGGGAAATTATTTCAAACAGTGATGTGTGTCAAGATGTGATTATTTGAAACTATATATATATTTTTCGCAGCTTTAGAGAGCAGAGAAGGGGGGGGTAGCAGCAGGTAGAGCGGATATGGAGATGGCAGAGGTAAAAGAGAGACAGCAGGATCCCACCTGTGCATGTTCTGCATTGGAAAGACTCAGACTGTCTCAGTGAGTCACATTATGTCTAGGTTTGATTAGCGATGACAAGCATGGTAGCATTCAGATGTTAGACATATATAGAAAAGTATATGTTCGTGACTGAGACATAAAAATGTGACTTCTCCCAGAGCACTTCACGGTACCCTGCACACACACAAGTGGGAACTAACTCCCCCTTCTCCCATCAAATGCTGTTGGTGTCGTGCTTTATCCTTTTAGCCACACAGGACTAACTTGGCTATGCCAACTTAGATCAGAGGCTGTGCGCTGTAGAATCAAACCGCAGACGTTGGACAGTCCCAGACTCCCAGCACTGACATGAGGACTCCATCACAGACCATTAAACCTGCAGCCAGAGGCGAAGGCAAGTAAGATGGGAAGAGAAGGGTGCACCAAGTGTGACGGAGGCAGAGTGAGAGTGGAGGCAGAGGGAGAGGAAAGCGGAAAAAGAGAGACAGAGATGGTTTACACCTGCTAGCAGCCCCTGAGAGACATGGACATCTTCTTAGAAAGGGCTCTGCCAGTGAGAGACAGTACCTTACAGTGGTTATTCAGACACGACAGACCCCTTCTGTAGTTTTTGAATGGTGAGTTACTCAGAGGAAAGCTATCATTCTGCCTGGTTTGTTGGATTTGTGACAAAGACGTGGCACTTCATAGTCTACTCCAGCGCAGCTTTTGTGGTAAAATCTACTTGTCACTATAATGCTCTGTGTGTCTCTTTCTCTCTCTCAGATCTGTTTTGTAAATCTGGACCCTCAGAAAACGGACTGTCGTGACGACAAAAGCATCAAGGTGAGCTCATCCTCATCGGCGCTCATTCTTTCCCTCCTTTTGCCCCTCCTGCGTGCTCCCATTTTCTTTCCCACCCACTTTTCATCTCCCAGGAGTTCATTGTATTTCACATATAAACATTGGCTCAGTTGCCATGGATTCAGGATCATTACCCAGAATTAGAGGGCTGATTTGTTTAGATAATATGCAGATTTTGCAGCCTTTTGCAGCTGGTGGTGGCAGCGGTGGGCGATCAATAATCATTCCACATGGATCAAGACTTCTCACAGGAAGGATTTTATAATTATGTGTCTCTGAGTTAGAAGCACACCGAACACATTATGCTCAGTTTTGAAGTTACATGAAGAAAAGCTTTTTTTGTTATCATCTTGCTTATCTCCCTGTGCTCGGCATGTCTCCTGCAGAAACTGGCATCAGTGTCTCCAGATCTGCCAAAGCTTGTTGAATTACTTACCGTCCACCAGCCGAAAGAAAATGAGATCCTACTGCTCGGTGGCCTAGAAGCCTCAGACGCCTGCCAAACACACCCACACTTCCCATCTCAGGTGAGTTTGCAGTGAGGCTTTCAAATCCTTGCAAGCACTTTCAGCCTTTGAATTAACTGGCCTGGAGTACGAGGCAGAGAGTGCAAGCTGTTCTTTACTTTTGTACAGCAATTTTGTGTGATTAGATTTGAACCTTTTGTGCTGGAAAAAATCCAAAGGGGGAAGCACATTCATTTTGTCTTGTCATTCTCCCCCTTTCACTCCAATAATAACATCTCCACGTCTTCCGTAGTATAGAACTACACGCTACACAGAAAATCAATATTTGCATATACAGGAAACAATAAACAACTTCACAACAAACATTTTACATTTTCATTTCGGAATCCTTTGAAACTTTAAACATACATAAAAATTAAACAAACTATTACGGCTGACTAATATCCTGTTGTGTTTTTATTGGAGTTTATCTTTAAATATAGTCGTCTCTTCCAGCCATTGACCATCTCAGAGACTTTTTGAAACTCACCAACTACATCACTGCATAAAACCACTGTTAGAATCAATGCGCAGCCTGAGGAGTCTGCAGAGACAATTAAACTTGCATGAGCAAGTCCAATGAGTTAATAGTATATTGAATAAAACAGGGAAGAACAGGCATGGGAACTACTTCAACTCACTAAAGATTTAAGATGTTTCTGATATTATATATCAGACAGTATATATCTCATTTGTGATTCTGTGTGTGTTGTTAACTGTGTGTTTATGCATAATTGATGTGTACCTTTGTGTGTGTTCACAGGAAGAACTTTGTATATGATGTGTGTTTATGTGTGTGCATGCATAATTGGTATCTGTACATGTTCCATTCAGGGCGGGCAGCAAAGAAGTACAGGAGTGTGCCTGGTTCAGTGTTCAGGGCAAAGACGCTCCACCCAACCCGGCAGCATCATCTTTGAGATCAACAAGTTCCTGATCGGCTTGCAGTGGGGAAACGAGCGGCAGCATCAGCAGGGCCGAGCAGCAGGTCAGCGGGTCGAGGACGACACCAATCGCTCCATCTCTTCCATAGAGGAAGACTTCCTGACTGCTTCAGAACACCTTGGAGATGACAGCGAGGATGATGGCTTCAGAAATGGTCAGCCTCATTGCTTCCACCATAATTTGTTTTCAACTGCATTTGTGTGTCACTTGTCAGGATCTCTCAGATGGGTTTTTGACATGCTGTATTGCTGAATACCATTTCATCTTGAACCACTGTGCTTAAATAAGTAGAACATTACAGATGAACATTACACATTACAGACATGATTGTCTGTCACTGTGTATTTTGATAGAGATTAAGATAGACATTTATGCACTTTTTTATGCATTGATTGAAGCTTAACATTTATATAAATGTTATCAGGCATAGCTTAATTAATTATAGCTGCCTTAAAAACACTGTGTGTGACCCAGTGTACAACAGCACATCTACTTTTAAGGACAACAGTTTCATCGCAAAGTGAGAAACAGTGAAAAGCCACATTGACAGTATTAAAAAAGTCAACTACTCTGACATTGCTGACATCAAACTAGAACTGGCTATTTAATATTGTAAACATTATTGTATTTGTTTTTGTTTTTATTGAGCAGACATCAAGTTTAAAAAACTAATACAGCACATTTAGTAGAATTTAATCCTGTATTTCCTGCTGGGGTTGCAGCAAAACAACTGAGGTAGTTGTATAGCAAGCACTGAAAGATGTCCATAGTGACTGAGACTGTGTAACACAAGAGAGAAGTATATATTTATTGCCACTGTGTTACCCCAGTGGTGAAATGTGTTTGATGAAAATAATTATCTGAAATTGAATGGGACAAACAAGACATAACCTAGCTCAGTGAAGGGTAAAACAGGGTAATATTCTTCTCTTGCCATGACACTTTGGAAACTGATGGAGCTACTTTCTAATCAGAGTGGACATTTTTCATTCCCTGTGTTTCTCTATTTTCCCCCTCTCTCTTTGCAGAGCCAGAGAGTGGTGATCTGGCAGAGAGCTTGGTAGAGGTTGCACAGAAACACTGTGTCAGACTTGCATGTCAGAGGGGACAGCTGGCCCATCACCAGAGCAGGGAGGATGTTGAGGTGAAGAGGGAAGGGCATCAGCGGGCAAGCCTCCACACTAAGGAATCAGCTGGTCACTACGCCACCAACCTGGCAGAGTCAGTACTACAAGACGCCTTCATACGCCTCTCTCAAGATGAAACCTCCTTTGTCTCTGAGGCTGCTGTCAGTGTGTCCCTTGCAAGTCGTCCGTCCGACTCCACCGGTCCTTCAAAGACCAAAGAGCCTTCCCGGCAGCGCGCCTGCTCTTTTGAACTCCCCAAGATTGTTATAGTTCAGAGCCCAGACAGTTCTGATGGAGCTGCAGAGTGGCCAGAGACCCAGGTGTCTCATGTGCCCGACCAGGATATCACTGCCAAAGCCAGAGAGATGCCAGAGAATGGAACACAGGCTCATATTCCCCACCACAATGGAGGACACTCATCCAAGCATGTAGAGGTGGCTTTGGCCTGTGCTGCCAGTGTCATTGGCACCATTACTACACCACAGCTGACAGAACAGCTCGCCATGGAATCGGCTTCAGAGGATGACACAGAGGAGGATCTGCAGGACGCGGAGGAGAGAGGTGACTACTCCCTCTCCTCAGCCATGTGTGGCATGGCTCAGGTAGCTGGTGCTGTAGCAGCTGTGGAAATAACGGAGGAGTCAGGGGAGAGCGGTGATTCTGATGCAGATTCCGCTGAAGTCTACACAGCATCCCGGGGTCTGATGTCTGCCGCCGAGGCCTCTGCAGCCTTCACACTGCACTGCAGCGTGGCAGAGGGCACCAGCGTCGAAGCGTTTCGCGCCAACATTGCTGAGGTCCTACACAGGGAAGCAGCAGAGGTGCTGACTCAGCCACAAGGCTACAGAAGTGTGGCTCACTTGCTCGAGGCCACACATAACAAGATAGTAGATGGCATTACTTGTCCAAAAAAATCCTACATGGATGAAAGAGAGGTGGATGACTTAATAAATGAGGTTGCAGACAGCCTGTTTAAGCATGCTTTAGAGAAAGCAAAAAAGAAAAAAGAACTTGAAGGGACTGGAAAAGATGCACCAAGCCTTCAGGTTTGTCTGCAGGACAGTGTAAACAATTTGCTGTTTGATATCCTTTGCCTGACACAGAAAAAAATCAGTCACATCTCTAGATGTGACCAAGGCTCAGTTGAGACACAAGAGGGTGATACTTGTGCTAGGGAGCCTGCTACCACCAAGGAGAGCAAGGATCCATTAAGTCAATTACAGTGCTTAGTTGACCATAGCCAGCCCACTAATAGTGAGAACCACAGCAGCACGCTGCACTGCACAGATAAGCTTACCATGTTTCCTGGGCCAAAGGAGAAATACGTGCTTGAGGAAAATGATCTCACTGCATCTTCTTCCATAGCACACAGCAAAGAGCAACAGCAGCAGTCCTCGTGCAGACAAAGTCACTCTAAATTCACCTCCTTGCCTGCCAAGGACTTCACTGACCACCAACAGATCCAGCAGGGCAGTGGTGCCATCAGAGACCCTTTGAGTGAAATCTCAGTTCACAGCACAGAGAAGAGGGGGCGACTAGTGACAGGAAGTGACAGCAGACAGGCCTCCCTCACCCCCCAGTCCTCCCTCAACTCTTGCAGTTCTCTGCTCTCCTTGAGAATGGACTCAGAATCCAGGACACCTATTACCTGTTATGCTGATGATTTGGCTGCTACAGTGGTGTCTATGGCCACAGAACTAGCAGCCATTTGCCTGGAGAACTCCACTGGGAAACAGCCTTGGTTCTGTGCCCTAAAAGGGACATCTACTGAAGGGCCAGAAGCCTACTTGATCCCTGCTTGCCGCACAGTACTCAGGAGGAAAGAGGGTCAGAACAGTAATGCCGCCTCCAAGAAACATCGGGCACCACGCCTGAGTGAGATAAAGAGAAAAACAGAGGAGCAACCAGAGCTGATGGAGCGGCTTGTGAACCGGGTGGTGGACGAGTCAGTGAACCCAGACGAACCGCAGGATCCATTTGCTCTCTTTGCCTCAGAAGTCACAGCCAGGATCATGAACTGCCCTGAGCTCAATGTGGTAGACACTTCCAAAACAGGCCAGCCACGCAGCAGGTTGCAGTGTGAGAGGTGGAGCCGAGGGAAGGCATCCAGCTACGAGAGCATTCCAGAAGAAGACGCAGACCCCTCAGGTACACCCAACACCCTAGGGCCTGGCAGTCGGTTAGGTCAGAACTTGAGTCGTGGTAGCTCAATCTCTAAGCAGTCCAGCTGTGAGAGCATCACAGATGAATTCTCACGGTTCATGGTAAACCAGATGGAGACTGAGGGCAGGGGCTTTGACCTTCTGCTGGACTACTACGCAGGGAAAAACGCCAGCAGCATTCTGGCTGCAGCTGTGCAACAGGCTGCATCAAAGAAAAATGGTCACCTGAATGTCAGGGCCTCCTCCTGCCTGTCCAAACAGTCTAGCACAGAGAGCATCACAGAGGAGTTCTATAGGTTTATGCTTCGGGACATGGATAAGGAAAATAAAGAGTATGGCATTGCCAAGACTAAAGAATGGAGCAACAGCCTGTTTCCCCCTTCTCCTAGGACACCCTTCTGCATACGACAGTCTTCAGTCCCAGACCGGCGCTCCTCAGACTCGCGGCTGACTGTCAACTCACCAATTAAAGCCAACTCTTTTGACGGATTTGCCCGCAACGTACACGGAGACACGCTGAATATCTACCCCACCAACTCAGTGTCAGCCATGGGATTGTGTAAGTCAGATTCCTGCCTCTATCAAAGGGGCAAGACTGACCAGATTACTGATATGCTGATTCATGAGACCTGGTCCAGCTCTATTGAGTCCTTAATGAGAAAGAACAAGATCATTGCTGATCCAGAGGACAGTATTGAGCTGGAGGCCGCAGGAGACTCCCAGCCCCATGTGCAGCAGTTTGCCAATCGCCTGGCAGCTGACATAGTAGATATTGGCAAGTCTGCACTTGGGGGGCAGCAAGATGTAGCTGGGGGCACGCCTGGGCCTTACCCACAGCCGCACATGCCTGTTGGCGAAAGAAGGAGGGGGTTCAAACAATCTCACCTAAGTTGTAGTCGGAGCAGGTCCAGCCAGGAGCAAGCCATTACTGGAGTAGGGTCTGGGGCTAGTGACAACAGCGTGCCCCGCATGAGGAGCCCCAGAGATGTGCCGCTGATCCACATTGAGGGAGATCAGAAGGATGAGGAGACTCTTTCAAACCTGGATAGGACAGGAGGAGGACCCCAGGAACCCCCCACAGACATGTCCGCTACCAAGCGAACGGAGAGAGCTGCAGCAAATGGCAGCAGGTATTACACTGCTCACAGTCCCATGCATTTAAAAGTCAGACCCTTCCTTCAGGCACAAAGTTTTTTATAGGCCAGCAGCAGAATCATCATACTGTAGATGTGAAACGTAGAGATGAATCTGTCTGACAAGAGTAAGAGAGAAAAATTAAGAATTACGTGGTTATTTTTAAAATAAACATTAAACATCTAAGAGAGTCAGCACTAAACAAACAAATTCCAGGCCCTACAATTGTCCAAGCGTACCAAAGCTATTTTTAGAGGTTGATCAAAGAATGGCAGGCACACAGAGGATCCATTCACAGGGAAAACTCATCTATTTTAGCAGTGTGTGAGGTTTGACAAACCTTTGGCTAGGCTGTGACTCACACTGTCTGGGTGATGTACAGTGTGTGCAGAAAGCTTTTAGTGGTTTCATCTTTTATCCACTGTGGAGCTGTTGAACTCACCTTGATCGGTACAAGCTGCTCTCACACTTGGCTAACTAACTTGACTAAAACCACTACACACTCATAGGTGTTTAGATTGCATGGACTCACATTAGCTGAAAGCTTGTTTGAGTTGCTTAAGTTGTTTAGGGGCAGGTTAGCTGAAAAATGCTGTTTATATTAAGTCAATTCATTTGTAATAAGTGCATGTTGTCCCTCTGATTATTACATTATTAGACATGGCCAGATGTCTTTCTCAAACCAAACTGACATTTTAGCAAGAGAAGGACCCAGCAAGGTGGCGAGATTCACTCTAATTCTAAAGACTCAAAGTGTCTGAGTGGCCTTTCAGAGGAGGCAGCAGAGCGTAGACTCTCCCAGAAGACATTTTAGTGGATATTCTGGGGGTAATGAAGACTGGAGCAGTTCATGGTGTGTCTCAGTCTGGAATCAAATGAACCTGCTGAAAATGTGTATGTGGAAAGAGATGCTAATGTGCAAGAGAGGTACAAAGAGGAAAGTGAAACTATAATATCAAGATGTGAGGAATCAGGTGAGATCTGTTGGTCTTTTGAGTGTTTAAATGACACTTATATCAGCAAAATAAAACATGTTTGATAGTGAATGAAGAGGAAAACAGCTGAAAGGCTCCCAGGCAACAGGAGAGTCACAAGACACACTCCTTTTCACTTTATAATACATGTAATCCAGGAACAAGTGGAGTGCATCTGTTTGTCCCTTGTGTAAGAGAGGAACTCAATCACTCGCCTAGTCAATAAAACCTGATTTCCCCCTGGAATTGTTGAGGATGGCAGCCCTCAATCATCTGATTATGACTTAATTTAATCAGTTTCATGAAAAACACTGAAAATTCAACAGTGCCTCTGGGGAATGCAGTTAGCTGATGCATTAAAGATATTGAAATGAATTAGCTTTCTATTTATGTAGGGCATAGTTATTTCAAATTCCAAAGGCTTGTCATTTGTCTGAAGTTACTGCACTATCTATCATTGTTAGAGGAGAAACTCCCAATACTGCATTTTTAAAGTGTAATTTTAGTTTTAACAAAACCTGTGTTTGATGAGGAGGAACATTGGAACAACACTGAAAAAACAGCCAATGTTAACCACACATTACAGTAGACATTGTGCACATCTAGTCGATGGTCATTCCCACCATCTTGCGGTTTGCTTTCCCCAGCAGTGAGAGGGACAGGCCAGCTGCGGCGGTGGCTGCAGTAGTCAAGAGGGACAAGCGTTCTATGAGTGCTAGCAGTGAAGAGAGCATGGGGAGCTGGTCCCATATAACCCCCGAGGATGACCCCCACGAGGAGACCAGTAGTTTTATCCAGCTGAGCGAGGGGTCAGTAACCGTTGCTCCTTGATACCGCTCCAAATGCTGCCACTCCCACCCTCACCCCACTCTCATTGGCCCATTGCTACTGACACTTGTGCTCTCCTGTGCCAATGCCAGTTTACTCCCTGCTGCTGCAATATCCACGCCTGCTCAGACGGCGAACGGCAGAGATGTCACTCCACAAAGCCCTCTCCATAGCTCACATACAGTGCTAGACTCTGCTTGCACCCCACGCACAACTACCTGCAGTAGTGGGCTGCAGTGGAACAGGGCTGTGATCACTAACATCAAAAGCCCTCTAGTTCAAAACATTTGCTATGCCATTCTCTGCTTCATTAAATTCTCATTTGTTTTACCAAACTACACCAACTTTTTAAACTTTTACCAAATAGTGTAGAGCATCTGCTCTGTGTTCACTCGTTGAAATGAGCTAGTAGTAGAAGACGCCCTGTTTTCTCTTTGTCTTAAAAAACAGGTACCATAATAATGGACCAAATCATATTACTAATACTAAGTAAGCATTTTAAACTGCATGTTCAAATGCATTTATTCTAAAGGCGTTGACACGTTGATTCCAGAGGAAAGGGTATGCTGGAAGGCTCCCTGTGTTCAGCGTGGCAGTGATATGAAATACCAGCTTGCCGCTTAATCAACTACAAGGGTAGTTGTCTGCACCACCATAACACTTGCTGCTCCTTGCAACCTCTCCATCTACCCGCTTACTTTAACTCCACCTCATCCCTGATCCATGTTTTGACACAAGGGCATGGCTGCCAGCTCTGCCTGTCCACTCTACCCGCCTAAACTGCCTCCAACTCTCCTCATCCTCATATTCAGACAGGCTTGCTGCCAGACAAAAATCACCAGCTCTCCCACCTTGAGCGATTCTGCTGCAGCTGCTATTTATATGTTAATCACCAGCTAACGAACAACATGACCTGCATCGCTGCGCCCGGTTATTGTTCTCTTCACAAGTCAGCGATTGTGTCAGATGTCTTGAGAGAACATGCGGATGACACTATCTCTTGTTTTTTTATTGGTTTACAGGAACGGGACCAGCAGCACATCTAGCCTAGGCCTGGCAGACTTGGATACCTTTTCTGATGTGCCCAGTCAGAGCACAGTAATCAGGTAACTCTCACAGGCCAGTGCTGAAATATTTCTCATTAATGTGTCACTCTGATGCCCATAGACTTTTTTAATATGACATAAAGTATATTGCTTTTTCTCATGTTCTCACCTAGTGTGCAGCTATCAGGTGACATGAGACTGTGATGGGCTGCTAGCCTAACACTTAATGCACATGACATGAAATTACAGCTAATTAGATACTCTGTTTTCACTCTAGCACAGATAATAATGATCCATTAAATGACATAAAGCCTCTCCAGTCTGCTGCATTTCCTTTATTCCATTTTACTCTATTTATGTATGTAAAGTTTGAGACACAATAAGACTAACAGTTGCAATATATACTTCAATTGATTTTTGGTGTAAGTTAGATGAAATAGCCCCATAAAAATATGATATGTTTTCTTCAGATTTAGGTTTTTGTATGGATTAAGCAACCAAGATAAACAACCAAGACGTAAAGTGTTAATTAGTGAACTTAAGAGGTGCTAATAGGCAGATTTTGTTACCCTTGAACTGAACCAGGCTAGCTGTTTCCCTATTTCTAGTCTTTATTCTAAGCTAACCAGCTGTGTCAGTAGCTTCACATTTACTGTGCTGTATATGGGTGTTATCAAAATTCTCATCTAACTTTTGGCAAGGAAATTAATATCTCAAAATGTTGAACAATTCCTTAAAGTGATACTGTATGTTACTATATCTTTCAGCTAGTATGTTTTTTTCCCTCACAGCGAGGAGACAGAGAAAGGCCATCTAGTGGGAACCAAGGAGAATGTATTTGGTAAGTGTGGTGAAGGATTCTTATGTCATCTCAGTGTTATCAACTTGTTAATTATTTACCTCCTTCCTCAGCTTTAGCATCTCTCTATTCACTAAACAGCTCTTGAGTGACTCAAGGTACAGCATGTGATTAATCCCTCAAATGGATGTGCTTGAATAGAGGCAATTCCTCCTCTCTGAATTAAGGATGGTCATCAATAATTGAAAAGGGCCCATAGTTCCAGAAGCGTCTCAGCACAAAGTTCATCTTTGTTTAATGACTTACATTCCAACAAAGATTATCTCAAAGCAAAACTGAGCTCTGGATATTTCTATTTTATGAAGCTGAACATACTGTGTGATTGTATGTTAGGGTTCGGTGCGTTGGCTTTTGATGTCCAAGCAAGTACAGAAAAGAAGCTTTGATGGTGAGAACATAGTAATACAGTAAGTCCTGTTACCTTTGATCTTTCAGAGAGTGGCTCAGCGAGGACAACAGGCAGCGGTAGCAACCTCAGGGAGCTGTTGGTGGTGAACTGCGACCTTGAACAGGAGTGCGTGGACTCGGAGCTGAGGGTGGCCCTGCAGTGGATCGCTGCCTCTGAGCTGGGCCTTCCTGCGCTCTACTTTAGGAAGTCTAAAGAGAAGAGGGTGGCAAAGGTAAATGAAAGACATAAAAGTAGACTGTGACTGGCTCCAGTGCTACTTGATAATGTGTTATCACCTCTTCATCACCTCTTATGTAATAGACTATTCCATTTTCAGTTGACTTTATATAGTATATAATCTGATCACTGCATTTTAGATAGCATTTTAGCAATCACACTGGCAATTTATTTGTAAAAGATTTATACATGCCTTGGGTTGATGATTCTATATTTATGGTTTTAATCGTTACATGTTCTCTCAGTTCCAGAGGGTGGTCCATCTCATGTCTCAAAAGGCGTGGCGGATCGCAGACTTGTTCAGCGCTGTGGTTCAGTTCTGTAAGCTACATGAGAAAGAAGAGGAGGAAGGCAGGTCTCTGTCCAGCCTGTTTGATTGGCTTTTGGAGACCCTGTAGGCCTGCCTCCTCATACTGCAAACAAAAACACAGATGCCCACTCATTCCCTCACACTTCTAACATGTTCCTAACTGTTTGCCCCGCCCTCTTCCATCACACCAAGTGTCGCCTACTTCAAGCTGAAAGCATAATGCAATCAGCATACTTGAGAAATTTACACCACTCACCCTTTCCATGGAGGTCGTGTTTTTTTGTCTGTTCGCAGCCACGAATGGACCAGTCTCCCCTTTAAAAAAAAAGCATGTTTTTTTTCAGAGTCACCTCTCTAGTGTGAGACACAAACACAGAGCAAACTGTAGGTATACGGGTTGGACGTTCCTGTTGGGAATGAACTGGCCTTCTAGAGATTATAGTCAGCAGGTTTTAACTGCTCTAGATTATAAATATATATATTTACAGATTCTCACAACAAAATTATGGGTTTATTTATTTATTCCAAATGAACACACATGAAGCAAAGTACCAATAGAAGACAGGAAAATCAGGTTCAAATCTCCCCACAACTTAACATGCTCAAACCTTTTGTATCAAAACTACTTTGTAAAAGAGGCTGTTGAAATGTAAGCCCAGAAAAGCCCAACTTGCTTAACATAAGCAAAAACTCCATATCTTTGTTGTGTTCATCAGCCAACATACCACCTCTGTTGTGACCTTGAAATTCAGTTCTAAGTAAGTATGTTATCTTGTTCATGTTACTTGAGAACTGATTATTTTGAATAGCTGTACTGTATATAGTGTAGATTTGGAACTGCTGCACCTTGGAGTAGTGGACTGCTCTCTTTAGCTTTTACTATGTCAGAAAGACAGAGTAAGGTTTGTAATGTTGAATTTGTATGTGAATTTGGTCTGTTTATTTCTCTACTTAGTGGTACTCTAGTGTTACATCAACATTGGGAAAAAAAAGCACACGACTCAGCTGTAAACTCTGTCATGGTAGAACTGAATGTATTTATCTTTTGACATCAATAAATTTCTGTGATGTGAAATACAAGCAGTCTTTATCAGTTGTAATATTCAACAGAAAGGCAATAAACACTGGTTAGTAGCGTATTCATCCACATTAGTATCGCCTGGTTTTCCCAAAAGCATGTGATAGATTGGGTGAGACTCTAAAACAACAACCATATGATCTTTGGAGAAGTTTTCCACGGTTGAATACCAGCTAGGAAGCTACTGAATTAACATTCATCATTGCGTTGTGCTTTCAGAAAATACTGCTTGGTACACATCACATCAGTGGGAACGAAAATAGAATATGATTACTGAAGATTACTTTTGTTAGCTGATAATGGGTTTGTGAAGATGAAATGCAAAAGCTTTTGTACTGCAGCATGTTGTATTCAACAGTCACAAAAAATCTCAGCTAGCTGAATCTAGCTCAAATTTGCTATAATTCTCTATGTAGCTTAATTCCAAGAGCTTTTCCAAAAATGTTGTTGAAGAATTCAAACCACTTGAGATGACATTTCATGAGCAAAGTTACCATGCACTAACTTGGTACTGGTCAAGCCCAGTACCAAGTTAGTGCAGTCAGGGAACCATTGAGGCATCAAACCAGTGAAGCATCAAATACATTCGGCAACAATGGTTTGCAATACCACTTTATCCTCATGTACACACTGTAAACCAGACTGTTGCTATACCTCAGTGTGAGGACAGATGTTTCAGATGGTAATCCACAATTAGAAAGATACACAGTGGGTCATACAGAACATGGCAAAAACTAATTGACTGTTGTGTCCATGTACATGCCCGCCTGAGCCTCCGAAGGGTCAAGGGAAGGGTCAGTACCAGATCCGGCATGTGTTATCCTTGCTCCCTGCAGGAAAGCACAAACATGAACAGGTGGTTTGCACAGAAGGACACAGCTGCATGCTTTTCATCTAAAATGTGCAATTAAGCATTTGTGAGGGCTGGCGAGGGGAAGTGTATTCACTGCTCAAGGCTACGTTTTAACAGCACGTACTTGTCAAATGTGTAGCTGTCAGATACATATGTGGGGACAGTGTATACCTGTAATGATGGTGTCACCCTCGTAGTTGAAGACGCAGGAGAAGATCTCGTCGGTGTGCCCCTCCAGGACTTGTAGACAGACTCCAGACTGAACATCCCACAGACGTGCTGTCTTGTCTGAGCTGGCAGTCAGGACCCTGCTGCCCTGGGGGCTGAAACAGATCTACCAAGAGAGTTATAGTCAGGAGGGTTAGTCTTGTTCAGGAGTGTGGGTGTGTGCTACATGAGCGATGGAGTGAGCAAAAGAAAGTGCTGAATAAGAGATTATGCCAGAAGTGGCTTAAACGACAAAGGAGGGAAAAATGAGTGAGTTTAGCACATTTTAACCACGTCAGCGGCATAATTCCACAGAGGTCATTCAACTTTAAATACTTAAGGAGGATAAAGGCACCAGTGGCACTACAGAGTTTTTCCAGTAGAGCATTATCAAAATCATGGCTGAAGCTGATTGTGTTAGAGCCTAGGTTTATCGTTTCCAGAATGGTTTGATATCCCCACAGTGAGGTAAAGGGAAGGGATGATTAAATGAAGCTGGCTCTAGATGGCCATGAAAGTAAAGTATGTTTTTATTAAAACTCTAAACTGAGCACCAAGGAGCGACCCCAGACAGGAAATGGAAACTGACTAGAGAAGAAGCTGACAAAGATAGAAGACTGGAGAGAGAGGATGAGAGTGGAAGCTAAGACAGGTACAGAAATGGAAAAAAAGCAGACTGAAATGGACAGAGAAGAGAGAAAAAAACATCAGGAAAGAGGAAATGACAGGAACGAGGTATAAACAAACAAGACTAAAGCTGTGTCCCAATTCTATATTACATAATAATTCTAACCTCATTTCCTAAATATTGGTTTCACACTGCAAAAATTGAAAACTATGTAATAGCAATAGCATGTGGTTATAGAGGAGTATGTTTTTAATTTAATCTGCCATCACATGGTCATTAGCCTGTAGTCGTGGTTGTCTGGTCGTTTAACCTTTGCCATCTTTGTATAAGGAAAAAACACTAAAATATAATCAAATATTTGCCCAACTGACGTTAATAGATCTTTTCATGCAGTGGGTTATGCTTGATCTAAGGTAATAATTTTTGCATGAAAGATAATTTTAAATGTGCGCAACAAATTTTATGATAATGTGATGGAAGTTAAAAGTAACTTGAGTGTCCAAAATGGGAAAGATTTCTCTCACTAGCAGGGACAAAACATTTGAAAACAAAAGGTCTAGTGAATGCCTGACATGAAATACCACATAGAATAGGATAAGGCAGGAAGGTAAAGTAACAAGAGGAGAGACTGAGACATAATTCAAAGAAAAATGGGGGGTGGGGGTATAGAGAGACACTGAAAGAGAGGGAACGACCAATGGGAAAAAAAGGCATGGTCATGATTAAGAAGCATAGAGGGTAGGGGGAGAGGAGTCCTGTTAGGGAGAGATTAGTGTCATAATCCTCTGGAATCATCCTCCATCCAGCCTATTTATTACTGACTGCCTGATGTGTTTCAGTAAACAGAGGTAGCTTCTCAGCACCTTCACACACACACAAACCCTCTGAACCAGAGCCTGCGGGAAACACACACTCATGCAGAGCGAGAAAACTGGTGCACAGTAAATTGGTAAAATCACTCCCATTAAAGAACAAGATCAGTGCAGGGTCAAACACATACCTGATGCAAAGGAATGTGTTTGTTTGACTTTAGCGATGACAGGCCATGTTACAAAATCTAGTCTGAAACCTAGAGATTTAATCAGTCAGATCACTAGAGGCAACATTATAGACCTATGAAAATCCTAAAGACCTCTCTATTCAGACTTGCTGAGCTATATCATGTGACACAGTACAGCTTGAAGCCTGGCCCTCCACTTCAGCATCACGCTTTATCCTGTGTTAACAAGGCAAATCAAGCAGAGGCAACAACAACCTATTTACAGCACTGGCCAGGGAAGCTGTAGCTGGAGACTGAGGGTTAATGTTACACAAAAATCACAGGCTCATTCACACCTGCTAGTTGCCTGATGTATCCACAAATGCATGATTCTGCCCCGTGGCCAGTTATAAACACTTGCTCCCAAACAGGTCTGTGTGATAATTCAGTGTCATATGTACATTGAGATAATGTTCTAATTACAGACTCAAACATTATAGCATTGTAAGCATTATAAATGGGCAAAATCTTATTTCCTACTGCCTTGCTTGTTCATGTCAACGGTTGAAGGGAAGAAAATAATCTATGGGCGGCCTAGGTCCTCACTCAGCTCTGTGGTCCCTTTAAATCCACTATGTGTGGCTAAGAGAAGCTGAATCATGAGCAAAGAGTTTGTTAATCATACAGCTATTACTTCATAGCTCACAATTGCACTAATCCTACGGGATACATTCATGGTTGTAAGATGCTAAAACTAGACCCATTGATATATCTTTGCTAAAATGAAAGGGACTTTACAGGTTACAAAACAGAGACAAAATACTCATGTTTCAGCTTTTCGTAAAGACTAATAAAAAATCCTCAGTACAAAACTTCATTGCAGAAATGATTTTGGATCTCTATGGCGACATTAAGTAACTTTTCACAGGCTATGGTTTAATAGCCATTTTGAATCCAGTGATTTACCTTGGAGATCTCTCCATCGTGGCCCTCTAGTGTCACAAGACACTGATGTGTGATTGCACTGAACACTCGCGCTGTACCTGTAAGAGAAAGAGACAGCCATGGTTGTTAGTGTACATGCACTGTACTTTTTTACTTGTCAAAATGTTGATTTTCTTGCAGGGGACCAGAATATTGTGATCTGGAGATCTTATGGCATCAGGAAAAAATGTAAAATAAACCTCAGGCATGCAATCAAAACAGACAAAAAGGTGTTTAACATTACTAGTAATGTTATTAGTACATTTTTAGTAAATGATTTGTTCTCACCATCAGCAGAGGCAGTAGCAATGAGCTGACCACTTAAATCAAAACACACATCCAGCACCTCTTCTTTGTGTCCAACTAGCGTGGCCACACACTTACCACTGACTGCCTCCCACACCTGTAAATACATACACATTACAAAAAAGAGACACTGGAACACACACATACATATGAACAAACACACACACAGGCTTGCATATAGCTGTAAGCTGTCTTAAGTGGCTTTATTTTAACAATCTCCCCTAGAGAAATGCAGTGAGGTGGATAATTCTTTTTCGTGAGCATGACTCATCTTGGCATAATTAAGGAATTAGGATTTAATTTTTCTCCCTTTAAATGATGGAGACCTTAGAGACAGGGGATGGGAAGAGATAGAAAATGGGAAATGGAGGAGAGTGAATGTTAATGACAAGAGGCACCATCCATCTCAAATACCTGATCTTTAGCAATAGTTTAAAATGCTAAATGATTATCAATAAATAATAAATACATACACTCTTTGGACATATGCTTGTATGCTCACCTTGCACGTTTTGTCCATGGAGCCTGTAACAATGAGGGAACAATCCCAGTTAAACTGAACATTGCTGATTTCCCCCCTGTGACCGATCAGAGTGTGGACACGACTGAGAAAAACAGAAAGCAGCATTAAGTCAGTGATGCACTCTTGTATGCAGAATCTACTGGCGCTCTGCAGCTACTGTACAGTGTAAGTTATAGGTCACACATAAGTACAGAGATTAATGCATACACTGCAATAACAATGATGATGTCTGACCTTCCTGAAGCAACGTCCCATATAGCAACTGTGTGGTCAAAGGAGCCGGTTACAAGCTGATTTCCCACTGTGTTAAAGCACAGAGAGAGGACCTCTGCAGTATGATCCTGGATGGAATCAAAGAGAGAGCATTATCCCTCACTGCCTCACTTCCCCTCTCCCTCTATCTCCCATTATGCATGGAAATGCACATCAAAAAGGCAATGTTATTTATTAAAATAAACATACAGTATTTCGACTTTATGGTAGATTTTTAAAGTCTTGAAATAAAAAAAAAATTCCATACACTTAAAATTCTGAACTCAGTTGACTGCTGTCAGCATGATTGATTCTTCATGGTGTGAGGTGCTAAAAGAACAGTGAGAGTTGCTCCTCACTGAGATGGAGCCAGCCAACCAACCAGTCACACTACAGACCCACGTGCAGTCTGCACATCAAAGAGGACTCACAGCTCCCCTCAGAGTGGGTTACTGGGGCCTTATTTAAGAGTTACAGTTACATTCCCCATCAGACCATGGGTGTATATGAGGTGGTTAAGATGCTGGCCATCAGCAGGGATAACAACACTCACTTTAGCAATAATTGCTATAAGTAAATGAAATGTTAATCAGTGTATTATAATGAATGGATGTGAGCCATGATACCAGAAGAAAAAAAGAGCAAGAGAGGCACTGGGATATAGTAAGCAAAAAAAAAAAAAAAAAAGAAGATAACTCACAGTCAGACTGGCTACCTCCTCCCCAGTCTCCACATCCCACAGCTTGGCAGTGGCATCCATGCTGCCTGTGGCCACCAGTGTACTCTGGGGGTTGAATGCCAGGCACACCTACACAACACAAAACTCTTTTACAGTTACTAGCATTGGATTCTGCTATACAGCCAAACAGGATTTGGCGGAGACTTATTTCTTATCAAAGCAGTTAGCATAACACCAAAGTAAAACCATTTCACTATGCAGTTTAAATATTCTGTTGGTCTTGGGCTCTACTAAAGGTACTTGGTCCTGCAGTGCATAAATTATGACTGTGTACAGTAGCCAATAGCATTTTAAGTAATAACTGCCTCACAAATAAACAGTATTTTAATTCTTTTTGGATAAAACAGACTGTTATACATACTATCTCTGCCATGTGTCCTCGAAAGGTGTGAATACATTTGCCTGTCTCAGCACACCACAATTTGCAGGTCTTATCAAAAGAGCCAGTAGCAATCTTGTCTCTAAGTGTAATAAAGAGGAGAAAAACAGTCAATTCTAAGATGAAATGTTCTTTAGAATGTATAAATGCTTCATCAGAGTGTTAAATGGAGCAATGTAGTTTTCAGATACTATGAAAGTTTTGCCAAAACTACTTATTACCCATAGGGGTTGTTGAATGCAATTGCATACACCACGTTTCTGTGACCTTCTAGGGTGTGCAGCTCTGTGCCTGAGGCCGTGTCCCACACTCGACATGTCCTGTCATAGCTCCCAGTTATAAACCTGCAGGATTAAAGACAGGCATAAATAGCAATACAACAAACAAAATTCACTGCTTTTCCTGAACTCCAAAGTGCCAGACCTTTGTGAGGTGCAGATAAACCTACCTTGACCCTGATTTGTCAAATGCAACATTTGTCAATGGCAGTATGTGTGCCTTAAGCTCCTGCAAAAAAGAGCAGAGAAAGATTAGTAAATATAACCTCCAAGGCAATATAGTTATTGACTTCATTCATCTTTAAGATCACCCCTGTATTATCCATACATATATCTGTATAACGGGATTACTTGTCTTTCAATTTGTAGACTTAGTAACCTAAACCACTGCTGCTCTCTAGTGCCCCTTTGGAGAAGTGATGGCTAATTTTAAAGAGCAATTATCAGGGAAGTAATACACTGCTGTAATTAGCTAATGTTGCCAAAAATGTCATCATTCAAAATATTTCCAGCCGCCTGTGTGGAATAGAGTAAAACAGATTAACATCCAAACACATTTGTTTTAGTCCCTCAGTGATGTAAAATATAAATGTGCCAAAACGTTTGTACAAAGACAAATGAGTTTTTACAACTGTTTCACAAAACTATACTGAAGATTTTACATACTGCACTTGAGCCATAAATAGCAACAAACTGTCATAACAATCCAAGCTTTTTTTTAATCTTGAGGACAGGTAGTGAGTTCAGTGTCTGACCTTGAAGAAACAGAACCTGTGGTGGTCCTGCTGGCCCTGTTTCTGCTGAAGTCGAAGGATCAGCTGTTTGACCTGATCAGCCCTGGACTCAGTGATCAGAGGCTCTGATCGCCTGATCTCTGCCACCAGCTCATCTATGTTTGTTCTATGTGGTGGGAGAATGAAAGTTTAACACATTGAAAAGACTTTTAAGTTGAACAACCAGAAAAAAGACTGAAAAGCTTTTTTAAAAGACACTTTCATTGTCACTAATCCAGTGAATCAAGGGGTTTGAGAACTTCTCCAAAGAGTTGGCAGTTGTGTGTTCAGTTCTCAGGATGAATTCTTGTACAGTCATTTGTTTGCAGTGTTAAGGGGACCGGGGAGCTGACACAGCCCTAAGGGACACCAGTATTGACCTACCTGAACTCTGAGAGGGGCGTAATGTGCTGAATATGATTGCTTAAAAATGAAATTTTAAAATAAAGGGATTTACATTCATCTGTTTCAATTCACGTGAGACTGCAAGGCATTAAAAGCTAAGCTAAAATCAACAATACTATCAACAATACTGTTGATCCTTGAGTTCATCCCTGAGTGCAAATGAACGTTTGTGCCATATTTAAAGAAATTCCCTCAAATATCGCGTTCATGAGAAAGGGATGGATGGACGGACGCACGCACGGACAACCTGAAAACAAAATCCCTCCGGCTACGGCTGTCGCCGGCGTGGAGGCATAATAGTAGTTAGAGGTGAAAAGCAGCAATACTCCTACAGACAGCTATTATTAAATCATAAAGTTAGATGTCAGAGTTAGTCACAGTGCTATCATCGTATAAGATACAACTCACGCACTCTGGAGTCAGATCCAAAAGGTCAATTGATCTGGTCCTCAAACATCCTCCTTTCTCATATTCGAGGGTTATACCTGATAGCAGAAAAACGAGTTAAAGGAGGAAAGGCCACTCATGTCGGCCGATTTGGATAGAACAATGCTAATAAGTCAGGTTACCAACAGCAGCTAATATAAAGCTGTAGCAAGTTGTTAAAGCTGACAACATTCCTCTATAGCAGCAGCATATTCCCTTTAAAGGTACCAACGTTACGAATGAAATAAAGTAACTTCTAGTGTATTACCTGGAGGATAATATCGGACAAGGAAGCGCTTGAGTTTCATTTTGCCGATCCCTCACATCACCTGTCAACAAAGAGTTGCCACGGCGACAGACTCACTATGCATGCCCGGGTGTGTATTCCCCACGCATGCGCAGTAAACAAACCAGCGCTCGAATGAGTTTGTGGTTAACCCTTTATTGGGCACTCATTGAAATACTTGGAAATTCAAAATTTCAACCCTAGAATGTCATAGCAGGGCACAACAAGACTTTTTTTCTTTTGTGACATTTTTAAAAATATTACATTTTCATGTAGAAAATCAAGATCAATGAAGTTACTATATATAGTCACTTGCACGATAAAGGGTTAAAACATATATGTAAAACAAGGAAGGATGTAAGTTATGTGAGTAAACAGTGTATAGAGGTTTACAAAACAGTCTGACATGTTGAGGAGAACAGTCATATTTAATTTACAGCTGAGCAGGTTTTCCACAATGAGATCGATACATCTGATGAACTGTGACAACAACAAAAAGGCAAACGCCGTATCAGTCACTTGTCAGCCTTTGTTCTCGAACCTTTTTTTTTTTAAATTAATATATTAGCCTCGTAAGGATTCACTGATATGACACTGTAGGTGATTTTCATAACTCCCACCAGTTTTCTTCAGGGTATTTTACATTCGTAAGTCGTTTACCTTATATGTGATAGTTTACGTGATCTGTGCAGTGTCTTATCTTTTTATACAGTCTATGGTGACATAACCTGTCATCCGTTAAGAACAGCCATATTTATCCATTTATTCAAGGCTTAAACTGTCTCAGTGTGGTAAATCCTGTACCATCATGTAGAAGATCGCGGGTGGAGCTGGTCCCGGTGATGAAGCGGGACCTGCAGTATCTCCACCTGAAGTTCCCCAGGATGCTGATCATCTTCTCCTCCGTCGCCCACAGGTGCCACCAGGAGACTGTTAACCCGGGACAGTTAAATAAATAGACTAAAAAAGTATATTTGAGACCCTTAAACCCACTATCGGGCGCAATAAAGATGCTGTAACTACAGTTTACATATGTTACAGGACCATGCTCGTTAGCTTGGCTATTACAAATTACATGTGGCTCAAGTTTGTTATAAAACAGTTACAAATAAAGGAGTTTCACCCTCAGGTTTTCTGCTACGCGTCTGGCGCATGGCTGCACGTCAGATCTTATAAAACTCTGAGGCTTTTCTCCGTCTTTAAGGTGACCAGAATCGGGCAGCCAATCAGCGTTTTCCTGCCAATGTTAGGTAACGTATGTAGTCATTGGCTGCGACGTGTCTTGTGATTGGCTAGGAGCGCAGAGAGGCGGAGAAACGAAGTCGAAAAACAGATTTAAACCAAGTTTGAACCATTACATCTGTTTGCCGGTACGCCGTCACCATGGAGGTCTGAATGCTAAAACAAGCTCCTTTTTTTGTCGAGCACAAATGAGACTGGACGCTGAACACACCTGCAGGACTAAGGTAAGTCAAACAGTTAGCGGCTAGCGTTAGCATCAATGTTATCGGAGAGCGTTAGCATCACCCGCGAGCGTTAGCATGAGCATTACCTTGTAATGATATCGTTTAATTCTATCATCAGTCGTTTATATCGCGTGGGTAAGACTGTGTTTGTGTTTCGGTGATTGTGGCCTCCTTGACATGAGTTGTGGGCACTTAACATGGCCGGATTAGAACACAATGGGCCCTGTTTGTGTTCATTTTACCGACATGTTGCGTCTCTTTGTCATTTGTCACATGTGCTCCATCCTGGTCATTTTAACTCAGTTTATGGTGGTTCCATAATGTCGTTGTCATCGGTTTGTGTCTATTTGTGGTAATTTTATATCATTGTGCGTCTCTACCTGGCTGATTTACACCTGGGTGTTAGCATTAGCATTAGCCTTATCTTTAAATTATGTCTTTGGGGCGTGTTTCTTTGCGTGGGTTCACGTGTGTTTGTGTTTCTGTGACTAAAGCCTCCCTGACATGAGTTGTGGAGGGTGGTAACTGTTTAGTAGTCAGTTTGTCTGTTTACAACTCTGTTTGCATCTCTGTACAATTACTTTGCAGACATTTTACGGCTTCTTGGTAATTTTAAGTCAGTTTATGGCGGATTATCATGTCGATGTGATCATTTTGTGGCTGTTTGTGGTGATATTGGATCGTTTGCGTCTCTAGCTGGCTGTTTTATCTCTACTTATGGTCAGCTTCTTTGTGGTTGTTTTGTGTCGTATTATGTCTTTGTAGTTTTGTGTCTATTCCTGGCCATTTGACGTTTCTTTGTGGTCATTTTGTGTTTCATTGTGGCACTTAAGTATCTCATTGTAATCGTTTTGCGACTCGGTTTTTTCCCTCTTTGTGTGTCTTTGTAGCTTTGTGGTAGTAATCTGTCCATAGCTATCAATTGTTCCCCTGTTGTGTGTATTATTGATTAGAAATAAAAAAAATTAAAAAAAAGATTAGAAACTTGATTTTAAATCTGAGTTCCTCCAAAAGTTTTAAGGCTCGAGAGTAGGTCACTACTTATAGCTGAGATTACTGTTAGAAGTCATTATAAAAACAATTTAAAATCAATTAAGTCATATTCTAGAACATAATTAATGTAATTCACCAAAACTCAAAGTGATTGTCAAGGTTCTAGTGTTTGGTTTTCAGTGTTGTATTTTTCACACTGTTCAAGTTTTGGAGGTGAACTATATTCTTTATTAATTAGGTTATATGTTTAAGTGTTGTACCTAGGTTTTCCAGGTTTTCTGCTCAGCTGTTGCAGCTGGACAGAAACACCAGCTCTCACCTACAAACCAAACAGGTATGTGTCCTAAAGATTTTACCCAACTGAAAAAATGTTGATGTGCTGAATTATTAATGTTAGTAACAGTGCTATTATTTAAATCCTTGATATTTAATGAGTTTAGTATTGAATATAATAATAACTGATTAATCGTGTCTATAAGTTGTCAGAAAATAGTTCTAGTTATAATAATTTTTAAAAACTCAAAATAGTTGTCAGTTAATTTTCTGTCTGTGGACTGAAGTATAATTAAAAAATAAGTTAAAATCCTGCTTTCAAAATGTACTGAGTTAAAGTTTTATTATAGTTCACAGTAATATACATGATTCCTCCAGGATTCGCTGGACAGACACCGACAGAAATTTAAGATTTAAGATAATCATTTTATTTATTTTAGTATTTATTGTTATTGACTCCAAAGGTGTGACGCTTTTCTTGTTATATGACCTAAACAGCCCATTTCTAGACACTCTAACGCTTTGGAGAATGTTCTGGTTCGGCTGCATGTTGAATATTTATGTGTGTTTGGGATTAAACTGTTGATTGAGGAATAGGTCATAGTGTATTGATAATTTTATATTTCTTTATTTCCTCCAGGTGTCACCACTTTGTCCATGATCACAGAGAGAGTCTTCATACAATGAAGAAGTTCTTGAAACCAGACTGAGGCCCAGGGTAATTCACACAGTAGCTTTTACATAAACTGGTCCTACAGAGCACCGGACATTAAATTATAGATCTTCAGCAATTGATCTGAGTTCTGAATAGTTTGTATCACAAAAGACTTAACTCCATTATAACTATTTACATAGTTCATGAATGTACAGTTCAAGTAAAGTGAAGAATTTTAAACATCAGCCTGTCTCTGTCTCTTTCTTCGTCTCCCTCCCTCCTCACTCTTGCTCTGCTCACGCCTATCTCTCTTCTGTTTCTCATTCTCCCTCTCTCTCTGTGTTTGCCTTCTCTCTCCTCTTCTCCCTCGCTCTTGCTCCTTCTCACCCCTCTCTGTCTCTCTGTCTCACCTCCCTTGCCCTCCTCTCTCTCTTCATACACACTAAAAGATTCACCACCAACACCAGAGTCTGGATCAAAGTCTGTGCGGTCAAACGACAATAGAGTAACAAACGTGGCAAACGTCACTGAGCTTGCTTTCCTGATTGGCCAACACCCCGTTCATTTTTGTGTGTTCCCGTTACCTTTTTCTCTCCAATTCTGGCTGCCTCCTTCTCTCTCTGCCTTCTCCTTCTCTCTCTCTCCGTCTTCTTTCTCTCTTCCTTGCTCTCTTACCTCTCTCTCTCTTTGTCATTAGCATAGTAATCGAATATGAACTTATTCAGTTTATTGTCACACTACAAACAAAAACAAAGTCATTTTGTTTTATTTGCCTTATCAACTTTTCAAATTTGCTCAAATTTTAACAGACTTTTGAAACATTTCCATCCACTGCTGTTGTGTGAATATCAGGAACTGGTGGAGTCAGTTCTCCAGTCAGAGCAGCTTTTTCTGTCTTTGTGTAAAAGTAAATATATTCTTGGACTAGTTCTGATTAACCAGAAACCACTTAGTCCACACACTCTGGTTTTTATAGATTCATAACTTGTTCTCTATCTTGACAGTTTCAGAAGTTCAATACCCAGAAACTCTCTTTTATTTGATGAATTAAAGTCTTATATTAATGGTTGTTGCATTTTTCTCCCATTATGATTCAAACTCCAACCATTAAATCACAGAGAGAAGAGACAGACACATAAAGACATTTCCAAAAGGTCAGTGTTTATTCCTCTTCAGTCTGACTCTGTCGCTACCTCAGCTGTGTTTGACTCTTTAAAAACCTCTTGTCTGAAAACAAATAGCAACAGATTAAACCATGTAACTGATCACTTTTTAAATTATTAGTACACTAGTATTTTCATCAATGTAGATGCAAAAAGAAGTCTAAAAAATATGTATAACAAATATATATACATAAAACAAAAACAGGCAACTTAGTTTAGAATAGAATTAAGAGAACCTCCCTTTACTAAATAGGTCTATAAAAACTAAGTATATGTGCTAATAAAAATACATTTAAAAGTATAAGCATAAAATCATCTAAAAATACATTTCAAACCTTTTAAAGGAATGGGTATAAAAAATAAGGATAAAACATTTAAAAACCTTAAAAAACAGGTTGTTTGATAACAAGGTTAAAACCTTTTAAAAAATAGGTCTAAGAGTTAACATGAAACCTGTAAAAATGTGATGAAACCCTTAAGAGATGTCTAATTAAATCTGGAGGTTAAGGTTACGCCTGTTTTAATTGCAAGTTGCAAATACAGAATATTTTGGCATTTCTGCATTTCAAAATCACTTTTGTGGTAGGAAGCATGTATTACACAAGGAAGGATGTAAGTTACAGTGGGAGTAAACAGTGTATAGAGGTTTACAAACAGTCTGACATGTTGAGAGAGAACAGTCATATTTAATTTAGCAGCTGAGCAGGTTTTTCCACAATGAGATCGATACATCTGATGAATCAGACAACAACAAAAAAGGCAACGTCAGATCAGTCACTTGTCGCCTTGTTCTCGAACCTTTTTTTTTAAATTAATATATTAGCCTCGTAAGGATTTTACTGATATGATATCAGGTGATTTTCATAACTCCCACCAGTTTTCTTTCAGGGTATTTTACATTCGTAGTCGTTTACCTTATATGTGATAGTTTACGGATCTGTGCAGTGTCTATCTTTATACAGTCTATGGTGACATAACCTGTCATCCGTTAAGAACAACAGCCATATTTATCCATTTATTCAAGGCTTGAAACTGTCTCAGTGTGGTAAATCCCAAATTGTCATGTAGAAGATCGCGGGTGGAGCTGGTCCGGGTGATGAAGGACCTTGCAGTATTCCACCAGTTCCCCAGGATGCTGATCATCTTCTCCGTCGTGCCCACAGGTGGTGCCACCAGGAGACTGTTAACCTGGACAGTTAAACAAATAGACTAAAAAGGCTTGAGACCCTTAAACCCACTATTTGGCGCAATAAAGATGCTAACTATAGTTTACATATACAGGACCCGCTCATAAGGCTTACATGCAAATTACATGGGTCAAGTTTGTTATAAACAGTTATTAAACAGAAGCGAGTTTCACCCCTGTTTCTACACGCTGGCCTGGCGATGGCTGCACGCCAGATCTTATAAACTTGAGGCTTTTCCATTTTAAGGTGAGACTGAATCGGCAGCTAATCAGCGTTTTCCGCTAGGTAACGATGTAGTCATTACGCGATGTGTTCTAGATTGGCCAGGAGCTAGAGAGGCGGAGAAACGGGTCGAAAACAGATTTAAACCAAGTTTGAACCATTACATCTGTTTGCCGTCACCATGGAGGTCTGAATGCTAAAACAAGTCTTTTTGTCGAGCACAAATGAGACTGACGGAACACACCTGCAGGACTAAGGTAAGTCAAACAGTTAGCGGCTACGTTAGCATCATGTTATCGGAGAGCCGCTTAGCATCACTCATGAAGTAGCATGAGCATTACCTTTGCATGATATCGTTAATTCTATCATCAGTCGCTTATATCGTGGGTAAGACTGTGTTTGTGTTTCGTGATTGTGGCCTTGACATGAGTTGTGGGCACTTAATATGCCGGATTAGAACACAATGGGCCTGTTTGTGTTCATTTTACCGACATGTTACGCCTCTTGTCATTTGTCACATGTGCTCCATCCTGGTCATTTTAACCTCCAGTTTATGGTGGTTCCATAATGTCGCTAGTTCATCGGTTTGTGTCTATTTGTGGTAATTTATATCATTGTGCTGCCTTCACCTGGCTGATTTACAATTCTGGGCGTTAGTACTAGTACTAGCCTTATCTTTAAATTATGTCTTTGGGGGGCGCGGTTTCTATGCGGGTTCACGGTGTTTGTGTTTCTGTGACTAAAGCCTCCTGGGATATGAGTTGTGAGGTGGTAAATCATTAGTAGTCAGTTTGTCTGCTGCAACTCTGTTTGCATCTCTGTACAATTACTTTGTGACATTTTACGCTTGCAATTTTAAGTCAGTTTATGGCGATTATCATGTCGAAGGGATCATTTTGTGGCTGTTTGTGGTGATATTGGACTCCATGTCTCTAGCTGGCTGTTTCACCTACTGGCGGTCAGCTTCTTGTGGTTGTCGTGTCGATTATGTTCTTTGTAGTTTTGTGTCTATTCCGGCCATTTGACGCTTTCTTTGTGGTCATTTTGTGTTTCATTGTGGCACTTAAGTATCTCATTGTAATCGCTTTTTGCGACTCGGGTTTTTTTTCCTTGTGTGTCTTTGTAGCTTTGTGGTAGTAATCTATTCATAGCTATCAATTGTTCCTTATGTGTATTGATTAGAAATAAAAAAAATTAAAAAAAAGATTAGAAACTTGATTTTAAATCTGAGTTCCTCCAAAAGTTTTAAGGCTCGAGAGTAGGTCACAATTTATGAGCTGAGATTACTGTTAGAAGTCATTATAAAAACAATTTAAAAATCAATTAAGTCATATTCTAGGAACATAATTAATGTGTTCACCTCAAAACTCAAAGTGGGATTGTCAAGGTTCTAGTGTTTAGTTTTCAGTGTTGTATTTTTCTACACTGTTCAAGTTTTGGAGGTGAACTATTCTTTATTAATTAGGTTATATGTTTTTCAAGTGTTGTACTTTTGTAGTTTTTCCAGGTTTTCTGCTCAGCTGCTGCAGCCTGGACAGAAACACCAGCTCTCTCACCTTACAAACCAAACAGTATGTGTCCTAAAGATTTACCCAGTCTGAAAAAATGTTGGTGTGCTGAATTATTAATGTTAGTAACAGTGCTATTATTTAAATCCTTGATATTTAATGAGTTTAGTATTGAATATAATAATAACTGATTAATCGTGTCTATAAGTTGTCAGAAAATAGTTCTAGTTATAATAATTTTTAAAAACTCAAAATAGTTGTCAGTTAATTTTCTGTCTGTGGACTGAAGTATAATTAAAAAATAAGTTAAAATCCTGCTTTCAAAAATGTACTTGAGTTAAAGTTTTTATTATGCAGTTCACAGTAATATACATGATTCCTCCAGTGATTCGTTGACAGACAATTGATATAGAAATTTAAGATTTAAGATAATCATTTTATTTATTTTTAGTATTTATTGTTATTGACTCCTAAAGGTGTGACGCTTTTTCTTGTTATATGTGACCGTAAACAGCCCATTTTCTAGACACTCCTCTAACGTTTGGAGAATGTTCTGGTTCGGCTGTAATGTTGAATATTTATGTGTGTTTTGGGATTAAACTGTTGATTGAGGAATAGGTCATAGTGTATTGATAATTTCCTTTGTATATTTCTCTTTTTATTTCCTCCAGGTGTCACCACTTTGTCCATGATCACAGAGAGTCTTCATACAATGAAGAAGTTCTTTGAAACCAGGACTGAGGCCTCCAGGTAATTCACAAACAGCTTTACATAAACTGTCCTACACAGAGCACTGACATTAAATTATAGATCTTCAGCAATTGATCTGAGTTCTGAATAGTTTGTCACAAAAAGACTTAACTCATTATAAAGTCTATTTACATAGTTCATGAATGTACAGTTCAAGTAAAGTGAAGAATTTAAACATCAGCTCTGTCTCTGTCTCTTTCTGTCTCCCTCCCTCTCCCTCACTCTTGCTCCTGCTCACGCTCTGTCTCTTTCTGTTTCTCATTCTCCTCTCTCTCTCTCTCTCTCTCTCTCTCTCTGTGTTTCTGTCTTTCTCTCTCTCCCTCTCTCTCCCTCGCTCTTGCTCCTTCTCACTCCCTCTCTGTCTCTCTCTGTCTCTCACTCTCCCTTGCCCTCCCTCTCTCTCTCTTCAGCCTGGCACACACTAAAAGATTCACCACCAACACCAGAGTCTGGATTCTCAAAGTCTTGTGCGGTCAAACGCGACAATAGAGTAAACAAACGTGGCAAACGTCACTGAGCTTGCTTCCTGATTGGCCAACACCCCGTTCATTTTTGGTGTGTTCCCCCGCGTTACTCTTTCTCTCCAATTCTGGCTGCCTCCTTCCCCCTCTCTCTCTGCCTCCTTCTCTCTCTCCGTCTCTCTTTCTCTCTTCCTTGCTCTCTTACCCTCTCTCTCTCTTTGTCATTAGTACAGTAAATCGTAAATATGAACTTATTCAGTTTATTGTCACACTACAAACAAAAACAAAGTCATTTTGCTTCATTTTGGCTCCTATCAACCAAATTTCGTTCAAATTTTAACAGACTTTGGAAAAAAACACATTTCCATCCACTGCTGTTGTGTGAATATCAGGAACTGGTGGAGTCAGTTCTCCAGTCAGAGCAGCTTTTTCTGTCTTTGTGTGTAAAGCAAATATATCTCTTGGACTAGTTCTGATTAGTCCAGAACCACTTAGTCCACACTCTGGTTTCTTTATAGATTCAGTGTCTCAGTTCTCTATCTTTGACAGTTTGAAGTTCAATACCCAGAAACTCTCTTTTATTTTGATGAATTAAAAGTCTTTATATTAATGGTTGTTGCATTTTTTTCCCACAGGATTCAAACTCCAACCATTAAATCACAGAGAGAAGAGACAGACATAAAGACATTTCCAAAAGGTCAGTGTTTATTCTCTTCAGTCTGACTCTGTCATTACCTCAGCTGCAGTTTGACTCTTTAAAACCTCTTGTCTGGAACAAATAGCAACAGATTAAAACTGCTGTAACTGATCACTTTTTAAATTAGTATTAATTAGTATTTTTCAACAATGTAGATGCAAAAAAGAAGTCTAAAAATATGTATAACAAAATATATATACATAAAACAAAAAATATATAACTTAGTTTAGAATAGAATTGAAGAGAAACCCCTTTACTAAATAGGTCTATAAAAAACTAAGTATAAAGCTAATAAAAAATACATTTAAAAAGTATAAGTATAAAATCATCTAAAAATACATTTCAAACCTTAAAGGAATGGGTATAAAAAATAAGGATAAAACATTTAAAAAACCTTAAAAAAACAGGTTTGATAAATAAGGTTAAAACCTTTAAAAAATAGGTCTAAGAGTTAACATGAAACCTGTAAAAAAATGTATTTAGAACCTTGAAGAGATGTCTAAATTAAATCTGGAGGTTAAGGTTACGCCTGTTTTAATTGCAAGTTGCAAATACAGAATATTTGGCATTTCTGCATTTCAAAATCACTTTTGTGGTATTAATTCAAAAATAGAGAAGCTCAACTCAGAGGTTATACTATGACATTTTTTGACCATTTTTTGACGCCTTACTATACTATGACATTTTTTGACTATTTTTCATGCGTTACTATACTGTGACATTTTTTGTATTAATAGAAGTAATATAAAAGTAATTAGCAATATCAGAAGTAAGATGTAATAGTCAGAGTAATCTGTTACTAGATGTTGTTTACAACAGTAAAAGTTATCTGTAAATTTCCTCCAGGTGTCACCACTTCGTCCACAACATCATCCATGATCGCTGAGATGTGGTCCACGATCGGAGAGACATTGTTGAGGATGAGGGAGACATCGTCCTCGATTAGAGACATTGTCCATGATCGGAGAGACCTTGTCAAAGATGAGAGAGACGTTGTCCATGATCAGAGACATTGTCCCATGCTTCGCAGAGCTCTGCGCAAGAATCGGTAGAGACGCTGTGGTTCCTCGATTCGACGGCATGACCGCGATCATGGAGATATTTGTCGATGATCACAGAGACACCATCTATGATCTCAGAGACATCGTCCACGATCACAAAGACATTGTCCTTAATCGCAGAGACTTTGTCCATAATCTCAGAGACATTGTCCGCGATCAGAGACATTGTCCATGACTTGTGGTGACTCGGTTCCCGATTAGTCGGCATTGCCGGCGTTCAGCGACATTTTCAATGATCGCAGAGACTTTGTCAAAGATGAAAGAGACGTTGTCCATGATCAGAGACATTGTCCATAATCGCAGAGACTTTGTCCATAATCTCAGAGATACTGTCTGCGATCACAGAGACGTAGCTCACGATCACTGAGTCCTCATATTATGAAGAAGGTGCAAAAAAATGTATTTCTATTAAAAAAAAACAGATAAATAAAATCTAAATCTAAACTGAAGGTAAAATTGTTTCAGTATAGTAAAGCATCAAAAATGTCAAAAAAATGTCATTGTGTAGTTAGACATGAAAGTGTCATTTTATACAAAGTCATGTAAAACCATTGAATGTTGTGGTTCAGCTGTATTGTTGAATTGTACTGTGTTTTCATGGTTAAACCGTTGAGGAATAGGTTAGGTAGTAGTGTATTGATCATTTTCTCTTTGAGAGAAAGACAGAGGCCTGCAAGTAACCTGCAATATAAATGTAACTAGGAATATCAGAAGATGTAACAGTCAAAGTAATCTCTTCCTCGATGTAGTTTGCAACAGCAGAAGTTGTCTGTAAACTTAGAAGTTGTATGTAATAAAAAAGTACAAAGTAATGGTGAATAATATTGGAGGTAACAATAAAAGTTATCTGTAATATAAAAGCAATGCAGAAGTAAACCAAAAGATGAAAATGTCATGTTAAAAAATTCAGAAAACTCCTAGTATAGTAAGGTATCCAAAACAATCCAAAAATGTCACCGTATAATAAGGCGTCAATGCAGAAAAATGTCATAGTTCAATGAAGTGTCAAAAAGTGTTAGAAAATGTCATAGTAAGGTGACAAAAAATGTCTGAAAACATTATACTATAGTAAGTAGTCAAAAATGGCTAAAAGCGCTATAGCATAGTAAGGCATCAAAAAATGGCTAAAAACATAATAGTATACTGAGGTGTCAAAAACAGTCAAAAGATGTCATAATATAGTAAGGTGTCAAAAAATGTTACAGTACAGTAAGGCATGAAAAATAGTCAAAAAATGTCATAGTATAGAAAGGCATGGAAAATAGTCAAAAAATGTCCTAGTATAGTAAGGCATCAAAAAATATCATAGTATATAAGGCGTCAAAAAATGATGAAAAATGTCATAGTATAGCATGGTGTCAAAAAATAGCTAAAAACATCATAGTATAGTAAGGCGTCAAAAAACGTCATAGTATAGTAAGGCGTCAAAAAATGGCTAAAAACGTCATAGTATAGTATGGCATCAAAAAATGGCTAAAAACGTCATAGTATAGTAAGGCGTCACAAAATGACAAAAAATGTCATAGTATAGTAAGGTGTCAAAAAACCATTAAAAACGTCACAGTATAGTAAGGCGCCAAAAAATGCTGAACAGTGTCATAGTATAGTAAGGCGTCAAAAAATAGATAAAAATGTCATAGTATAGTATAGTATGGCGTCAAAAAATAGCTAAAAACGTCATAGTATAGTAAGGTGTCAAAAACCATCAAAGAACGTTAAAAAAATGAAAAATTGCTAAAAATGGACTAGGGTTACGAATTAGCCAGAGGTTAGGGTTAGAGTTACGGCTTTTTAGCCACATGTTAGGGTTACGATTTCGCTAGAGATTAGGATCAGGGTTACAGTTTTTAGTCAGAGGTTAGGGTTAGGGTTATGACTTTTGCAGATTAGGGTTACAGCTTTCCAGCCACTTTTAGCTAGAGGTTAGGGTTAGGGTTACAACTTTTGGCAGATTAGGGTACGGCTTTCAAACCACTTTAGCTAGAGGTTAGGTTAGGGTTTTAGCCTTAAATATGTATTCTAATTGCAAGATGTAAACAGAGAATAGTTGGTATTTCTAAATTACAAAATCATATTTGTGATATTAATTCAGAAATAAAGAAACTCAAATCAAAAGTTAAGGTACAAACTTTATTGATTCTGTTCTAGACAACATTTAACAAACTACAGCAAACATAATGACAGATGTTTCACCACTTGGAGAAATTGTTTAATTCTCTCACCCCATATTTAATGTAATGATGAGCACGAGAATAAGATCATTAAAGGCTTAAACATCTCTCTATACATCCTCTTCCTCCTCACAGAAAACAAAGTGCCTCCGAGTGGTTGAGGGGGAGGGACAAAAACAGTCTCAGTTGTATTAAGTTTATCTGTAAACTATAATGAGCTTCATTAACGTTTTCTTTGATCCACTTCAGGTCCAGAACTTCAGCTGCTGTCGTCTCCGCCTGCATAGACACACCACCATGTTAATTACTGAACCTGATCAATAAAATGAGGCATCAAAACATTTCAGAGTCCTGTAATGTAAAAGTAATTAGCAATATCAGAAGTAAGGTGTAATAGTCAGAGTACTCTGTTACTGACATTTTTGCCTCCTTATTATACTATGACATTTTTTTTATGTTATGTGATGCCTTACTGTGACATTTTTTGACTATTTTTCATGTTTTACCATACTATGACGTTCTTTGATGGTTTTTGACGTCTTACTGTACTATGACAATTTTTGATGGTTTCTGATGCCTTACCATACCATGACATTTTTTGACCATTTTTCATGCCTTACTACACTGACATTTTGTGACCATTTTTGACATCCTACTATACGATGACATTTTTTGACAGTTTTTGATGCCTTATGATACTATGACTTTTTTCTAATTTTTTTGACGCCTTACTATGGCAATTTTTGATGCTTTTTGATGTCTTACATGTATTAATACAGATTACTTATACATTATTTTTATGTTGCAGATTACTCACACTTTACTGATATACTGAATATCGAACATAAACAATTTAATGTCAGTGCTCTGTGTTGGACAGTTCATGTACAGCTGTTTGTGAATTACCTGGAGGCCTCAGTCCTGGTCTCAAAGAACTTCTTCATTGTACGAAGACTCTCTGTGATCATGGACGACATCTCTGCGATCATGGACAATGTCTCTGCAATCGTGGACGATGTCGTGGATGAAGTGGTGACACCTGGAGGAAATCAAAGAGAAACATACAAAGGAAAAAGATCAATACACTACTATCTATTCCTTATCAACAGTTTAACCATGGAAACAGAGAAAAATATTCAACATTACAGCTGAACCAGAACATTTAACAAACATTAGAGGGCTGTTTCAGAAAATGAAATACTAATATACTGAATACTGAACATAAACAATGTCAGTGCTCTATGTTGGACAGTTGATGTTTGTGAATTACCTGAAGGACTCTGTACTTGTCTCAAAGAACTTCATCATATGAAGTCTCTCTGTGATCGTGGACTATGTCTCTGATATTATGGACAAAGTCTCTGCTATCATGAACAATGTCTTTGAGGTCATGGACGATGTCTCTGAGATCATAGACAGTGTCTCTGTGATCATTGACAATGTCTCCATGAACGCGGGCGATGCTATCGAATCTGTGACCCCAGTCTCCATCAATTCTTGCGCAGGTCTCTGCGAGTCATGGACAATGTCTCTGATCATGAATGATGTCTCCCTCATCCTCAACAATGTCTCTCCGATCATGGACCATGTCGTAGACAAAGTGGTGACACCTGGAGGAAATCAAAGAGAAACATGAAAATGATTAATACACTACTACCTATTCCTCATCAGCACTTAAACCATGAAAACACAGATAAATATTCAACATTACAGCTGAAACAGAATATTAAACAAACATTAGAGGGCTGTTTCAGTAAATGAACAGTTGACTGTCATCACCTCCTGAACAACATCGAATATTTGGGAAAAAGTGAAATGATTATTAATTGTGTGTCTATCAACTAATCACTGAAGCAATCATGCATGTGACTGTGAACTGCACAACAATAATAAACACTGTCAATCAGTTAAGTACATTTTTTCTGATTCTGATTTTGAATGCAGGATTTTAACTTGTATTGTTTATTATACTTTATTAAAAAGGCTGAGTATTTCTTCCACCACAGACGATCACATACAGAATCATTATTTCAAATTTCAACCTTCCTCTTAATAACGCATAATTAAAGTGTTTTTGTTTTGTGTTGTTTTCATTTAATGAATAACCAAATTTTCAAAGGCGTCAACAGCAGCTTATGTGAAAATTTTAAATAAATAAGCGTAGAACTGGTCATCATTAACTGTAAAGATATTTTTAAAATCACCCTCTGACCAACAGTTAAAATTAACACACTTATGAACAACTTACTCCTATATTTTATTTGTAGAATTGATATTGTTTTGTACATTATAGTGTAGTATGTCTAGCACATACACATAATTAAACATTTCTGATCATGTACAATCAAACTGAAGTGAAGGTATTTTTCAATCCCATTTTGACAGATCCTTAACGATAACAATCCAAGACAGCAAATTTAGCAGTTGTTGGTTCTGATGTATTTGATATTGTTTGGTGAGAAGGTGAGGAGAGCTACAGTCAATTTGTCCACAGACAAAACACTGACTATTACTAAACTATTCTGATAAATATTTTTAAAACCAAGAATGCCAAATATTTTCTTCGAGACAGAGGCTTGAGAGCTCAGAATTTAAGTTTTCTTTGTCATATTATAAATAGTAAATACTCTTGATTA
The DNA here is from genome assembly GCA_033238685.1 of Lates japonicus. Classification (NCBI taxonomy): domain Eukaryota; kingdom Metazoa; phylum Chordata; class Actinopteri; family Centropomidae; genus Lates; species Lates japonicus. The sequence goes on along the minus strand of BRZM01000029.1, from coordinate 3,424,394 downwards.
AGCTGAAATCTGAAAACTTCACCTTGAGCTCTGAGCAATTACAGTTAGTACTTTTTTCTCAATTAATAGACACAATTAATCAGTTCTTATTAAATTCAGTACTAAATTCATTAAACACAAGAGTGGGTAAATGTTTTGGACACATACCTGTTGGTCTATAAGGTGATGTTGGTGTTTCTGTCCAAGCTGCAGCAGCTGAACAAGTAGACCTGGAAAACACAAGTACAACACTTGAAACATTGATTAGCTTACTAATGCAACATAGTAATGGAAACTTTTTACCACTGAAACCCACACAGTGTAGGAGAACACAACAGCAAACTCAACACTAGAGCCTTGACAATTAAAAGCTTAAATTTTGGTGTAATGATTTCTAACTATAATTTCAAGTCATACATTGTGGAGGAGCACACAGTCTAAATGTAGTTTTCAAGCCTCTAACACCAAACTGTGCTCAATCAAGCATCAAGTCCAAACAAACAAATGACTAATCACACTAAGTCGGAATTTCTGAGTTCTTAGACGAGTGGAAACCCACCAACCCTGATTTAAGAATCAAAGATAGCTGCTACTTTTACTAATTGTACTGTTTATAGTAGTTCTGTCTAATTTGTTTCACATTAACTCGGACATATAAGTAGTACTGTACAGTTTTTATCCATGGACATGTTGCTACGCTGTTTGTAGAGCACTGTTATCAACTGGTATTGCTAACAACAGCTAGTCTGAGATATGTTTGCATCGGTTCATGATAAATAGTTTAACATTACGTTTTTTATGAACAGCTAAATTTGAGTGGCTGTTTTAGAACATTCTTAAGTGTGTGTATTAAATTATAATGTTAGCAACTGCGCTGTTCTTCAGGTGGAGCAGATTTGTTATGAACATGTAGCCTGAAAAGGCTTTCCTGTGAACATCCATGTTTTCCCATCTTTCCTGACTTGTTTTCCTGAAGCCGTCAACTCGTAGGTGATGTCACTCTCAGTTCCAAGAACATATCTTTGGCCGGGCTGTGTAGCTGTAACCATCTCTTAAATCTGCATCATGCTTGAAGAAAAAATTGATCACTCTCTCTTTGCACAGTATTTTCTATGTTCTACTAGTGGAAAGGAGTTCAGTTAGAAGGTCACACACAGCTTCAGTTAGAAGTTAGAAACTCATACAGAGACATTTCAAAATGTACCTGCATTGTTTTGCATTTTGTGACTTTCAGTCAAAAGACTATCTTACATCATTGGAAGTTTTCTTTAAAATATATAAAAATCTTGTCTAGTCTCTTTGTCGTGAACCCAATATCGTGTCTCGTGAGTGTATCGTCACACCCCTAATAGATATTAATAATTATAGCTGAACTCAAACATTCTCCAAACATTAAAGAAGTGTTTCAGAAAATGGGCTGTCACATCTGACAAGAAGCAGCATCACATCCTTGAGAACTAACAACAAAGTAACTAAAATGTTTGAGGCTCAAACTTGTGGAGGAACACAGAGTTAAAATTGAGTTTTTAAGTTTTAATTTAACATATAACTGAGCTCAATCAAGTATTTAGACACAACAAACAAATTTCTCCTCACTAATATATACAACTGTAGGTCAACAGATAGCTATGGACAGATCACTGCCACAAATCTACAAAGACAAACAAAAACTACAGACAAAAAAACTTTGACGCAAAACAATCAAAATGAGTTGCTTAACTGCCACAATTAAACAAAAAATGATCTCAAATAAATGTAAAATGACCAGGAATGGACACAGAACTACAGAGACGCAGTAAGAACGACCAGAAAGAAAGAGAGAAGCTGACCATAAATAGATGTAAAACAGCCAAGTAAAGATGCAAAATGATGCAATAACACCACAAACACAAAATGATCACAACCACATGATAATTAGACAGACTACTGAACATTTACCTTACCTCTGTAAGGTGCCCACAACTCATGTCAGGGACGCTTTAGTCACAGAAACACAAACACACTTTAACTCACGTAAATTAAAAAATGCGTCATTGCAAGATCAGGCAAATGGTAATGCTCGTTGCTAATGCTAACGCTGACATCCAGGTGTAAAGTAGCCAGGTACAGACGAACTATAATACAAAATAACCACAAATAGACACAAAACGATGACAACGCATGATAGACTGCTATAAACAGAGTTAAAACCACCAAGTTGGAACAATAGACTGTATGGTTGAAACACAAAGTCACAAAGAGATGCAAAATGTTGGTACAGTGACTGTAAACAAATACAACAGGGATTTAAACAGACCATCAAGAGCTCGATGTGTTTTCACCCATCCACATTGGGGGTCCACAACTCATGTTAGGGACGCCTCAGTCACGGAAACACATACACACTCTAACCCACACGATAAAAATGACTGAAAATAGAAATAAGGTCAAAAGGTTTACTTAGTAGAGAAGGCTAATGCTAACGCTCGCCACTAATGCTAACACTAGCCGCTAGCTAGTTCGCTCCTCAGCCTTACCTTCGCGTCGCAGGTATATTCAACATCCAGCCTCACTCTGTTCGACAAAAAGCAGCTCCAAAGCTTGTTTTACCATCCAGGCTTCTTCAGTAATTAACTACCTTTTCTCGAAGTACTGACAAACAGAGGCAGCGGTTCGTACGTTGGTTTAAATCTGTTTTCCTACTTCGTTTCTCAGCCTCTCTGCGCTCCTCCCATGTCGCCGATGACGACAGACGACGTGGCCAATGACAACACACGCAAGCCCACAACGGCAGAAAAAACGCCAATTGGCCAGGGTTGGGTTGTATATGGTGGTTTCTACTGTTATATAAATGTATATAATTGATTAACCAGTTACAAATAAGTTCTAAGTAATAAATATCCATGTCCTTATGCTGTATAAGAGAGCCATCTTATTCCTAGGCTCAATTTGCCTGCCTCTTCCTAACACCATGGGGTTTCATTTCTCTCTATTAAACTGTCTTGTGTCTTGCCTGATATAATCTATCACAGATCAAAGGCTTGTACTGATAGCCAAACCTGAGAAAAAGTCTTATTTCATCAGATTTCAGCTATCCTTCTGTTTCCTTCCAGGTCAAAGTCTGTCACTCATAAACTGTGACTTAAGCATGATCATAAAGATTATGTGTGTATATTCTAGCTACTGATGAGTACTGATAGCTTCAAGGAAGTTCAAAGCACACGGGGTACAGTCCAAGTAGACTGTCAGAGGTGGTGTCGCATTAGCAAAGTAAAGACAGTCTTTTGAGAAATTCTGCTGGGGTAAAAGCATGGGCTGTTGGGCAAAGCTTAAGTCGTCCAGCTGGGCTTGTCCTACCGCCGTCCTGTCACTCTATGGGTTTTTTGCTAACTGCAGAGTAGCAGAGCCTTTCCTCACACCATACCTAATTGGACCACACAAGAACATCTCTGAAGAAGTGGTAAGGATGGCAGACATACACATTCCATTATGTACAAACATGTGCACACAGAGTTACTCTACAGCCTACATTCATCAAGAATTTTATCTTTTATTAGGAGTGCTTATCTGAGACTAACTGCTCTTTCGATTTGAGTGACACTGAGATATGCATGCCTTGGACAAGAGACAGAAACAATGAACTTAGATCTGCATTCTTGTTCGTTGTTGCTCCTTATTTCCTATAGGTGATCAACTACCTGTTCCCTATCTGGACATACTCGTACCTGGCCTTCCTTTTCCCTGTCTTCCTCCTAACTGACTTCCTTAGATACAAGCCAGTCATTATGGTACAGGGGCTCTTCCTTGTCACCAACTATGTCCTGCTCTGCTTTGCCCCAGGTCTGCCTGCTATGGTCTTCCTTCAGGTCTGTTGAAAAACTGATAGCTCTCATTAAAAACAGTTGAAAAGTAATCATGCTCCTCTCAAGTTTTAGTCAGAATAATTAAAGCTGCAGCACATGTAATTCAGAAATACACCTCTAAAGACAAGTTGCATTTTTTTCATACATTAGTGGTACAAGAGACTTCATCACAGGCTGCAGTCTCTTTAAAACTGTTTGGTCCCATCAACAGGTCAACTATGCTGTAGTGACCTCCACTGAGGTGGCCTACTTTTCCTACATTTACAGTGTAATTCCAGTTGAGAATTACAGAAGAGCCACTGGTTACCTGCGCAGTGCCTCGTTGGCTGGATATACATTTGGTGCCAGTCTCAGCCAAGTGCTCGTCTCCCTTGCAGGTAGGGCTTCTGGTCCTAAGTTCAAAAGAAATAGAAAATATTAGATGTATATTGTATCTTGATATTTTCTTCACATTGAATCTGCCTGCATATCAATATTGAATGCTAATAGAATTATAAAGGCCATGCACTGCATGAATAACTGTAACAGCTCATGGACAATGAACTCTAATCAACAGGAATGGACTACTTCTACATCAATGCTATCACTCTGGGGATTGTGAGCATGGCTTTTCTTGTCTCCCTCTGGTTGCCCATGCCCCAGAGGAGCATGTTCTTCAAAGGGGAAAAGGCTGCAGCTGTACATTCACAGTCGCAGCATGTGGGGCCACAGGGAGCACACAGGCCTGAGGAACCAGTGATGGATAAGGATGGAGGTGCCTCAGTGAAAGAGAAAATGGAGCATAATGGCAGCCCTGGCTGGTGCAGCAGGGAAAATGTGGCCAATGCAGGCCATCTACTTTGGCAAAGCTTCAGGGAGTCGTACTCTTCCAGGCATTTTCTTTTTCTTTTTTTTCATTTTGTTTTTTTCTATAATGTATTCATGCATGATTATAATCTTTATCTTAATGACTGCAATGCAGGCATTTAATCTACTGGTCCCTGTGGTGGGCTCTGGCCACAGCAGGCTACATGCAGGTCTTCAACTACATCCAGCCAATGTGGGACCATATAGAACCATCGGCCACATCATCCATCTACAATGGAGGTGTAGAGGCTGTGTGCTCTCTTGTAGGTAAGACTGATTCCATGTACTTGCATAAATATTACCTTCCAAAAACATCTGTAATCTCACAGAAGAACAGAATTGCAAAGTGACAGAAGCATGGGATCACTGACTTTCATCACACTGAAAACAGGAACCATGAGTTCAATTAACACAGGCGAGAAGAAGACTGCAGCACAATCGCATTATATAGAGCAAAATAAAATTTAACAATGTTATTAAAAGCTGCTATGTCTGATGGCACATAGACCTATAAAAGCTGGCAATTAAAAGAAAACAACCATGCCATTCTTGGTTATATGGGATACCTGATTAATTGGAAAATGTGTATTGATTTTGAGAGCGCATAACAGCACCATGGTCCTGTTGGCTTACACTCATCCTGGCTCAGCATGAGAAGAAGAGTAATTGCTTCAATTAAGGAGATAGAGTTACAAGGTAATGGGTTCTCTGATAATTGCTGATTCCAGGGGCCGGGTGAAAGTGGTTCATCATAATAGGTGGGTGCTGCGAAGGCCAGCAAAGGCATGTGTGTGCATAAGGTTTTGTTTTGAGGCCACGTCCCCCCTATACCAACGTTCAAGGAAAGAAATGTTGTTGTTATAATTAATGAATGATTCACAACAACAATGCACAGTGAAGGTGACGTCCACTGGAACGACAGATTAATCACTTCATTTTTCTCTTCCATGGGCCAGGTGCTGCAGCAGCCTTCTCTGTGGGCCACATCAAGGTGACCTGGGCCGTGTGGGGGGAGCTGGCGTTGGGGTTGTTCTCAGCTGTAGGGGCAGGTGCTGTGTTTCTGATGGCGCTCACCAGCAGTATCTGGGCATGCTACGCTGGTTATGTGATATTCAAATCCTGCTACATGCTTCTCATCACCATTACAACGTAAGGTCGCTGTAGAGTTCCTGCCAGCCAATTCTGCAGTTTTACTGCAGCTTTTTGTAATTAGTTCCTCTCTGTAGATGGAGAACAGTAGTGCACAAAGCCTGAAATAACTTTCTCAACTCCTAAGAGGGATTGTTAAGAAGATCCTTCTGTATTACAAGCTTCACACACAAGAAGGCTGGCTTTGGATTAGGGCTGCAACTACAACTAATCTGTCGGTTATTCTCCATATTTGTTCCATTACCTGATTAATAATTTTGCCCATAAAACATGATAAATTGCTTATTCCAAAGCCCTAAGATACTCAATTCACAACAGTGAAAAGCAGAAAGTGCTCATTTAGGAAGCTGGTACCAGCAAATTAATTTTCTGACTAATCAACAAATTGTTTAAGCTCTTTTTTGCATTACCTATACATATCTATGACGTTCCTTGCATGCTGTAAGCTCCCTCAGAAATCATATCCCCTTTGTCCTCTTAAGTTTTCAGATTGCATCTCACCTCTCCATGGAGTGCTATGCTTTGACATTTGGGATCAACACTTTTGTGGCCCTCTCACTACAGACCATCATTACGGCCGTTGTTGTTGATGAAACTGCACTGGGACTGGACGTCGTGACACAGGTGTGTTCATACACTTCCATGCACGTCTTTACTTCTGTACTGTCTTGGCAGACCGCAGATATTTGACACTTGTTGGGTTGAACTCTGAACTCTGAATAAAGAATGTTCACAGTTTAAGCTCTCTGCTGGGTGACTAAACTAAAATGTGAGGATTGAGTGACACCTGGTGGTCAACATTAACTATTACATGCAGACATAGATGTAGATGGGTCCTTGGTATTACTGAAATAATAAGATTGAGGATGACAGAAGCCTCTCTCTGCAGTTCATCATCTACGGCAGCTACTACGCTGCCATCTCAGTGCTGTTTCTGATCCGTGGAACCTACACCGCCTGTGTAAATCATCACAGTCTTGGGCAGACAGAAGCCGAGGAGCAAGGGTCCAATGTGGAGGTGATCTCTGCGGAACGTTTCTGACCAAGGTTAACAAACTGTTATAGTCTAAACTGTAGTAAATGTGCAGATGATTGTTTAATTTGTGTAACAACAAGTATCTTATTGCCTCAATAATGGTGGCCATAGACACTACAATGCTCTAAAGCTGCTGACTGACCCCAGAGTTTTTTATCTTATCGCTACAATTTCTCTCAAAAAGCACAATCAAGTTGCAATTATTGATGATTGGTAAAGTACATTAAAGATAAAGTCCTGATATGTGTCTGTTTGCCTGTTTAATTTGTTACACGTGTATCTCGGCCTGAGCTGGACCGTCACCAAGGTTGCGCTGCTCTTTGACCGGGTTGTTGATTGACAAACCAAGCTCAATACTTAAGGTGTTTCCCATGAGGCGCCAAGACAGAGAGAGTTGCACACCGAGGAACACACACACACACACCTGAAACACGTATACAACGGCAGAAGATGGAGGCAGTGAAGAGGTGGCAGTCGGACTGGAGGTATCCCACCACTCTGCTGTGCATCTACGGATTCTTCAGCACAGTTAAACCCCTGGAGCCTTTCCTTATCCCATACATGACAGGGCCGGACAAGAATCTGACAACAGAGCAGGTATAAAAGCAAAAACAAATGACTAAATTGGTTACCTAAATCATGAATCAGGAATATATAACAATATAATTTTGATAGTCAAGAGAGCGGACACGTATGTATAGTATAGTATGTATTTGAGTTTGTTTTGCCAATGCTCTGGCACAGGCATAACATTTATATTTTTGTGCTTGCTAATATGTTAATGTGTTATTTATGTTAAATCAATACAAAACATCCAAGCTGGTGAGAGTAGTTAAAGAGTTAAATACAATCTTTATATCAGTTTATAGCTGGTGGTAAAAATCCAATCATGATTATAAAACTTTGCCATGAGGCAATACACTTCCTGTCTTCTATGCAATGGCCCGTTCACATGTATTACTTTAACACGGGTGTTTTCCCATCAGGTTAATAGTCAAATATTCCCAGTGTGGACGTACTCCTACCTGTCTGTGTTGGTTCCAGTCTTCCTGCTGACTGACTGGTTGCGTTACAAGCCTGTGGTGGTGTTCCAGTGTGTTATGCTCTTCATCACCACAGCATTGCTGCTGTGGACAGAAAGTGTACCGGCCATGCAGGCCATGCAGTTCTTTTACGGGGTGGTGACAGCCAGCGAGGTGGCCTATTTCTCCTACATCTACAGGTCATGTACTAAAGGTCAAAAGGCAGAGCATTGCACCTGTACTGCCAAGTGTCAGAGAACTGAATTTTGCATTGTTGGTACAGACATGACATTTTGACTGTGCTGTTTATTACAGTGTGGTAGATCTGAAGAGATACCGGAAGGCCACCTCCTACAGCCGCAGTGTCCAGCTCCTGGGGTACACAGTGGGCTCTGTTCTGGGTCAGCTGCTCGTCAGCTTCAGCCTCATGTCCTACAGCAATATCTTGGTGTTCACTCTGGTTCTCACTGCCATCGCTCTCCTCACTTCCTGCTTCTTACCAATGCCACAGCAGAGCATGTTCTTTCATCGCAGACACACTGGACAGACAACAGCAACAGAGGGAACAAAAAGCAATGGAGATGGGACAGTGGATGCAACAGAACACACAAGTGGATCAAAGATATCCCTGGAAGAAGTGAGAGATGAAAAGGTGGACAAAAGCAGAGAAATAGAGGAAGATGCTGTCAAAGGACAGGAAGAAAAAGTGGCTGAGGACTTTAAGAGATCAGCTGGTGCAGAGAGCTGTGGCCAAGTTCTCCTCCAGCTGTGGAGGGACTTCCGCCAGTGCTATTCCTCCAGACAGCTGCTCTACTGGTCAGTGTGGTGGGCAATGGCCACCTGCGGCTATAACCAGACTGTCAACTATGTGCAGGTCAGTTGTAAAGGTAACACAAAAAAAAAGAAAGAAAAAAAAAAGAAAATCAAAGGGCATGTTATTATGAAAATGTGATAACATATGTACACCCCTGCAGGTGCTCTGGGAGCATGTGCAGCCTTCTCAGAACTTCAGCATCTACAATGGAGGTGTGGAAGCAGTGTCCAACCTTTTGAGTAAGAACATCCAGTCGCCTCTAGTGCAGGTTTTCAGCACAGAATACAGAGGGGAAAAACTAGGCAAATAGAACCTATAGTATTAACTATATATATTTGTTTACAAAAGGGTAATGACTTAACAGCTTTTGGTGAGATATTTACTTAGCACTTATTTGTCTTCTCTACTAAATCAATGTGTTATGCAGGTGCAGCTACAGCCTATGGTATAGGCTTCACTGAGGTGAGATGGGAACAGTGGGGAGAGCTGGCCCTGGGTGGTTTCTCTGGACTAGGGGCAGCTGCACTTTTCCTCATGACCTTCATTGGCAACATCTGGGTCTGCTACACTGGTTACGTCATTTTCAAGTGCCTGTACATGCTGCTGATAACCATAGCCATGTAAGAATGTTGTGTCATTTTATATAAGGTGGTTCTATTTTTTACCCCATGATTCAGACCTAATGTTTGTGCAGGAGAAAGAACATTTAAATGAAAAATAAAAAACAGACAATATGTCTTTTAGGTACCAGATTGCAGCTGACCTGTCAATGGAAAGATATGCACTTGTCTTTGGAGCAAACACCTTTGGAGCACTGGCTCTACAGACCATAATCACTTCAGTTGTGGTTGACAGTAGGGGACTGGGCCTGACCATCATTCCTCAGGTGAGCTGTCTGATCAGAAAATGCGTGCAGCAGAAGTGTTTACATATCCACTTGTCACTGCTCTAAACTCTTAAATCATGTGCTCTTTTGCAGTTCACCATATATGCCAGCTACTTCTCAGTTATTGCGGTTGTTTTTTCACTGCGGGGACTGTTTACTATTTGGAAAGCACAGAGAAACAAAAGGAAGACAATTCCTCCAGACAAAAATGAATCTCAAGATTTTGCAGAACACAGATTCTGAATGCGAGGAATATATACAAGGAAACTGCAAGCAAGATAATCAGTCATGCAGCAGAAAAAAGGGCTTCAAATTACTGACTGCAACATTGTGAATGAATCTTTTTTTTTTTTTATACAAAACAAATATACAAGATTTCCATACATCCATATAAATGAATGGTTTGGTCATTTCTTCTTACTTAAAATTCATTTTAATATATATACTGTATATATTTACATATTAACTTAAAATTCTAATATCCAATGTAAGTGGTTTTCAGTTCATCAGCCATTCTTGTTTGCCACATATGGATGTGGTTGACTGTTTTTCAGGAGCATTGTGACCTGGAGCCTCTGTCAGCAGGGCAGGGGATGGCAGAGAAATGAGTCCCCTACCCATCCCTGATGCAGCATTCACTATTTTTTTCCATCTCAAGACAACAGAATATGCGTTTTTTTTCTTTAGTGAGAACAGTTTACCTTAAAAGGATTCTGCACAAATAAACAGTTTGGTTCTTTACAAATATGGTAACTGGCAGTACCCATTAGCTTATCCAAGCAACAGCTCTGTCTTAACAAATCTTGTGTGTTAGATACAAATACTGATATGCACAAAGAGCTAATTTCCTAAAAGAAAAATAATATGTACAGAAATGCAGCATAATGAATGGAATATACTGTATGCAATAACTTAGTTTTCAGCCAGTTTGATTATACATTGTGGCTCAGTAGAGGCCAGGCCAGTTCACAGGTTAAATAAAGGAGAGGGGATCAACCTCTCCCTCTGCACACACCATCACTTTGTTTTGTAGCCATAGACAGTGTCTGCATGACTGTCTGTCATATTGTTCCATTAGTGACAAACTGCGATAGAAAATACAAATCCTTACAAACATTGTGTTTTTAAAGCTACTTGTGAAACAAAACAGTGCAATAGGTGCAAGCGCGCCAGTTGTTGACCCTGTAGTGCAGCTGATTGAATGGATCGCTATAAGAAGGGATTCGTTGAAGAGCTTCCTGCTGGATACTGTGCAGATGGACCCGCACCCTGGAGGGAAAAAGAGATACACAAACAAACAGAGAAGTAACTTCTTACTACTTAGTATTGAGGAGGGTCAGAATAAATCCATTATCCATTAACATAAAATGATCATGTCCAGCTTCAACCCAACCACTGGTGGCTTTTCTTAATAAGAAGTGACACAACAGTGGCAATGTAATCAATGGTCTATTTAACAGAACTAAAAAGGAAGAGTAAAGTGACTGCCTTATCTCTATCAAACATTCATCTTGGCTCATGGAATTGAAACGCCTTCATTTCTATTTATAAAACGTATTTCTTCTGTAGTAAATCATGCCACGTAGCCCTCTTACTAACCAGGAAAGGGTTGCTCGAGACCATAGGTCCAGCCATTGCCTGTCCGAAGGGAGTCACAACAGGCTTGGCCTGGCCAAAGGCTGGAAATCCTCCACCTGAAAAACATATACATAGTCATTGAGAATGGATTAAATCCAATATGGCATTTTTAAGACATTTAAGTGATCAGTTACACATGTAAGGTTGAATTTCAGCAGTTATTAATGCCTACAAGTCTAAACTACATGATCTACAGAGAGGCGCACACACCATTGGGTTGCTGGGGATACGCAGGAGGCTGAGGGAAGGGAGCCTGGCCAGGAAAGGGTTGCTGGAAGGTTCCACTAAAGCTGGTGGGGAGGTTGTAGGCTGCAGCATTCCCAAATCCAGCTGGCATACTCATGGAGCCTGTGGCAAATGATGCTGCAAAATAGCAGGACAGCAACTGGTTAAAGAAACCTATACAGGACTCAACAACACCTAGAGGTAAACAACAATATAGAATATATATGGCAGAAAAACTGGCTTCAAAGTTTTCACCTATTCATTTTATTTTCAGAATTTTAACATAAATTTTATAGCACGCACACACTCTTGCCTATGAAATGTTAGATTACACAGTAGCCCGCACACACCAGCAGAGAACATAAAATGGTTTAAATACTAGGAAGCTATAATATTAGCAGTTTGTTAGAAAGCATACTGTAGTGTTTTAGTAAACTTAAATGAGTGAGGATGAGGAACTAGAGGTTACAGGACAATCAACAAGAAAACAGAAAAATAGAAACTGGAAATGTATCAACTATGCCATGCAGTGGGTTTGGTCACTCTTCCTTTAGCAGATGAATAACTGCACATGTGATTCTGTAATCCATGGTGGAGTTACTTCAGAATCTCAGTGTTTGTATTTGTACAGTTTTAGCACATGCAAGTTTTGATTCTGGTTGTGTCCAGACAAGTTTTGAAGAAAAAAGGATAGTCTGAACAAGAGTCAGGCATGAGGCTACAACACTTTTTATTAAGTATTACATGTAGCACCAGTGTCTGACCTCTGATGAGCACACAGGAGCACAACATTCCCACAGTGCAACAAGTGGAGTCAAACTGTGGTAAGTAAGACAGCCAGCTGGCAATTGAACAATCCAATATCCTGTGCAAATGCCACATCCAATGCCCGTTTAACAAAGTCAATGACGGGAGCTAAAATTGAATATGTGAGCTAGACAATCAGGTTCACTGCTCTTTATACTGAGTTTAAATTATTTTCAATGTCTTACCAGGTTCATTCATTGAATGAAGCATTTTATGGCAATCAGCCAAATCAATAACTGCATGATTTTTATGTACAGTAGAGTGCAACGTTAGTTTGAATAATTCAGTGTCTTCAAAAAAAGCACACCAGGCTTTATTCTTCTTGTCAACTGGAAAATGTTGAGGAACACGTGGGGTAAATGAGCGATACATACTTTAACCTGTCATTACTATTTATTTTCTATAATGATAACAGGGTACACGGCTCAAATATAATTAATTAATGTCCTTCTGTACGTCTCTTCTCTTAAAGTGCAGCTCTTTCTAACTCCTCTTTATATTTAAATCCCACAATGGGACTAACACATTGTTTGTGTTGATACTGCACCTAGTGAATAAAGAGTGAGTTAATAAAACTGTGTTGCTCTGCAGCTCAGGCCTACAGATGCTATGATGATGTCCTCATACTTATTTTAAACTCACACCCAATCTGAAGCATTCTCCCTTATGCTGAAATGTTGATTGCATTAAATACTGTCACACTCATATTTTCTGAATCACTGCACTACGCTCACCTCTCCCAACATTTTCCTGATATATTTGCAACAGGAAAAAAGGAGGCACTGCCAGAGAAAAGCGCAGGAGAGCAAAAGGGAAACAGAGAACACAAGGGAACCTACCAAAGGCGGGAGGATAACCCTGCCCGTGAAGAACCCTCATCAAGCCTGTCCAGCATGGCAAGAGCAATCAGACAGACAACTGAATCTCAATTTCTACAATTTACTACCTCTTTCATCCCTCCTGCGCACACCAATAAGTGGCAACTCTAGTCCTGCTACCCAGTTCCACAGAGAACAAGATGGTACTAATAAATTTTACTTATTATAATTTTCTCTTCTTGTGTTTGGCACTGGTCTCAGACATATTCACTGCCATGGCAGCCTGGGCAAAGGTTGCCACTTTGGGTGTGCAAGAAAATATAACAAATAATATACTAATTGTATGATAATGTAACACACCTGTATTTTTTTTTCCAAATAATATGATTTTAAACTTGTACTATTTAAGTTGATTGGGTGTTGTACTATCTGTGCTACACATTCACAGACACACACAAACATACACATAAACACACCTGCTGCTGCTGCCACATTTGCTGCTCTGCCATTGCTCTGGAATGGGTTGGTGGGAGCTGCTGCTGGGGCAACTCCAGCAGCTACAAACGGATTAGTTGACTGAGCTGCAGGAGAGAGGTATCAAGTTACTAAACATGAGTACAGAGTGTGAAACAGAACAATGAACTCCACGACCTTAAAAACAAAAGCACTGATTCATGGAGGATGCTCCATTTCAACATGGTGATGTCCCACTTCAGATCTCTGTTGACAAAACTTTGCATAGAGTCCTAAGCAGTAAGATAATTAGTTTTAAAAAACCTGCTGTAATTTTATAGCACATACAGTCCACATTTTTCCAAACAATTTAATGACCCAAGTGCCAAAATGATAGGAAAAACAATAACCCCTATGAAAAAGTAAAGTTTACTGATTTCTGACATAATGTAATTATTTCTTACAGCATGGAGCTCCTGTAAGGTCCAAGCAGCCAGCTCTAGCTAGAATTACGTATAGCACACTGTACCTTATCCTGGGCTTGTCCTATGTTCCCAACATTAAAGTTTCCATGTCATTTCTAATTTAAATATGGGAGCACAATAAGCACAAATGACCGGAAAACAGCCTGTAGGTTTACTCACCTCCAAAACCTTGAGCCATGCCGGGCAAGGCCTGCTGTGCTTGTGCTGCTGACCCCCCAGTCTCTGAGCCAAACACACCACTGCAGTGAAACAAAATCAACACATGGACTCATCAGGGAAGCCAACAAAAAGAGAAGACCAGAGACCACTTTATAATGTTGTATAATGGATAGAGTGAGGTTATTGTATGTCTGTGAGTCAAGCAGCACCTGGATAAAAGTTAACTTTGTTGGTGAAATTGACTGTGTCTGTGTTCTAACTGTATTTCTGTAACACTGGTTCACATATGGTTCATATTATACCCCCAAGTTTCAACAAACATGTGAATAACTATAAATATTTTCACAAAGCTAAAAAACAGGAAAATTGTGACTCACAATTATTGTAGCCAATGAGATATCTATATTTCGTACAGAGTAAATTTCTCTGAGACCTAAAACTTGAATTATAAGACTTTTGGGCCTCACAACAGCAGAGGGCTTACTGTAGTGTGTGTAGTGAGTTTTGCATGGTGTCTCACCCTTGTGAGGTGCTGGTGGTGTTGTAAACACTAGTGGCAGGGGCTGAGGAACTGAAGACAGTATCAAGCGCAGCTAGAGCAGCATAGCGGTCACCGCCTGCTGGCACCACTAGCTGCTTCTGAGGCAAACCACCCACTCCTCCTGCTGCTGCTGCTGCTGCTGCTGCTGCGGCTGAGCCAGGAATACCACCTCCTGCAACAGAAGCAAATAACAGCAGAGCTGGGTTCAGTCAAAGTCAGCTAAACTAATACACAAAATTCAAATTTTAAAGACACAAACAAAAAGTCCGGAGATAGCTGCCATATTCAACCTATTAAAAATAATGGGGAATAAATGTTCAATCATTAGGAAATTAGCATTTTCTAGCACAGAAATACAGTTTGTAATATGAACAAAATAAACTAGTACCAGCCCAGTACAATTCACAGATGCCCGAGTGCCAGAATTCTGACCATGTGACATTAAAACTCTCCAAGGGAACCACTATATGAGACATTCTTTAAAGCAAGGAGGTATTTCCACCATGTGCAGTGGCCTGTTGTTTTTATACAGACTGGTTCTGTAACACTGAGGCCAGGGGACCAATTTTGAAAAAACAAAATGTAATGTAAGGCCATCTCAAAATACAACTAAGCCTTGACATAGCCAAAAATTAAGTGATACAGAATCACACGTTTGCTAGAAAATGTAAATCAGCCGTTTTGAGGGAGACTATCCCTGTCCCTGCACTGGGAAGAGGACTCATAGGGACTTAAGTCTATGCGCCGGATTACATTATGTTTTTAGATGTGTCAACTTCCTCTTTTAATCAACCTCTATCCCTGCAATTGAGATCTATGAAACAGGCTAGGCAGGAGAAGTTTACCTTGCTCTGTTTTGGCAGAGCTAAACATGTTATCCAGGTCAGCCAGGGCTGCGTATCTATCAGCAGGGACGCTAGTACTCTGTACAGCATCTCTGCCAGCTGCTGTGGAGTTACTCTGGGAGGAGGAACTGAAGGATCCAAAGTCAGCACTACACGATTTGGGGAAGTTGTCAAAATTTGCAAAACTCGCATTTGCTAGTCCCCCTGAGGCGCTACCTGTATAAAAGAGAGAGATTAAAAAGTCATAAGGGGGACCTCGATTGTTGGATTTGAGTGAAAGCATTAACATTGTGGAGAGGGAGAGAAGAAGCTGCATGGAGGGGAAAAGTTGGGGTGGAGTCAGGCTGGGGCTGGATTACGTTCATTATCTATAGGATAGATAGAAACACCTCTAAAACAAATCCTCTGCAACGCTGCACTATGCTGGCTCTCCATCTGCTTATAAACCTGAGGAACGCATAAAATTAAAATTCATTTGTGTTAGAGGCATGTAATGTACAGAACCTTTCTTGAGTGCCTCTGTTAGATCTGAGTTCAGCACCATACTGTGGATCAAGGCATTTACAGACAAAACCAACCAAAATGTATTAAATGTGACATAGAAAACAACTTGATAGTTCAATGGAAAAGATCTTTAGTCTGCCAAAATCACCCTAGAGGCATAACTGAGCTCTATAGTGAGTATACTTTCAACCAGACCCAAAATTGTTACTGGAGAAACAAACAACTATTACACATTAGTCACTGCATTTTTGGAGGGAAAAACCCTAAACAAAAACAGAGACGTGTATATCATTTGTCTGCAAGAAACAGAGCCTATTCAAGAACTGTATGAAACTGTATCACTGTAGATATCTATATGTGCCATTTATTTCACATAGTATGTTTAAGCTTGCTGGCCATGTTGATTCAGGCACTTCCTTAACATTTTGCAGATGAAAGTTCAACTTTTGTTTCACAGCAGATATTGTAATCAATTTTCAGACCAGGCTTTATGAGCTCTATAAGGAAGAACTGATTTGACTGTAGTGCAATAAAAAGGATTGACACATCATAATATTTAACACTTAACACGGCATAACAACAGATTTTGGATACTAAGATAAACCAGAGCTAACACAGCACATTGTATTCATAGAGGGGAGAGAAGGCAGCTTTTAGTAATGACACTGAAACCACCAGTTTAATCTTAACCCCTCCATGGAACACTGGCTGTGTAACTACCTTCAGCTCAGGGAAAAACAAACCTGTAAAAATCTGTCAAGAACACAGGGGCATGCAACTGTCAAAACACTTTTCAGAGAAGAAAAAAAAAAATTGAGAACAAGGATGCCCAGAAAATAGTGGGAGATCCTACAAGTGAATGGCTATTTATTTAAGAGGCATTTAAAGAAGCATTTACCATTAGCAGAACCTTCTCTGACAAGTTTCAGAGGAACAGAAAGGGTTTAAATGAAATTTAGAGCCTTGAATAACAGGCACACCTGATATCTATTGTTTAACTGTTGTTTTCTAACCTCTCACCTCTACCTTTTCCTATTGAGGCTGCAGACTTGAAACCACAAATATGTCTTTTGTCTTTTTTTTTTTTAGAGTAACTGTACTTTTACATAACATATTGGATTACAGAAAATTCAACTTACTGTCAAATTTTAACCAAATTATTTATCATAAATTACTGATGGATTAGACCTCAAGGGCACAGTGCTCTTGTGTTTCCTAATTATTGCTAATGGGATAGGGAAAGTATGTGTTAAACAGCACAGCAATCATCTGAGTCTACCTTTTTTTTTTTTTAAAGACATTTCTTCTTTTTAAATTACTTTTTAATTTTACATTTTGTCGTACCATTTGCTCAATAATGGCAGCAACCATCAAAGCTTATTATCCGTTTTCAGCTAGTGAGATTGCCAACTGTGATTCCGATTTTCAGATACAAAAAGAGCTACATGCTGAGACACACATTACATCCAGAGAGAGGAGGATCAAAGTGACTACACATTAGAGGAGGTGGAAAAGGGTGAAAGCTGTTAAGAGGGCAAGCCCAGAGAGAGACTTACTGTGTGCACCCTGGAGAGGCAGAGCAGTGGCAAACTCACCCATACTGCGGCTGGATGAGAGCACAGTGAACGCTGGCAGCCAAAAATCAAAGAGGGAGGGATGGAGAAATGGGGCAGTGAGCAATGTAAGGTGGAGAAACAAAGGAAAGACATCAACCAAACCAGAGGTAAAAACAAAAAAATTAAAAAGCATGAAATCAAAGCAAATCAACTGCTGCTGAAGCAAAGGATGAAAAACACACAGGACAGAATGGACAGCTGAGGCCAGATAACACAGTCAGTCAGTGTATGTGAGAAAGGGATTATCTGACAAAGCCACAAGAGAGAGAGAGGAGAGCTTTATCTGTCAGACAATAGGCATGCTAAAGAGATCACTGTACAGCTCCACATGAAGATAGTAAACAATATCCACCAGAGGGCACTCTAGTACACAACATTTTCCTGAGACTAGAGGGAGGAGGCTTAGGTGTGCTAAAGTAACAGTATGTGTGAGAGAAGGCAATGAACTCAGGTAAAGAAAAACAAACAGAAAACAGACAGTTACTGCTGAGTAAATAGTCTTAGAGGTTATAATGATATGTGCAGTATAACTGAGGAGCTCAGAGAGAAATATAGACCAAAATGGCAGGTGAAATGAGGACATCATTATGCCTCCATTAGATATTTTTAGACCACAATATATCAAATTAAAATGCCAGCTTTAAGAGCAAAGCATAGATTCAATTAAATCACACAGGCTGTATGTATTTACATTCATGTTAAACTTCTAATATATTCCTAATATATGCGGGGGTATCCGCAGTGTGGTTACAGTACTACAGCAGTAACAAACCTTCCGTATTGCATTTCCTATATCAATGTAACTGTCAACCTAAAGACTGCTCAGTGATCTTTACCAACTTGGTCATTTTTGTCTCATAGAAAGTAACATGAATTTAGTATATTGCATATTCAAGACACAGTAGTCCTATCGCCCTGCAGTAAAATCAATTTTCAACCTTAAGTGCACTGAGTGTACGCTGCTCTGTGTGCAACCATCCCATTCTTTTTTAAAAAGGGTTTGTTGCTGATTTTCCAAGTAGGTCAAAATAGAGATATGCTACAAGTGGCACTTAGAGTCAATGCTTCTAGTGTCTTTGCATGACATGCATATTCTCTGCGGCACATTACTAATGGTCTATGCCTAAGGTTTTGAGGTATTATTTTGTTTTATGTTTTTGAACCAAACTTGCAGATTCTGTAAAATTTAACACCAGAGGGGCATTACACATATGGAAAGTTTTGGGAAGCAGAGGATATGCCTTACAACAGTTAAACAAACAAAATGAAAATGATGACTTGGCTGAAAATATGCCTGATGATGTGCTCCATTTAAATAAGCTGTTTGTGTTTGTCCTCTATGTATTTATCTGTGCCTGTGTATACAAAATTACACAAGCTAATGACTTTATGTGTGAGTGATCAGGATGTGTGTTGTTTGTCCAGTGAAGAGAACTTGCTCTACCTGTATTTGAGGGGTGGAATTGGGCTTGGGGTGCGGAGGGGAAACCACCTGTGGACCCAGAAGTGCTCCCGAATGCATCAAAATTTGCAAAGTCTGCATTTGCGTTGGCATTCTGTGCTGCTGGAGGTGGTGTCAGGATGAGGTTCAGACAGATGAACAAAAAGACACAATGAGAGGACAACAATGGATGAGATAATAATAGAATGGATTTATACATATGACAGCCAAAGGCATGGATGACAGAGTGCATAACAAATACAATGAATTATGTGCTAAATATGAGAGATAATCATAGAGTGGTGTACTGTAACAATAACATGCAAAACAGCTTTAAAGGCAGGCAGGGTAGACTGACATTCACCTTCCCCCATGAGATACTGTCTGGACTAGTTGTTCAGCACATATAGGACTGAATGTGTATGCTTAGGACTACACTAATCATTCATCTTAGAGGTGCACATCTGTACTCATGTTTGCTGTGTGGAGACGTGGGGATGCCACTTTAGACACTGAATTAAGGGTGAGTCTTGATGGCTCTTTGAGGGGGAAATGAGAGGACATTATCCTCCATGGGAAGCAAACACTAATAGCCCTATGTTACGGACATTAGTAACCATGGAGATGTGTCTGTCCATAGCACCTCTGATACTATTCTTCATATCACAGCCACTAAAAATTCTGGATTCTGATTGGTTGGAAAGTGAGGATTAACTTCTAGTAAATGGATGGTTAACTGGACACGTATGACATAGTTTGTTTGCCATTCTAAATAATGAACTGTAGGTTGAGATAGCAGCAGCTGAGCCTCAGCTAAAGAGACAGGGGTAATTTGGGTAACCACCAAAAAAGAAGTGAAAAAGAAGGATAAACAGCTTATCAGTGTGAACCATGCAAATGTACATTTAAACATGTATTATATTTGTGTGAATCTGGAAGTCTGGTAGGAAGAGGAAAGAGGACTTAAATTGGGGACCTAAATAACGTTAGCCACAGAGAAGCTAGTAGCCTGAGTCTGAGGGACAGCAGCCAGAGAGCAAATGTGACCAAAACTGCACAGAAAACAAAGAGATGTGGAGAAGTCACAGGTAGAGACAGCGAGGGTGCAATGTGTGTGTGCGTTTGTGACAGAGTGAGGGACGAGACAAAGGCAGTGTGTATTATGGAGAGAAGGAGCGCTGTAATGTTCTCTGCGCTGGACAGGCAGTTTTAATAATGCCATGAAGCAGAACGCTTCACTGCCCTCTGTTCTTGAGACTGACAGCAATTAGTGAAATTTCTCTTTCCCTGTTTTTAAACTTTTCAGGATATATAAAACTCCTTGCAGATTCTGCCACACTCTATATGCAACGTCATTCAGCATGCGACTGTCTCTTTAAGCACCTTAAACATTTTAAATGGCCGCTACAGCATTACCTGAGGTCTAGTATTCACATCATACTGTTCTCTACAAAAAGAGGTAAACATGGCATGCATGCATATAAGTAAAGGTAATATGTTTCAGATTAGGCTGATCACATTTTTCCTCTAGACAATTAAGATGATTTCACAGATAAACACCTGTTATTGCTCATTTTCCTGCATTCCCCTACTGCTTTGTGCCAAGTAGATCACGTTCCTAAGTTTTTATAATGTTGTAATATTTAGTATTTTTCTGTCTTCTATGCAGGTGAAACTGTGTTAAAACTCCTTAACATAAAAAAAAAAAAAAAATCACACAAATGCACATACAATGACTCTCAGTTTTTTCTTAGACATTCAAGCAGTTAGTCTGTTCCTTACTTGTGTGGCTGTTGAAATGTGCAAAGTTAGCAAAACTGGAGCTGGTGCCTGTGTTCAAGTTAGGCGGGGCAGCAAAGATGTCTCCACCCAAATCACTGAGGAGGTCAAACTTCTTGTCGTGGAACTGCTGCTGATGGGTTTGTCCACGGCTCACCACTGGAGACTGATGGAGACAGGAGATTGGTTTGAAAACTGCAGGTATGGTATGTGCAGCTGAGTATCCATATCTTTATGAACAATCTTTACTTAAAGACTAAAGAAGACAAGAGTGGCCCTCTGAAAAGGAGACTAACAGGTAGTGTCACTGGCAGTCTCCATGTATACAATGTGTCTTTAAACAGTACATGTATAACAAACAACAACTGATAAAAATGTATCCTCATCCAATTGGTTAGGAAGGATTCCCACTGTTTAAGTAAGACCCAGATATGCACAGTATGCAAAATAAGAGGATTATAGATATGACAACTGATAACTGATAAAATCCTTACTATGGATGTCATGAGAACCGATAAGCATTACAGAATACATTCAATGCATAAACTATGAGAAAATTTATTGCTGAAATCCATAATGTTTTTAATTTATCATGCAACCTGTATCACTTGATGCTGTAGCTTTCTTCTAGGACTAGTACAAGATGTTGTTGAAGAACCACATTCTAATGTTTGGGTGGTTTAAGCTTTTCTCCACCAAGTTATTTGTTAAAACTTCACAGGCACTTGATGGGTGAGCCACAATGTATGTGGCAATAATTCAAATTCAGCATGTGTACAAGTGCATGTACCACATAAATCTCACCTGATTTGGTGGGGTGTTCTTGTTGAGGTGTAGGGAGGGGGCAGACTCCCCCAGCAGGGATTTGAGTGGTCTAACCTCTGGGGTGCTGCTGGTGCTGCTGTTTGAGGAGCCAGAGATAGAAGCATGGACTGATGCCACTACCTTGGCCTGCTCAGGAGGTACATACCTAGGAAACAATTCACATCATATGTGGGATATTTAACTACATGTCAAGCAGCTGTGAAAAATAAATCACCAAAAAAAGAAAGAAAATATACCTTGATAAGCATATCACACTTTAATTGCTATTGGCTAACTAGCTAATGGGACAGTATTTCAATACACTGATATAATCTGGGGTTTTCAAAATAATGATATGACAGCCTTTAGGCAGAACAAGCCATATGCAAAATCAGGAAATGTGTATTTGAGTTAATCACACCTAGAAGTCAGGCCACAATACATTTAAATTAACAGTTATCACAGTACCATGATTAGTATGTGTACAGTATTTGTGTGTTACAGAAAACAGGCCTTTGTGAGTTTAAATGTCTGTCTGCAGCAAATGGGGGCAGGCTGAGACATGCACCACCCATCCCTATCATTTCGGTCAGACTGCAGAGACTAAACTCTCAGAGTTTATAAAGCACTACTGCCTAAACTAATAGGTGTATTTATCGAATGGTTGACTATCAAACAGTAAGGTAAATAGTAAATGATTACATGAACTACATTTGTGTTAATGATACACCTCAGTCTTTTGTGGAAATAGTTTAACTGCAAAAACCAACAGTCTCACTAAATCAATATTTACTTTTAATGACCAATCCTTAATTTGACCAGCACTTGTTGGTTAGGTTTGTCATTAGTTTTATTTGATTAAAATAACTGCTCTTATTACATGTGACACTTGAGAGTCACAATGCACCACTAACAACTATGCTAAACCTCATACATACTTGAAAACAATTAACCCTATAACTCCATGGAACAATTAAATCTTGCACATAAAGCAGCTTGACTGTAATGACCTACATTCTGTGCATTTAAAGAAGGGTATCTGGTGGCTTGCTTGAGGCTAACTGCTATGAGCTGCCAATAACACATTCCAAGCCAGACACAAGAGAAAAAAAAACAAAGAAAAGCTACATGTATACACAGTGCACACTGTCAGGGGATTGTTCATGTCTGCACAGCCAGCTCGCAAAAAGGGACTTACCATCGCTTCTTCTCGTATTTGTCTTGAAGGAACTCCTTGACTTTCTGCGGTTCTCTGAAGTCTGGCACTGAGGAGGTTCTGTCATCATAAAGGCCAAGCCAGATCTGTTTACATGCCTGGATCACACAGAGTAACAGAACATGTGATTTATAACATTTTTGTAGCGCACACACACACCTCCTAACAAATGCAGCGCTTGTCAACTTCCATAATTAGCCACTGAAGTGTTAAGCCAAAGTGAAATAGTGGCAAAAGCAGAAGAAAAGATAAACCTGTTGGTAAGTTGGTAAGAACATTTACGACATTGTTATATTTTTTAAAATACATGAAAAATTAAAATAACAATTCAAAGCAGAGAGCTCTCCCTTTATGTGGTGCAGTGCACAGATTAGCCTTGTATAAATGGTCTGAGTCAAGAATAGAACGCTTTGCCATGTTTAAGTCGAGCATGTTTGGAAATAAAGGACATAGCTGCTCCTTGTAAAATCAGTATAAGTCTCACCTTGGCCTTGGGTTTTGGATAGCATTCATAAAGTATTTGCCTAATCCTGTAAGGAGAGATTTATGGGCTTCATGCATGTGTGCACTCAGTGTAGGGTGCTGCATTGTAGATGAGTGATGGTATTACAAGAGTTAGCATGACTATTTTGTAGTACATAGGCCTGCGCTGGTGGTATTTCTTTAGCTAGCGTTGGTACACATGCACACACATTCACAGCACATTCAAGCTCACATTTTCTTCCACATCAGTTAGATTCTGAAACTGCAGTTGCTGAATATATAAACAATGGCTCTCTGTGGAAAGACAAAAAGCAACTTGCAAGCAGCAGTATTTATATAGCAGCCTTGAAGGATATATGCATCAGCTCCAACCTTGAGTCTCCTGCATGTCTGCCTGCCCTGCCACTTTGCTACAGCTTTTAATAGGCCGTGCTTCCCAGGTGGTATTGCTCTATTTCATACTCCGTTTACCAGAAATGGCTCTTGAATGATGATGCACTTTGGTTCTTCTGTGATGAATAAATACACGGTGCTACTCTATTTGATTATGATGGATATGTGAGGGCTACAGGATGCATACGACAAACAGACGTTGCAGTGTTCACACCTATGAAATGTTTGCATAAAAGTATAACTGGGCCACTGAAATGTGCTGCATATTTTAATGGCAGAGCTAAAGTCTGACAGACTGAAAGCCATGACATATTATAGTCAGTCTGTAGTGGCTAACGTGTTAATAAACAATTGCACATTTCCACATCCAACAGTAAACATAACAAGCAACCTGCTCACATTATTAAGTCATTAGATTAAATGTGCAGTGCTTTAATAAATTAATTAATTGATACAGGTTTGAAATAAATGCATTTACATGTGAATTTCTGTTCTATTACTGCAGTTACAAAGTGTAGTCTACATTCTACTGTAGGAGACTGAGCCTACAAACAGTACTAAAAGGATTTTTTTTCTCATTACTAAGTGTACTCAAATGGTACTTATTCTGGTCCTGTTTTTTGTTTACAAGGCTATATTTTGTTTAGGAAAAGAACAACTTTACAGTGACTTCCAGACCAGAAAACAATGACGGTACAATGTAGGATTGACCTACACAGACAGTCTGTACAGCAAACCTGCCAAAGCAGAGGGAAAATTGACCTCAACCTTAATTAACAACCGTGACAAAGTAGATAGTCGCCATGCTTACCTCATTGCCGTGTTTCTGTAGGAACTCGATTTCCTGTTGCGTGAAAGTTGTCATGGAGATGGACTTGACTCTGTGGGGTGGATTCAGTCCTCGTCTGTAGGTGAAGAAACAGGGGTCAATTTAATTTGAAGACGCTGTACATGAAAACCTCATCTGGACATACTCCAGATCCCACCTCTCAGGACGAGGCCTTTTAATTAGCAACAAACTGACTGGCTGGTGTGTGTGACTGAGGACAGGAAGACAGCATTACAGAGGAAAATGACATAGACAAATAATGACAGAGTGAAATACTGGCAAAAAAGAACAGGAACAGAGTAGAACAAAGGAGGTGGGTGAAACTCTCCAAACTGCTATTGACTAAACTGAGGTTGTCAGCCCAGTAAAAGAATGAGTGATCTCCCTTAATATAGAAACTTCCATTATGGAGTAACACCCATTAGCCCACACAAGCCTTACTCATTTTCCTGAGCAGGTCACAGCTCATGCCACAATGGCCCAAATTAAAAATGCAGAGTAACTGTTATAGTTGAAAAGAGCCGTCATTAGGCTTTTATATTAAGCCCCAAGCCTGCTTGCCTGAGCATTTTTTCCTGGACCCACCAGTAAGTGAAAACTAATGTAGTCCTGGCTTCAAGGTTGCCACCTGTTTTGTCTGTGAAGGTGACCAATCAGCATTTAGCATGCAAGCAGGATGTTTTAACTGCAACCAGTGTAATTACTGAACACCACAGCCATCAAAATGAGGAAAAGACAGCTGTACAGTCTAATACAAAACTGTATATGAGTGATTACCATATTTAAATTTTTTTGCTGGTAGAAAGTGTTGTTAAACATTAATAAAGTCATAAATTCATCCCTCAGACTATTACACCCACAAAAAAACGACAACTTAAGCACTAACTTTAAATGCTTTTTGGCAGCAGCTAAAGTGCTGGGTAGAATAAAATAAGAGCCATTAGTCAACTGTCATTAAGATAGCTTTTAAATTGTGTTGAAACTGCGACCCGTAGCATCTTCTTACTCCTTGTCTACACTGACAATACAGCAAAAGCAGCACGCCAGCAACACAAACGCTGGATTCCTGCATCAGTGTCTGGAGTGGATTGATTGATACACAGCACTAAGGTGTATTGAAGAACATTTTGACAATACTCATAGCCCAAAAAAAACCAATTTTGCCACCTGTTTTTTCAGACCCAAAGTATCTTTTTACTATCAACCAAATATGTGTTAATATTACATGAATGCTTACTGTATATCTAAGCGATAACGATGCCATTAAACTTTTAGTTTGTCATTTTTGTCAGGTAGTCATGACAACTCTCTAGGAAATGAGATCCGCAGTGTCACAATTACAAACACAATGTTATACACATTGAGAAGTCAGATCCTACAGGCAGTGAAACATTAGACAAGAGTGCTAAATTATTCACTACTGTTACCCCTTACAAAACTTGTTCTCATCTCCACCCATTCTTTACACATCCAAGAGTAACAAACAACAGGTATATGTTGTATGTAAACATTCAGGTAGCTATGTCAATTCACATTCAAAGGCCATATGTCTGTTGAAAAAGCTGTCCATATGTCCTTACCTAAAAATGGAGGAGCTCCATGGGAACTACTGGAGCTATTTCTAGGGTAACATCTTTATCATCTGGTGCCTACTACAAGTATGTCATGCTGGTATCACTTTGAGAAGACAGATAAGGCCAAAAAATGCAACAAATCCAACAGAAAACGTCTAAATACAACTGCTATATTTTAACAATTGCAGGAAATTGTGGAAAAGCCGATTAACAGCCCAAATAAAAAAAATAGAATGAATCAATTTATAGTTTAAATTACTTGTCAAATTTGAAATAAAAAAAAACAATTACTGGTTGCACCTTCCACAAAATAAGACATCACTT
Organism: Lates japonicus; assembly: GCA_033238685.1. NCBI lineage: Eukaryota > Metazoa > Chordata > Actinopteri > Centropomidae > Lates > Lates japonicus. The sequence goes on along the minus strand of BRZM01000029.1, from coordinate 3,397,886 downwards.
AGGGTTGTTGAAATTAATCTAATACATTTAAAAAAGGATTATTAAAAATATTATTTGCAGCCAGAGTTGTATTATTGAAAATGTCTCAGGCAGAGGCAAATTTATCAAAAGCAAAAGGCAATAAGCTCATGACAAGGAAATGTATCTGCAGAGAAATAGAAGACAGAATATGTGAGTGCAACTCTGTGTATTTGAGCTTTAATGTGTTTTTCAGTGCCCTAAGGTAGGTGAGTGATCAGATCCTAGTCTCATGAAGATGAAACTAGGTCAGACACAGGGAGAAAGTTCCATTGGCCTTTAGGCCTAAATATGATGGCAGCATCTCTACCCAGTTGTCCAATTAAGGAATTCTGATACTGGTATTTTGTTTTTATTAGTTTACTGTATTTTGCATTAAATGCATAATCTCTACCTCTCTTGCTTAATTCAAAGTCTCTCTCAAGTTTGAAAAGTCTTCTCCGCACACTTGCAAAAGAGGGAACATCTTATAATCAGGCTCTTTTTACATCCACAGACTGTGGTGTACAATATAACTGTCAGGCAATTCCTGTGCTCTGGATTCCAGTCTGGTACCTAGCCCAGCAACACAATGTTATGGTCCTACAGACCCATACCCCCCATTTCTGCAGGACAAAGTAACCATACAATAGTAACAGTGTTCACTGACAGTACGATATTTATGGGGAGTATTAAAAGACTGCAGTAACTAATAAAATTACCTCTTATTTCACACTATTGTACACATGAACAATGTCTGTAACATATTAATTAACAATTTCTAACAATTAGTTACTACTGAGTAGACATGATCTAACTGAGTAGTTTAGTGTTTCAGAGAACAGTATCACATATTGCACAGTAAAATAATTATGACCTAGTCGCTATTCTACATCAGACCAGCTAAGCCGGGGAAAACTCAGTTCATTTGCATACTGTAACAGCTCCAGGGTGAGAGAAACTGGCAACATTAAGTCTCAAAAGAGAGGAGAGGCAATGCACCAGCCTCCACTTTGCTGCTCTAAGTGCCTACAAAAAGCATGTCTTCCTCAGCAATTGTGTTAAATACCTTTGATCAATAATATAATGATAATGTTTATTTGTAATTTTCATAGCTCACCATCTAATCAGCATTTATATTTAGTTACAGCATCAGCAATTTGTCTCCTTTATGGTGCTTAACAGATGACACACCTTTTTAAGAAACCAAATGTCAGGGACACAGGAATACCAAACATACACAGTTTCAGAGTTCAAGTCATGCCAGCTAACTTGACGTTGTTTAATATTACTGTGAACAGTTGGTGTCAATGACACTTCCCCACCCCTGTCATGCTTTAGTCATTGTTGCAGCCCTGCTTACCCAAGAACAGATAGGCCAAGTGGGGTTACTTCCTGCCATGAGCAATTCTCCAGAAAGAGACATTGTGAGTGGTGTACCTCCTGGGAAGGCCTCCACCTTCATAAGGAATGTGTTTACATAGCAGATTCCAACTCCGCCCATTAAACTATCACAACTATGGGGGCAGAAGTGTGTTAAGAGGTAGGTAGTCATGCCCCTGCTATCACCCCCAAACAAGTAAACACTGTCACTGTGCAAACTACAGACCCCACAAATCAAAAACCACTTCTAAGATTGCCTTGGCAATGTCCCTACCTGCTACACGAAGTGTTTAAACTAAAAAGACTCTGTTTGAACCCGTAACACAATCTTTCGTGATAAAAGGAAAATGTATACAGAGATGGAGGTCTGTGTTTAGGGGTTTTGCTTTGCTTTCCTTGTAGAGGACAAAATAAAGCAAAAAACAAACACCACTTTTATTCATAAAACAGACCCAAATACCCAACAGTATTTTAAGTCTGAGCGTGAATCTTTAGGTACTCTCTTATAATGCCATCATCGTTGCCTCTCTAGAACTGAACGGAAAGTGAGAGGCAGACAGTGACCTCTCTGCCACTTCCTGTTACACATATAAAATCACATGCTGCTGATGTAGCAGCACAGTGAGGCCGTACCACTTCCTGAGCTTACAATCACACCGGGCTTCCTGCATACATCTGACAGACATCAATCCTTTCAAACCCACATCACTGGTGGGAAGATGTTTCTCTAATGCCACCCCTCAAACACTTCCCCAATATGTTTTGCGCAAATAAAAAGTGAGTGAGAACAACAGCAGATGAGAAAATGGGAGAGATTGTGATCTCAGGCTATAAAAGAACTCAATTAAGACACATTACAGACTTTAACACCACAGGGTGAGCAGATGGGAAATTCACAGTAGAGTCCCCACAGACCCACTGGTGAAGTGAAATGGAGGGCAAGCTCTGCCCATCAGCAAGCATGCAATTAATCTCATTCTATTCAGCACTACAGTAAATAACCTTCAAAGTGGAGACTGCTAAAACAGTTTGCACAGATTAAGGTCACAAACCTAGTCAAACAAGGGCTGTATCTTAGGCAAAGTCTGAGGGACAGACTGTTTTAAAAACCTGTCAAAGCAGTTGTCTGTTCCTTTGTTGAGCAATAAAACTAAAAGGTCATTAGAATTACTGAGTGTGCAACAAATACTTTCCTTTTCCCCTGCAAAATTATTATAATAACCATTGCTCAAATGGAGAATGACAGGCTGATTTCCATAAAGCATTAAGAAGAACCAGTGCAGGCTGCTGACTGTGTGAATGAGCAGATGAACAGCTAATTGAGTTATCTGCTAATAGCCCACAGCCAATTTACTCCTCTTAAATGTTCAGTTACAAAGTCCGGTTATAACTAGGCATAATTGCATGTTTACAAAAACCAAGGTAAGTTATCTGTGAGCAAAGATGGAACCAGAATTCCCAATGTAAAAAAATGTTAAGACAACACCATACCTACGATGCAATGTCTGTAACCCAGATATAAGAATATAAGCATATACATCAAAGGTTGTTTTTTCAAGACTGGTGGAGAGGGGGAAACTGAGCTGTGACTTTTATTGATGTACAGTATGTGGGCATAATTTGGTTACCAGTGAACCGAATGTTGGCGCAGTTAGAAGCACAGTAGTCCGACAAAGTCCTCAGAGGAGAGTGGTTATGTGCAGATTAGTACAATGTCATGCAATATGGATAATGTGAGACAAACATTGTCAGTCTGTCATTATTTAGGTAATAGATCAAAAACATTTAGACCTGATCTTAGTATATTACACACTTTCTATTTAAATCTGGCCAGAAATACATATACCCAAAACACAGAACCTTTCTAACATGCAACATTTGACAAATGATTTGAGGTGGGATATTTTAGCTGAATAAGAAGAAACGGAATGCTTCGCTAATCCCAAATCCCAAGCCACAGATGCTTGGTTACACAACTGCAGAGCAAAGCTTTAAGTCAGGCAATCGCTATCTAAAGTCAAACACCCAGCTACATTTAAAAAATCGCTGCTGTGGATGGGTTTTTATGCTGCTGCAGGAGGTAAACTACTAACATGAGTTAAAGTCATAGTACATAGACAGTACAAATGGTTTTAGTCAGCAAACCATGAGAGTGAAAGTCATGCTGGTCTTTTTTTCTCCTCGGTGTACATCTGTCAGAGACCGACTGGTGTAATACTTCTAAATCTGATACAAAAATAGATGACTGGACTAAATATAGCTGATGGTAGCATGAATACCGGTATTGCATTATCCGTCGCATCTCAAAATGATGCGACTTTCACTGCAGGTACCATCTTGTCTTCTCAAGCAAGGAAAACACTTTGATACAGAAAGCAAACTGGTAACTCTCAGTATGGCTCCACGGAGTACAATAAGAAATTGCTACATCATAGAAATACGTGGATATAAACCGAAGCTCAGGTCGACAGATAATTTAAACATGAAGTCGTGTGTTTTTGTGTGGGTACACTACAACCAAACCAATTAGCTAAGTCACAGGGTGGTTTTTCCAAACGTTGCCAGCAACTGGTAGTAGCAGTAGGGTACTGGCTTATCCGCAGACCTAGCTTGCAAGTGTCAGATAAGTTCACTGGCTAGCATTAGAAGCTAAAGTTAGCTAGCTACCCGGGTGGCTGTTAGCTTACTGGGCTGCACTGGCACCTCTACGTACCCCGCCCAACACTGCACAGCAAGACAATGTCAAAACAGCTACTCAGACTGACACTACTGGATACCTATTTAACGTTAGCTAGCGCTCGTTGGTTAACTGGCTTAGGTTGCCCTGTGTGGCTGAAGTGTGCTAAAACGTTATATCGTGTGCGCCATGTCTAAGCTAAGGTCACCCAGCAACTTAATACTTACAGGATGCCAGAGCAGGAGGTGCACACGAAGGAGCCCACAGTCATGTTGGCATAGGTTGGGCCGCGCTGGTCGCAGTCAAAGCACTTTCTGTTGAGAGGCAAACTCGTCATTTCTCTCAGCATCTTCAGGTGTTTCTCCTCCTGTTTTCGTTTCGCACTCGCCGCCATGGTGAGGGATATACAGCAGGATTAAATAAAACAGGACAGGAGGGTCAGCTACAACTAAAACAAAGGGCTGTGCTTTTTAACGGTTGCCGACCCGTGCTGGAGACAGAGAGGGAATGGGTTGGTCGCTCTGTTGTCACGGCGGCCTCGCGTCTCCTCGAACAAGGAGTTTGAGGCGTTGGATCACGTTTACTTACGAGGCAAGAGATGTACTTCCACTTACTTCCGCCTTCGCCTAAATCCCGTTATGCAGACTATACCGCTTCTTTTTGGGTCAGAGCCAAATTTTAGTATCTTCTATGAATTACGTTCGAAGATGTTTGTGACAGATTTTATTAGAGGTAGGCCTGCTACGCTAATAATATTTAAGGGAACGTTATTGCAATGTTGTGGTTATATACGACAACGATGTTGCTCCGCTCCGACGTCACATATATAGTGCGTAGTGCGCAGTTTTGAACGGAGTCGACAATGAATATTAATTTATATTTTTGCAATTACCAATTCCGTGCGTTAGTTTATTTGTCGTTATCGGGTGGTGAATTACATTGAAAACATAACTGTAGACAGAAGGCGCATGAGGTGACTTGTCCGCGGAATTTCACGTGTTTAAGAACAGATTCCGAGGGTTAGCAAAGGGCGTGAACTATCTTGTTTCCAACATGAGACCTCTTTGGTTTGTACCCCTGACACTACGCAGACCGCTACTGGTCTTTAACACACCAGCGCCTCTATGCGGATTAACTTTGTCATTGCACTACTATAGGGGTGGTTCTAATGTAATGCGGCATTTTAATTTCAGAAATATCACAAAACATGAGTAATAAAGTAAGGATGAAACCGTGCACATAAAAAACCATAGGATTAGTCAATAAAGACCTGGGACTAGACTTTATGTCAGTAACTTAAGTGTGTGCCATGGAAATATGTGAAAGATACTTGCCTGTAGACATTAGAACAGATGACTTATTTACATTTTGAATGGGAAGTCAGCAACCTACAGATAAAACATAATCAGAAACAATGTGTAGACACCTATATCCACACATTCATTTCCCATAAAAGAACATAATACAATAACAAAGTCACAACTGAAAGAAACATGCATGAACAGAGTTATGATGTACACATATTTATTCCTCTTTATGACAGATGAAAACCATGTTATAATAGAATACCAAGTAAACCATATGGCAATTATATTATTTACAAGGACAACCAGACATCAGTGATATTTTGTGTGATGGACTGCTGAACCTGTTGGCCATTAGCCAGGGTAAGCTACAAGACCAGTGGACTTAACCTTTGACCATGTTATTAAAAATACTTAGATCACTGTCCAGTTTAGTGGAAATGTGGATCTTACAGTATGTATGTCTGGGGAAACTTACATTTAAATACCCAACAGAATCAATCCTGACAAGTGCACTGTTGGACTGATGTTTAATAGGGTAGATGGCTACCTTAGTTTATTTCTCCTTACCTCAAACAAGACGTACTGTACTCTTAAGTAAATTCAAGCCACTTTCCCTGTTTTACTGCCCTTTAAATGATTTTCTGGTGGAGTTGTTACTTAATTAATTGCTGCTGACTGATTGAATTAATGGTTGCTGATGCTGCTGCTGTGGAGAGAAGTCAAGCGGTCTACGGTTCTCAGTGTAGCCGTAGAGTTTCCGGAGGGCCACACGAGCTGCCTCATCCTCAGCTGCTACAAGTGTCTCTCCTGGACCCTGGGCCAGAAGCTTCTTATCACTGAATCAACAAACAGGTAAAAAGAGACAAAAAATAACTAAGATAGGCAGAAAATACACAAGATACTGTTAACGATCGATCGAGTCTGTTATAAATTATCTGTATCTCACTAAAATCTATAGAGTGTAACTTGTGATATAACTTGATTTTTAGGACCTTTTTATCAACTTAAAAATCTTCATTTACTACTGTACTTTGCGAAACAGCATCCACAACAGCACACATACCTGTACAAGCCAACAAAGTATAGTGGCAGGACAGTACTGGCTCCAGCAGACCTGATGAGGCGAGGCTCTGGCAGAGGGACATTCCTCTTAGTAAGCTCCTCCACCAGTAGTCCCATTGGGTTGACCACTGTCCACATATCAAACAAGTCCTTTCCTATCAGCTGTGTGACCAGGAAATCCTACAGGGGGGAAAGAAGATGGAAATGAGTGAGTTAAAGAAGAAAAATGTCATATTATATTGCTGTGGAGACAACAGAGTCAGTCTTAGGCCAGAAATTGAGTGTTCATGATATTGTACACAAAGCCTCTTACCCTTAAGAAGAATCCTGTTCGCTCTGCTCCGCTGCTCTCCTGTAGAGCTCCAATCACTGCCATGAATGTAGAGTGGAGCACATCATCAGGAACAGGGAATTCAGCACTCATGGTTAGGTCTTCAATGCCGAGATTTCTTGCTACGTATGTCACAACTGCTGAACTGGTGAGGTGCCCTACAATACTCTCCACCCCCTCACTCGGCAGGCTTGGGAAGCTGGCCCTGCACCAGTCAGTCAGGAAGCTCCTGGTGAACCCCACTCCCTTTGCACTCAGCTGAGCATTATCTTTCAGAACAAGAGCAGTGGTCTCAGAGTCCACACCTAACCCCTGTCTCCTCTCTTGCTCTGCCTGCAGGTAACAGGGATTGATGAAAGCTGTTTTCAGTACTTCCAAGGAGAAGTTTTCATGAAGGCGGGTGCTGAAAGCCTGAACCTCTGTGTGGTAATCCCACAGAGGCTGTTGGGACCTGAAAGAAAATCAAACATGGAGTTGACTGTCTTTGCAGAAAGTTTCCAAACAAGCTCTTATATACTTGAGAAAAAATGGCTATTACTTCTTACTTACTATTCACAGTTAATACTTTATGCACCTGCACAGGAAAAGGGGTTTTTGAGGATTACAGACAAAACTCAATGGTTCAAATGTTATCATCAATATAAAGTCCTTAAATATGAAATGATGATGAAACGAGAACGATAAATCTAGGGTAAAGGAGGGTCCCGATTTTCCTCCACCTGTGCCAAGGAGCCACGATTGCTAGCTACGCTCCTGGCTTCATTAAAACTGTAGTCACAACCCACACGCTGCTTCACAGGTCTACTATGAAACGTAGGTAATGCAGCTACAACTTTGTCTGTATCAATTAATTTTTACAAACGGCTAATGTCAATAAACACACACACTGACAAATATAAAATACACAAATGGCCTTGAAATGCTCTCTAGTGAACTCTTGTGTTAGCTAACGTTAGCCTTACCGTGGCTTCGGTGGTGGCGGTCCGTCAAGCTTTAACTTCTTTGCCATGAGGTATGTGTACGCCTTCATCCATCTCTTTTTCTCTCTGACCTGTGACAATGATATGTTCCTGCAAACACGCTGACAATGAATTCCTAACGTTAGCGCACCACGATTTAGTATGTACCCTGACGCCATGTTGATTCAGTGACAGCGGATTGCAACAGCTAAAAGTGTCCGATATGGAACAAGAAACAATATCCTGCCAGCCGGACCGGTCCTATCCGAATGACCTAGCGTTACCATGGAAACAAACATAAACGCTAACTAACGTTATTAACAGGAGCAAACTGCTGAGTGAGATTCACCGGATTTAGACAACTAACGAGCTGCCGTTAAACATTTCCAAAACAAATAGAGATTACCTCAATTTCTGCTACTTGCTAAATTGCTATATTTCTTTTTTGGCGATGTCTACGGTTGAATTCCAAGATACGATGGGGGATAAAGAGGCAACACAAATGGAAGTTGGAGATGTCGAAAGAACTTATGTGAAAAGTGGAGTTAACGCCATGAAAAAGGATGGAGCTCAAGAAAACAAGGAAAATGACAAACAACTTCAAAGCCCACCTAAAGAGAAAAAGGATTTACAGTCAGGGCCACGAATGACCAAGAAATTCCTAAGAGACCACTGTAAGCAGAACAAACTTTACATTACACCGTGCCTGAATGACACGTTGTATCTGCATTTCAAAGGTTTCTCCACCATTGAGAACTTAGAGGAGTACACAGGACTGAAGTGTCTCTGGCTGGAAAGCAATGGGCTTCAACGCATTGAAAACCTGGATGCCCAGACTGACCTTCGCTGCTTGTTCCTTCAGCAGAACATCATATACAAGTTGGAAAACCTTGAACATCTGAAAAAACTATCCACCTTGAATGTCTCCAACAACTATATCCACACCATAGAGAACATCTCCTGCCTTCCTGACCTGAGCACTCTGCAGATTGCCCATAACAAGCTGGAAACTGTGGGGGACATAGAGCACCTGAGTCAGTGTCTGGCAATCAGTGTGCTGGATATGTCTCACAACCTGTTAAATGACCCTGAGATCCTCTCTATTCTTGAGGCCATGCCAGAACTGCGAGTGTTAAATCTAATGGGAAATGACGTTGTGAAAAAGATCCCAAACTACAGGAAGACTATGATTGTGCACCTCAAGCAGCTCACCTTTCTTGACGATCGCCCCGTGTTTCCCAAGGACAGGGCGTGTGCAGAGGCATGGGCAGTGGGAGGGCTGGAGGAGGAGTGCAAAGAACGGGAGCAGTGGGAAACACGAGAGAGGAGGAAAATTCAGGACAGCTTGGACAGCATGGCGATGATTCGGAAAAAAGCTCAGGAGAGACGGCATCTACGAGAGCTACAGGAGAAAGGTGAACAAAGTTCTCAACTTTTCCCATGCACAAACAGATGTAAAGTAAATGTGGGTTTGCATCATTAAAAAGTGTTGTCTGTCTGTTTCATTTCAGGGGAGACTGACGCTTTAACCACTCCATGTGAGGAAAACAACCACCAGATTTTGACTTCATCAACAGAGAAGATCAAAGCCTTTGTGCAGGACAGCCTGGATGCCTATGAAGAGTTCTCAGAGAGTCAAGCAACACTTGAACACAAGCCAGAAGGTGAACATATAGAGGCAGAGCAGCCAAGTGAAGGGTTGCAGAGAGAGCAATTGAAGAAAGATGACCAGGAGCAATCTCAGATCAAGCAGGCTGTGAGAGAGGAGAAAGAAGAGGTGAATCCAGAGCAGTCAGCACAAGAGCAAGAAAGTATTGCAGTGAAGATGTCAGAGACAGAGAAAGTGGAAGATCACAAACACCAAAACCAGTCATGCTTAACCCAAGACATGAGAAATGAAGCAGAGAGAGAGCAGGCGAACGTGAGCGAGCAGCGTGAGAAGAAACAGCCTCCCCCAATCAGGGCAGCTCCTCCACACACAGATGAGGTTGTACCAACATATGGTCCTGGACCACTGGTTACAGAGCTGGAGGATGTAGAGCAGCTGGAAACCATTCACCTCTCACTAAATCGCTCACTGAATATTGATGACCTGCCTGATCTGGAGGATGTGGACACAGAAGACTTTGCTGCAGTGGTCTCTTCTCAGCAGGTGTTCAAACCAAAAATAGAGGTCATATCAGGAGGGAGTGATGAGGATGAGCCAACTGGGAACCAGAGTGAGACCATCCCTACTTCAGATCCAGACAAAAGTTCATTGTTCACTGAAGTCTCTAACGATTCTTCATCACTGGTGTATCTGGGGGATTGGGATGCCTGTGAGCCACTGATATTCCCACCTGTGGGAGAGTCAAAGACAAACCAAACCTCCTCTGCACCACGCTGCCTGATTGAGGAGCTGGACTGATGCTTTCAGGGTTTGAACTATGCAGTCTCACAGGACATGGCCTCAAATTAAATACGCTTTAAACCTGACAGGCAATAGACTGGCCATGTGAGACAATGAAAAGCCCAGTAAGGGCTCAGCTTTAATTTTAAAAATGCATATTTAGCTGTGAAAAAAAGTTGTACATTCATTTAGTGAAAAGTAATTCCTTGTTTATCATATTTGTGGTAAATATTTGTATTTAAGGATTTCATAGCCATTTTGTTGATATGGTTGTTAATTGTAAAACTGAAAACACAATAAATCCGACCTGGTCAATTTTCTTTTACAGTGTTTTCCTTTAGGGGCAATAATAGCTTTGTACATTCATATTAAAGCAACACAAATGTTAACTAATTATAATTTTTTTCAACAAATAAACACTAGCTCTACTAACTTTCCAACAGCTGTTAGTGCATCTAAAAAAAATGGCAACCTGCAGTATTTTTCATTTATTAAAAATGTAACACCAGAATTAAGCAGAAATACGATTTAAAAAAATATAACCAGTGTAAATAAAAATGGAAAAAGTACTTCAATGAGAGAGATAGTTCCTTCATCACATGTTGAAATGATTATAGTGATGTGTGCATTTCTAATAGTGCTTCAATAAAAGTACAGGACAACACGTCATATGTTTGGTTTTACTAAATTGCATTACATTTCCCAGTTCAAGTCACATATTACTCTCTCCACATTAAATATTCAACATGTTACAGCTCTACATCACAGCTCCATTTTCCTCTTCTGGTAAAGTATGCTGTACTGCAGCTCTGGATGAGTTCTTTCCAAAGCTCAACAAATATTTACAACAAGTCATGCTTAGCATTGAGCAAGAAGATCTTCTAATAAAAACAAACTGTGAGAAAACAGAATAGACAGAATGAGAGAAGAGTAAAAAAATAAAACTGTACATGTTTTAAATAAACAAAATCAAAATATCAGCCCTGTGCGCAGGAGGCCTTGCACGCACGTGTCAAGGTCTTTCTCACACAGGACCTGAGTGCAGCAAGTAGCTTACATTTGACACATAGAATAAGGGATAGTATGTTCTCCTGTCAAGGTGATGGAAGAAATGCAGGACGGCTCTAACGCCGCAACCACACCCAAGTGTTGACGAGCCAAAAAGCTACAGTGACCGAGTACAGGATCATCTCACGCTTTGTTCGCTCTTTGTTCTCCTCTTCCAAATGTTGGAGTCTCCGGTTTAGCTTGATGAGCTATGGATAAATCAGAAAAAAAAAAATTCTCAGTCACAGGAGCTGTAGGAGTATCTCTCAGGCCACAAGATGGAGATACTGTATTTATTAAGAACTAACCTGACGTCGAAGCGTTGTCGCGTCAACCACAGTCATATCATCAGGCCCTCCATCCAGTGAGGCTTCATATGTTGATAATGCAAGCCTTGAGAAGAAAACAGCCACTTTCAGATGATTATGATTCAACCAGTAAAGACAGAGCGTATATTTAAGAACAACTGCAACATTATTTTTAGAGGTTATTTTTCTACCAGAATTTAATCTTATATCTTGACCTGAAATGAGAATGTAAGGTAAGAAAAGATGAGGAAAATGAAAGGGGAACAGAATGAAGATGCCAGGCGAGTTTACCTGGAGTCATGCAGGGGGTTGGAGCTTGAAGCCGACCCCCCTCGCAGAGATGGTTTGCTGAAGAGGTGGGGAAAGACAGGGTTGGGAGAAGGGAACATAAGAGAGATAGAGAAACACGCATGGTACAGTGTTGCATACATGCAGACATAACTTGCATGCCCTTTGCATACCTACAGTTTATGTGTTGTCCTGGAAACCAACAACTAATCTTTCCTTTTACAATGTCTTATCTAAATGAGTGCTGTTAAATGTATTTTTTTTTTGTTAACCATCATAAGTTTTCAAAAATTCTAAAGCTTTTGTCTTCAGAAATCTCTCTCCTACCAAATGTGAGGTTAAGAGTGTGGGGAAATGTTTAGTAAATCATATTTCTGAAGTGTGCAGAAGGTATACACATTTGTGAGTAACGTTTACAAAACTTTTCCTCAGGAAGGCAAACAGTCAAAAGTTTAAACTGTTACAAAACTCTGAGGAATGTGTAAGCTAAAACACGCAAGTATTTTAAGGTTCTTTTTGCTCAGTAATGAACTCATATGCTTGGAACACTCTCTTGGTTTACTTTCCACTATTTTGTTTGTTTACAGCTTCTCCTGACCCATGGGCACTTGTGAAGTTTTGAGCAAATGTGTAACTTCAAGGAGAAATGCATGGTCAGTGCTAGTTCACTTTACAGGGGCCTCTTTTTGGTGCAGCATCACTGCATCTTTGTTAATTCTGATGATATTAAAACAAACAAATTTCCAAGGGAGATAATTAACTTTCCTCCAACATTAAACGTTAAAAGTGTTTGACAAGTTAATCAAATGCATGACTAGTCAACACTTCAGTCCTTCAGTAGTGATTGTTAGACTGTAATATGTCTAGTAAAAATGACCTCAGCCAAAGGCACAGTTTAGAAAGGAGCAGAAAATTTTTTACTACAGATTCTTTGATTAATACATGCTGTATTAATATTGTTACTGAAAGTTAGAAATAGTCAGTTAGAAAATGGTCACATACTGCTTAAGGCTACCACATAAACACTCCCAACTTTCCAACATAATTAAGGGCCAAACAAAATTTCTGAAACACACCTGACACCACATGAAACCCCTCGTTTTCCTAAGTACTCAAGAGCCTTTATTGTAACAGTCTGCACTGCCGTCTCTGATTAATACCTAGTGAGCCCAATTGTTTCCTTTTTTAAATCAAAAAATGACCGGATGATTGGGAGGTCACCTGCGAGGGTTCTCATCCAAGACCTCCAGGACCTGCTGGTAGGCCCGACGTGTGGTGGACTGGATGAAAGATAGAACACCGCTAGCGCTGTACAGGTTGTGTTCTTCAGTCTCAGTCATGGTGAGAGGGGGGCAAGGGTGGACAGTGGCTGGGGGGGACAGGGTTGCACTGCTCAGTGCCCACCATTAAGAGCAGCCAATTTAGAGAAAAAAGGGAAGAAAAAGACAGGAGGAAGGAGGGGAAGGAAGGAGGAGAGGGAGAGAAATAAGGAAAAGATACTGTCCTCAACTTTACTGACTTTGTAAAAATCGCAACTGAGTGAAAAGTAAATAAAAGTAATGTTGCAGTAATAGCTAGAGATTTAACCTGCCAACCACAGTGCTCTACTAACATAAAATACACACAACAAAAAACAGAAATGGAAAAGGAGATGTGAGCTTGCTTGATGTGGCATATGATTCCAATTTTCACTTTGTTTCCAAAAACTCCAAGTTTTGAGAAAAGTGATTGAGACATGAAAAGGCTTTTTTGCCCAAGAGCCCAATGTAACTGTTAATTTGGACATTCAAATAAGCAAAGCTATCCTAGGTATGCTTAACATCTAAACAGCTTAGAATAAAAAAACACATTAAAAATGAATAGCAGGCATCCATTCTTTATAGCTTTTCTATTGTGTCCTTAAGTGTTTTTGACAGGAGAGTGTGGTCTTAAAGTGTGTTTTTACACTAAAAGCAATACTTTTTTCATTCCTTAGCACTAATCCTGAAGTCATTTAGAACATTTTAAAGTCTGACAATGATCAAATCAAAGGGATGAACACATGTCAACTGGATAAAATTATTAGTTAATGGATCAGTGTGAGTGGTAAAAACAGCTGAAGTCTGCATTAACACTGAAAGCAGCAAATTGACTAACAACAAAACAGCTTAAAATGCCAGTAACAACAGACAACAGGCTATGTCACACAGAAAAAGGGACAGAAACAAAAGAAAGATGTAACATGCTAGTACATGCATGTAGGAGATAAGCTGGAGCTAGCACCAGGCTAACGTGGTATATCCAGGCCAATACTCACGCGGAATCATTTCTCATCAGCTGACTGTTATTACGGACAGCTGCATTTTCACTGGCTGAGCGTTCTCGTCGCACTCGTCCTTGGGGCCGCAACTATAGGGCAAAAATGGCAACTGATTTATTCAGGCTGTGGTGTACTTTAAGTAAAATATTGAAGTCAATGAGTGGATCTTATGTAGCATCCTTAGTAACAGACAGTTTGTTGTTTTAATCACTTACCACCTCCTCAGTGTCTGGAGCTGCTCGCTGCTCTTCTTCCAGGAAGTCCAGAGGCCGCTCACTGAGGGTGAGGACTCGAGGTGGAGTCTTCAGTGACAGGGCCTCTAGTGGTGTTGACTGGATTAGGTCCAGGTCTCTGGGTCTGGAGAACTGGGGGTCATCACTATTTCCTGAAGAAGGAAGAAGTGAACTGGAGTTTAGAACAAGAAACTGATACATTCTCTATTTCACTTAATTTAAACAATGAGCTGTGATTTGAAAACCAAATGAGATTCTAGAGACTGGATGGACAAAGTCCTGTGCCACTGACAGAGGGTTATCTTGTATCTGTCAATAGCTGTATCAAAGCCACATAATAGCTAGATTACACTCAGCTGAAAGACACCAATGACGTGCAGAGACTGTGTGTAATAAAAGACTTGGTTTTATTGTATACCAACCTGCAATCACAATTCTCTCTGGGACTTGCATTAAGACACTGCGGGGGACTTCCTGAGATCCAACATTAGGGTCCTCATGGGCTTGTGGGGCCACTTTGAGCATCTCGGGGATGCGCATCCTCTGGCTGATCCCTTCAGTGTACTCCAGCTCATACTGGATACGATTTATCTCGGCCATCTCTGCCGTGGGGGAGGGGAATGCTGCTCCGTTCATTTGGCTGTGTGGAATAAAGTGTTCAGCAAAACATACCTAATTGTTAGCCACATAATGGTCACAATGGAAACAATCCATCAAGAGAGATTCCTGTGTTCTAATAGTTTCATTTTCACTCCAGTTGAACTTGCTGTGCTGCATATCTACTGGCGCTCCTTATTAAGCTGCAGTTTCTAAACATAGATCACAAAACAAGGCTCTCCTTAGGAAATACTGGTGCAGCTGATGAGCTGTGAGATGGAAAACACATCACATGACAAAATCTTATGATAACTTAGTATCTTCTGACAGAGGAACACAAAGTGAGGCTACATCAACCACTTTAGCAGCAGTCTAGGTTGCAGCTGTATTTGTTGCTATAGCAGTTGCTCGCATTGCAGAAATATATATGTATATTTGAGCATGAATGCTAATCAACGATGGTGCATTCTATCACTGACCAACACTAATGAAACTAGATTTAATACTGGCATTAAATAGTAAACTGGTACTGACTAGCTATGCGGTTTAAATAAATATCAGTAGATCTAACAACATTTTAAAGCAAAGGTTAGTTTTGGTTTGACAACACATTAGCGCCATTTCAAGCTAGTGCATTAGCCTCGGTTTCTTACCGCTTGGTTTGTTGTTATAGCTGCCGCTCCAAAGAGGAATTTATTTATCGAATCCTAAAGTCAATAAAAACTCTACTATACTCCGAATGGTACGGTTATGTGTATATTTTACAGATGATGTAGCTCTGAAGCATCGCCTTCTGTTGATATGCGAGAGGAGGCTCCTCTCTTCTTCTTCCTCTGTCCGTATTCTAAACAGGAAGTACTGAAACGCAGGAGGAAGTTACGTAGTAAGCACCGAGCGCTGAAATTAAAAGCAGAAACATTAGATAATGGATGTTTTTATCTGGTCCACGTTTATTTCTTCAAGTTCAAGTTCTGTATGCAAAAAAATATTTATTTTAATGTACTCATCTTATCTCAACATCTATTTAATATATTTAATATCTCAACAGTACTTACTATATATATATACTATTTATACCACTTTTTTTTTATTTCTATTAATATTTCACTGTATTTTGATGCCTCATATTGTTTATTATAGACATTAATTATGTAAATAGTATTCTATTTTTTTAATATTATGTTTTTGTTAGTTTTTTACACCATGCATCTGGTTTTTGTTCTTCTTTTTGCTGCTGTGACACACAGTTTTCCTGAGTGGGATCAAAACGTTGCTCTTAGTCTAATATAGTATTGAATGTAATATATTTATCTATCTAAACATTTATTGATTCATACATATATGCAAGAAGACATATGCAACAAAACCATGTCCGCAGACAACTGTGCTTGCAGTGCCAACAGGAATACACGACTCTCTCTCTCTCTCTCTCTCTCTTTTTCTATTATCATACACACGGGGGATGATCTGCATGGTTCATTTTTTATCAGACCATTTAATTTCTTATAATACCACTTACTATTTTACCGTGTCATGTATTTATGCATGAGATATTATGAAGGCAGGTTGCGGCTGGCTGTGTTACTAAGTTGATCGTGCGTGCACAGGTTCGTGTCGCCGGGGGTTTCGGGAGCTGGCCCCTCAGTGATTGTGGGTGGTGCGTTTACTCGGAGCCATTCAAAGACTGCGATTGACATGAGACAAGTCGACCCTCCGCCTTAACCGGTTAACGGGAAATCACGTCTGCGTCTATCTCTCGATATCTCTGCAAGACTAAGACAAACATTTGAGTCATGTCGTAAGGCGAACTTCCATAAATGTCAGGATGCTCTTCATTTGATGGACACAGAGGCTGCGCCGATTGAGTACTTCTCTCCGTGTCTGTGACTGGCTGAAATTATGTTCCCAGATATTTTCATTTTGTGTGTGATATTACTCAGCGCCATGCACATCGCATCATCTTTGGAGCTGCAACTTGGCATGTAAGTAATGTGTCGGAATTTAGATCGTTTCCACTGTTTTTATTTGCACTTGTTACTTCTCATTAAGTAATCAGATGGATAAGAAAGTTTTACTTCATTATTTACATGCTTTAAAATAAGATATAAGCCACGTGCCCTGGCCTACATTAAAAAAAATTTTTATTTACATAGCCCAAGTTTTACAAATAATTCAAATTTTTACTTTTGCCTTTAAATGTTACTTTGTAGTTTACTCGATGGAATGCCCACTAGGAGTCGCTCTTTCGGGTCCCCTGTGAGGATGTGTATTTCATAGCACTGATGTAACGTGCTCCTGCATAATAGCTTCCAATGGAGTGTATTTTTTGTATAGCCTTTACTCTACCAGAGGTTTCCAAATGTAAATAGACTGCGTTGGACAGGATCAAAGAAACCGTCTTCATTATAGAAGCTGAATAGTTCCTCTAATGAACTTCAGGCTGCTCTGTATTGAAGCCAGATGGTTTCTGGACACCTCTGGACAGTTTACCTGCACTGACAACACAGATGGATGCAGGTTACTTTTGACTGAGTGCTGTACAGTCCAAGCTTCCTTGCTCTTTAATGAGCATGTACACATCTGTGCATGCATGCACATGAACATGCAAACAGTTCTGGAGAACAAAAACTGAATTTCCTGTGGAATTTCATTGGTTGTTTATTGGGTGCTGTAGGCAGTGTCCAAACGATGGACTGTTTTTCTCTGCGCCTTAATCAAGCACATTGCACCAAACAGGATGCTGTATAATTGTCTGACAAACACCGTGTGTGATGAGCTGATGTTCATACAACTGAACATGTGTAAAACATTTGGAAGTTCATGTCTGTTGGAAATACATACATCAGCTCTGCAGGAAGTTTAGACCACCATCGGAAGCTGTATAACCCTACCTCTCAACACAGTCAACTTCCTACTGCAGTGTATAATATACAACAATGAGAAATCTCACATTCTGGGCTTTAAGTTATCATAACAGCATATCAGCATAACATAAAGTTTTTTTAACCTTCAATTTATGGCTGATTTTTAAGTCTGAAGGAGTACTTTTGACTGCATCTGTCCAAACATTTCTCTTGGTCTTTCTTTTTGTGTGTTTTCCATGCACAGGCCAAATGTTTGTGCTGACCAGGAGATATCCATGTTGGGGGCCCGTCAGCCTTGTGTCCAGGCTTTTACTCGCATGGTCAAGGTGTGGAAACAGGGCTGCACCAACCACAGATGGTGTATGGGCTACGAGAGGAGGTAAAAGCAAAAATACCATAACATCATAACAGTGTATTTTTGACATCTCATCCATATGCAGTCCTGCAGTGAGTGTGACACACACATACATAGAGTTATAACTGTGAGTCCTCCTGGTCAAATGCACTCGTCTTCGCCATTAAGTTCCACTGGAATGACGGGGCTCAGTGTCTTTGTGGATGAATGATGGATTTGCCTGTTCACTGAGATCAGAGATCATTACTTCGTAGTCACAAAGCTGATTTACCTGCTTGTAAATGAGGAACAGTGCAGCTCTGAATATGCAAAATTGGAGACAGACCTGTGTTTCCCATTGTGAGACAGACTCCTAATGCTACTGACATTATAGTGATAAAAACTGCAACTCATTTGAGTGACATTAATATATCTTTATTTTGTGTTGCTAAAATCTTGATGATGTGATTCTATAAATATAAGACACTATGATGTCACATTTGGTTATATTCATAATATGTAAACCTATAATATAACTACCAGCATTTCTCCTCCTCAGGACAGCATACTACACAGCATATAGGCAGGTATACAGCATGGATTTCCACACAGTCTACAAGTGCTGCCCAGGGTGGACTCAGAGGGGTGAAGAGATGGGGTGTCTGCATAGTGAGTAGAAGCATTTTACATACATGTGTATAACACTAGGCTAGTTTCAATATTGTCATGCAGCTGTTGTATATAAAAATGTGATATATGGGACAGTAACTGAAATGGAAAAATGTCAATTAACATTTGGTAGGAGAGTAGCTATGATCAGATGGAGAGATACAGATACACACACAGGCTACATACATCCACACATTAAGAGACACAAACATCACATATGATATGTGGTATCTACAGGGGTTTGTGCTGCCAATACATGTTTCAATGGAGGCTGGTGTGCAGAGACTGAAGACCAGATATGTCAGTGTCCATTGGGCTTCAAAGGGACGCGATGCCAGTATGGTGAGTTTGAATCCCCATCTGATAAAAACCCAACCACTTACCAAGATAAAAAAAAAAAAATATATATATATATATATATATATATCAAGATTAAAAAAAAAATATATATATATATATGTTGATAATGTTTATATACCTGAATGCTCCATTCCAGTCCATATGCAGCAATATGTTGAGCGCAGCTTTGTCAGTCAGTGAACTAACTTCAGAGGACAACATGTTGTTAGAGCTTTAATAGGCCCAGCTTAGACCTTATGCTTTCACTTTGCAAAAGCAAAATGAGCTTGTAGTGTAGCTGTGATTGGATGAGGCTGCTATGTGGGGGTCTCTGGGTAGTTAAAGGTAGAAGAAGTGGTCTCTGGGAGGAATGGTTTGCTTTGAAGGCTACAGCCTGGAGTGCTGTGGCTAACCTAGCTGAGCCTCCAGTCTGTAAAAACTCTATGTTAATGAGGATATCTGTAGTTCTGGTTTCATATGTTGAGGAAGTAAAAGCGTAGAACACATTCCTGTCACATATGACCATATTTCACTCCAGGAATAGTAGTTCTTCATTTCAATACACACATACATTAGACTACCCAAATTAGCTTTTTGTTGTGGCAAGTAACTTAAAGGAATAATTTGACATTTTGGGAAAAGGGAAACATGCATATTTGCTTTGTGGTGATGAGTTAGATGAGAAGATCAACACCACTCTCACATCTGTACAATGAAGCTGAAGCTTCACCTAGCAGGCACATAGCTTAGCTTAGCATTAAGACTGGAAACAGGGGGAAATAGCTTCCTAAACTCAGTTAAACAGTAACAAAACCACCCTACCAGTATTTTTAAGCTCACTGTTTAATACAGTGTTTCTCATTGGTTTAACCTGCACAAAAACTGAAAAAAGACAACATGCTGTTTTACAAGGGGCTAAGTGCTGGACTATTTCTTGGATGGAAGCAGTAACTTCCTGGAGCCTCTGCTGGTTGCGTGGCAGCTGCTCACAGGATTAAGCAAATAACATGTAACTTGTTAATTAGTGAGATTTAGAGGTGCAGATTCAGATTCTGAACAGTCTCACCTGGGATCTGTCATCGTCAAATGGTTAACACTTAAACTTACTCGTCTCTGAACATTGTCTGTTCTTCCTTACTGTCCAAACCCCTGTGGTCTACGTCAACAGGCAAACAGGAGGATGGTTGTTAGTGTTTTGGAAGCGTCCTGCAGAGACAGAATGATGAACAGAGGATATTTAGTTCCTACCCCCCACACACTTGCAAACACACAAACACACACACTGCAGAGGCTTTCCCGTTTGGTTCCTTGACTTTCCCAGGAGGAGGGACCTGCCTGCCAGGGGCTTTAAACAGCCCTTCCTCTTGCAAAGACATTTCACAGGAACGTGTCGTTGTTTGTCAGAGGTAGCTCTCCCGTCCGTTTGTTTTGACACGGGCTCTTTGCTTTTCACACACCGGAGTGACTGATTGAGATTAGATAAAGATATTAGATCTAATCAGAACTCCTCTAGGTTTTACTTTCACTCTTTCACATCCTGTGCTTCGATCCACCCCAGCGAGAACTCACATCTTGCTCTTCTCTTGTTGTGAAACAGTTTTCCATATCTCATCTCCCAAGACAGATTTATCCTCACTCTTCTGCCAGAATCATTATACGAGGAAAGAGTCAGCCAAGCTCCCGTGTTCAGCCAGTTTCCTTCACTGTACCTCAGCTGAATACAGAGGCAAATATAAGCACTGATAATTCTGTGTTCTAAGGGTTTGAGCACAGGTATTTAAAATAATCGGACAACATTATAGCTATATTCTCCTCTAAAAATAAATCATCATAATCCTTTTTGAAAATCTTTTCATTAATAAGAACTATTGTTATTAGCTTTTCCCCCATATTTCTTCAAGTTAGAATGATTCAAACTGTTTTATAAAAGCAACATCTTTTTGCTGTGCCTAAGTTCCAGCCACAGTAAGACTATAGTGAACAACAGTGTCAACAGTTGACATTTATCCCTTAACTGCTAAAAAGATTACAGGATGATTATATAGAGTCTTTGGAAAATTTGGAAAACTCATCCATTAAATGGTGAGATCATAGATGTGAAAATCATCCCTGGTAGTTTGGTCCAAGGCTTTCTATTAACACACACAATTTAAGTGATTTTAGGCCACTTAAAGTTGTAGCAGTTAGTTATAAACATTACATAGAAAGTGTTTGAAAATTGAAATATATAACATTTTGGTAGAAACACATATTGTGTCTCATCATGTAACCTGTAAACTGAGCAATGGGCCATTCCCAAAAATCTTGATTTATTCCTTGATGGACAGAATTAACAGCAAGATCAGCATACTGTGTGTAAGGTGGATATTAGACATGTGTGGCACATTCCAACTTAACCAAATTACCAAAAGAGACCTGGAAACCTGGATATCTGTATGTGAACTGAGCCACCAAAATTCCACAAGGGACCTCTGTACATTATTAGATTTGTGCAGTGAGCTTTTACATTCCACAGTGACAGACTTATTACTGTCCTGTATGTGATTCATGAATGAAAGAGAAAGAGCAGATACAGTAGAAAAGGAGGAACGCTGACCTCTGTAGATTTATCTTCGAGTATTAAGTTAAAGGCAACTGGACGTGATGTTTAGTCATGAAGATGTTTCACCAGGCGTCACCAGATTTATTATGTGGTGTTTCCTGCATGTTCTTATCCTTTCCCATGTGCTCTTACAGTAATCCTGCTGCATGTAATGTCTAGTATTGCAGCGTGTAAGTATTTGGCATCTCAGTCTGCCTTTCTGTCTGTTCTCTGTCATGCTTGATTAATGATAATATGCTGCACCTGTACTGAAGCTTGATGTAGTGCATGTGAGCTGCCATTTCACAGCATCGATAAATCAGTCTTTTCAAATTTACTCAAGAGAATTACTTTATTTTATTTTATTTTATTCAATGTTACTGTATTGTATTTTAGCATTTTTTGGTTCATCCCAATGGGTAGGTCATTCAAAGGCAGCTTTTTGTAGTTTCTCAGATGCTGTTGAGACTGTAGCATAGCTGTGTGTTTTTCTTGTGCATTTGCATGTGCATTGATTTGAGATGAAATTAAAGCAGGTAATATTGATGTTTTTATTCTGACAGTTATGAGCGAATTATCAGCTCCACAGAGCTCTGTTGTGTCCTTTAGCTAATTGTCTGGTGTGCAACTGTGCTGCTATGAAAAGTTGATGAAAAAGCTCTATAGGTCCACTGTAGACTGCCTACTCAGCACCACAGTTAGCAACTTGCTGGTGAACACAGTGTAAAGAATCAGATATCTCCCTCTGGAGTTGGTGGAGACCAAAAACAAAGCCAAAAACGAGAGTGGATATTGGAGCTGGACAGAAACAACACTCCAAATAAATTATAATCTTGCTCCAAATCTGCTGCATTGCTGGCAACTATTTGCTAACAAAGTCCACAGTATCAATTTAAAAGGTGATAATATAACAATGTTTTGTTTACAGCTTGTTTCTGCTGCCCCCAAATGGCCAAGAAATCAGTTACTAAGTTTAAAGAATGTGTTTCTTTTGAAGGTGGAGAAGGTTTGACCTGAACTGCAACCAAGTTTGGTACAGAAAAAATAGATCTCATAGGTTACAGTATTTTATTTTTGGATTACTCACTGTCACTATTAACACTTCATGCTCCACATAGTTGATACAGTATATCATAAGATGAAGGATGAGAGCGGTTGCTGCAGAGACAATTTATCTCGCCTTTTCAGCACAGTTCAGGTAGAGTTTCTAGAGCAGAGGGAGAATGTACACTGTGAGCAGTGTTAAAGAACAGGCTGGGTCTGGTAATAGTTCAAACGAGAATCCGTGCCCTGCTCTCTCTCCCCGCTTCTTTTCAGCACTCATCGTCAATTGGCTTCTTGAATGTTACTCTCTTTGGTACTCCTGCCAAGTTGTGGTGGTAGAGCCCACTGTGTGTTGTGGGGGCTGGCCCGGCCACCTGCTTCCAATCTCTGCTATGAGACAGAAGGCACCATCCGTGGAAATGTATGTCAGCCACTGACACTAAGGCCATGGTGTTGACACTGTGAGGTAATAAACAGCCTGAACACAGTCCAAGCATGTGCTTAGACACTGGAGCCTGCTCTGTAATAGTTGCATTTACTCCTGCTTGTGAATGCCACTCTGTCTCACTCTATTAGGCCTTGGATTAGGCATTGCTTTGGTTAAATTGGTGCATGGGTCTGCATGAAATTAAGAGAGCACAGGCACATAACAGTGTGAGGACAGAAACCATCTGGTCCTCACTAAAGAAGTCTGGCTGTTCTCAAAGCACTTTATAGAAGAGTGATTATGGACAGTGTCTAAGACTGGATCCTGTTGTACTGGAGGTTTTAGCAATGTAATAAGACAGCTAACGACGTCAGAAGTTATTAGGAATTTCTCACTTTTAAGAGAAAAGGGTAGAATTCGGGTTGTGAATGTGCACACGCATAGACGCACCACCAAAGTCAAAACAGAGTTTATTGTTTAAGAAATTACTTTTACCAATGCCATGGACAGTGTTATCACTGGTCTTTCTCTCCTGGGAATTCTGCAGAAAACTTTACAGTTGCAATGTAAATCACAATTTCTCACATGGGAATCGTCTTTCTTCACATGAACTTGAGTGTTTAATCCCTAGGACCTTGGGTTGTCTCCCGTAGGCTCAGTTCTCACCTCAATCACTGAGCTCATGTCTGGACAGGATTGGTTCCCTCCACTATTAAATTAAACACACCTGTCTCTGTGTCTGTCCATGTATGTAAACATAGTCCAGACTGAAAGTATCTGGGCAGTTACATGTGTTTTGTTCCTCAGGCTCTGTGCTTCAGCACATTCAATTTGAAATAAAATAACGGATACTACATTAAATATGTTACTGATTCCACTGGATGAAACATTAAACTTAGTTCACTTCATTAAGTGCTCGCTCAATATGCAATGGTTATAATACAACAGCAGCTATCTCTGATTACTTTCAACTCTATGGTATGAAATGTAGTAATATAGCGAGGAGCCGGGGCCACAAACCAGTGGCTATTTCTGCAGGGTTGTTAGAATTTAGAAGGAGGGGGACACAGGGGGGAAAAGATGCTGACTCAAGGCTCTAGATTTAAAATCCTTAGGGCATTCCCCCTCACGATCTCTTGTGTTATGTCTGTATTTTTGGCACTGAAAGACTAGAGTTTTTATACTACACGCTAGACAGGTGTTGTTCTTGCCATTTATACTACTGGGGCTCAGCTTGTGTGTTATGCTTGGAGGTCTCTGGAGATGCTGCAGAGACCTTTCTTCTTTGTGATTTATAGTGTACAGTTCTATTCTGCTATAACATCTCACTAATGCTGAATATGAGAATATACATAAAGTAAGCAAATCTGGGTTTTCTGAGGTAGCTTTCGTTCCAATCTGAATATTGGAAGACAGGTTCCACCTGCTTTTTAATGTAGCTCAAAAATATCTGCATCTTGGGAAAAAGTTTTCAGCTGGTATTGTGTATCAAACTGTATACTGTTAATCTATCTATATATATCTGTACGTACTGTATATATACACCATTTAGCTAAAACATTTTAACCAGTAACTGGTTGTTGCGGCTGATCGGTGTAGATCTGATGATCTGATAAGGATCCTTAGCTAGAGATTGATCTCCTGTCTTTGGCAGTAATATAATACATCCCTGTGACTCTCTGTTGGACAGAAGGAAAAAATCTGTCCAGGATTAATTTTACTGGTATGGCTGCTCCTGCACTGAACCCTAACAAGAGAGCCGGTGAAAGAATTTGACTTTGAAAGTGGAAAGAAACTATATTTTCTTTCAGATTTCTGGAAGTAATTAAGCTCAAAGATGCAGTTGAGTCAAAAATTCAAGGTGTGGTTACAACAAAAACATTGCTGAAGAAACGTAAATAAACCTAGACGTAGATTTAATTTGGTAAAAATTGTGGTGTTAAGCCTAATTCCGTTATGAAAACCAAGGTGTAAGAGACGATGTCTCGGTAGCTCCTGTGGTTGTTCTCACAACTTTAGGAAACAGTGATGTCTTTTACAGGTTTGGAATGAACTCTCCACCTTAAGTTAACTACCATACCATGCACAGAGTTTATCCTCTCTGAGTCTTTCCATGCAGTTAGGTCCACTGCAGAGCTCCAGGTCAATTATAAGCATTTTGTTTTGGCTCCTGAGTAACACAAGCCTCTTGAACGTCTATTTTCCCTTGTATTTCTTTGGCTGAGAGAGAAAAGGACACATTTTTAGGACTGTTACAGTTCCAGGCTGAATAATTGTCAGTGAATGAGGTGAGGACATAATTACATTTGCAATAACATTTACTGTATGCACCAGACTCTCTTGGTCTTAGCACTGTTTAACTCTGGCTACTGGTCCCCAATCTAAAGTCCCAGTTAACGGATTAAAGGGCTTGAATTGTGTCAAAAGTGTGCAGCAGACTATGTTTTGAATTAAGATATGATGAGAGCCACATGGTTGTAATGAAGGCAAGGCCTTATTGTTTGTTTTGGTCAAGTTTCAAAGATTTCTTTAACCAAAATCTAGTTGCTATCCACTATGGTGCTGAGGTTTTTGAGGAGTGGATGTCATGATGTTCTTTGTTTTCATAAGAACTGCAGCACAGACCTCATGATTACCTCTGACAGCTTGGTCTTTACTTTGGCTAGCAGCTCTGATTGCCCTTTTTTAAAATGGAGGTTACTGAAGAGGTTCGCTGAAAATTATATTAACAATGTAAGCCTTCAGAGATGAACAGATCCCTTTTAAGTTGGCTGGCCTGGTGAGTATGAACTTAATCACTGACTAATCTGTATTTTTATTCCTAGACATGTTCTTTTGACACCCAGAACTACACATAGGTAAAACATTTTTAAAATATTACTTAAGGCAATCATATACTGACTTAAAAGCCACTGAAGCTTCTCACAGAACAGATCAGGACTTTCAGTAATGGATACAAACTTTGCTAAACCACTTAACAGCAGCTGTGAAACAAGAGCCCTCATTTGGTTGTTCAGTTGAAAAATTAGAAAGGAAAAAACAAGAAAATTTAATACAAAAAATATTCATCAAATGTTTTCTTGCCATGTCTGGATAAGCATCTGCCATACTGAAAGTGTAGACAGAATTTGAAGTACAAACTTTTCCTCTGGGAAGATTTAAAAGGCCAGGTGGCTTATTGTTCCAACCAAAACTGCCGTGATAAATTACAAAAACATTTTGGTTTTTTTTTCCACATTCAATCTCAGTCACAGCTGTTCTACTTTCAGCATTATTTTTTTTTATTACTGATGCTGAAGTCTTGTGACCAATAATGAATCCATCTCACATCAGGGATGAGAGATCCTCAATGCAAGGAGAGGATGTATAGAGGATGTATAGACAAAAAACAAAGCAGCTGAACAGTAGAGATTTTGTGTTCCCAAGCTTGTGTGACTCTTCCTGTAGATAAACATAGATGTGTTCAGAGAAACAGTGAGTCTAAGATAGCAGTATTCACTAGTCATTTGCTAATATTGCTTTCTTTAAGTCCTGTGTACCTCCCCTTCCCGTTTTCATTCCTCAAATCTGCCATTAACACTGTGTATGTAGGATTTTTATGCCAAGAGGCTTGAAGGTCTGAAGGCCTGACAGGGGAACACAATGGGCAACGCGAGTGCTACATGCTTAGCATTACTATCAGAGGAAGAAGCTCATTAGGGACCTAATGGCTGCCATATGGCAGGGAAGTTCTCACACACTAAACAAGCACACCCTCATCTCTGTAAATGCATTAAGGCACCATTGTTTACCAGGTTAATGCTGAGCGGGTTGGAGCTAATGGTCTGTGTGATTGACCATGTGCTCCCAAGACTCACTCTGAGATTCCTACAGTAGCAGCCAAGCACTCTCCGTTTAAAGGAGTTCATCCTCCTTGAGCTTAGGTTGACTATACCCATGTAGCCTTAGATTGAGGAAAATAAGCTTGTGAACGAGGGGTAATTGGTGGAATCCTTCAAGTGGACATGTTACAATCTTCCTCACTTCACTAAAGGCTTCAGAAAATGGCCTTTGACCTTCATCCGTCTAAACACTAGATAAATATCTGACTTTTGAACCCATACTGCAGCTGTTTGGCTATAGAACAAGGGAGAGAAGATGATTGTTTTTCAGTGTGAGCTTTTTGGAGTTTTATTGTAATTTTTTTTGCTCTTTTTGGAATACAAAGTTTTCCCCTCTTGCTGTTTTGTAGAAGGCTTATCATAGACATACAGGCCTTACCAGGTTTACACTAACATGAGGCTGCGTACAAGATGGATGAATTTGCTTTTTTTTTTGTGAACTAATGCTTTAACAGGCACCTACATTATGCATCTTGGGGACTGGGTAATGGTAAAATTTCTGACAATGGCAAATAGCACTGAAGCTGTGTAACTGAGTGCATGTGTTACATGATGTTTCTCGGAAACAAAAGAAACTCAAAATTGACTTAGATGTTCTTTCATGATATAGACATGGATTATGTCTAGTCCAAGATTAAAATCAATTTTCAATGGCAATCTTTACAGAACAGTCATTCTAGGCATGAATCATGCTTAACTGATGTCTGTGAAATCAGCCCCAAGTCTTGTTTTCTCTTTTTTTTTTGCTTTGCAACTCCAGGTAGTCTCATACCTGCAGGACATAAGGCACATAAATCCACAGCCACGTTTCATCCTTTCTGTGCAAGACATTTTCTGTCCTATCTGTTGGCGAACTAAACCGGAATGGCTTTTCCAGATGTAGAAGGACAGAGTTGACAGAGGCTTTCATGGAGATACAGTACATGGCAAACAGTTAACACAGGACTTTCAGGTCAGTTTTGCAGTTCTATTTTTTTTTTAAACTCCCAATTAAGATGTCGGGGTAATTACCTTATTTTTTAATATGTTGTTTCAGAATACCAAATTTGTTAATTACTAAGTTAATAGAGTAAGTGAACTTGTAAGTGTGAAACACAAAATAGAGCAGCACCCAGTGTTCATCATTCAGGTTATTTATGCTGAGCTGTGAGGAAACAAATTAAGTTTTATTCACGCTATAAAAAACGAAAGACATGAAAAATATGTGTGCGGCAAGTGAAGAAACTTTGTCCCAGCTTCAAACATAAACTATACAGTCTCTGAAAATCCTTATTATGTTAGAGCATAAATTCTGTGTTGAAGGGACAAATGGGAAACATGTGAGCTGCGGGAGTGAGGTGGTAAAAGCATGCGACCATGTGGTCCAAAATGTGCAGGATAAATGGTTCTCCACATACACACTGCACTGGGAAGAAACAGAGAAATACACGTAGTTTTTCATAGTACTAGTTCCCACCTTGATCAATCACTTTAACCCATCCAACGGATAATAAAGCACTCAAAATGTTACCAAACACTAACTCTGTGTTTCTTCACTCTGTTTTTATGTACTTGATTGATGACCTAAAGACAATTGGCATTCTTCCTAACTGTTGAAAGCTATGATTGATTTGCATTGTTTCTCAAGCTAGCTGTCCATTTCATTCAGTGCAACATCTTGAAAACAATCACACTTTTGTCTCATCTGTTTGCTACTGAGCTCATTGTTGAGGCTCACTTTCCTCTCTGCGACAGGTTCCTTAAGCTCCTCAGCTGTCCATGAATGACCTTTGGTCTAGGTCTTTTTTTTTCCTAATGGCACTTGACGGACCTTTCTTCCCTCTGCTTAAATGCTCTTTATAGTGGGCTGAAGGTGCAACAAACTTTCTGTCATGGCAGTCAC
Source organism: Lates japonicus (assembly GCA_033238685.1). Taxonomy (NCBI): domain Eukaryota; kingdom Metazoa; phylum Chordata; class Actinopteri; family Centropomidae; genus Lates; species Lates japonicus. The sequence continues at coordinate 3,368,988 of BRZM01000029.1, read as the reverse complement.
TTACTGTCCCAAGATATACAAATATATGTATCTGTTGTTACTGGTTTAAATCTTAGTGTATATGAATAAGCATGGTTGATGTTAACTGTGCATTCCCCAAGATAAAAAGTCAGGGGATTACTACTGACAGTAGGATTCATCCTCTGGGGATCACCAGCGTCTGTACAATATCTATGGTTATCTGCGGTCGACTGACTGACAGTGCCATCCCACAGTGATCCACATTCATACTGACATGAATAACAGCACCCTGAACTGAGAGCAGTGGTAGATTAGATAATTAGACCCAAACCAAACACACATGACATCAAACCTTGTGTATGCCACTGGGTGCTCCCTAAGGCAACCGCAAAGACATAGAAACAAAACTGTAAATGCACACGTCACAGCAGCAATGCAGCTGCAGCAAAATAACCATGATACACAAGAAGTTGAAGTCATTTTCAGCTCTCAGAGTAGATTAATGAACGTATCACCGGCTGATGATAAGGTCAAAAAAGGAAATTCACAAAACTGGATGGAGCAAAGGAAATGGGAGATGGGAGTGAACCTATCAAATCATCAGGTGGGACATCTCAGCACTGAATTATTAGAGCCCACAGCCAAACAGCAGTGATTTTACAGCTTTATTATCTGGCTCTCCAGCAATATTCCCTTTGATGTTCAAAAGAACAATCAAAGAATGTTTCCTGTCACAACAGTTCCCACTTGTCCCCCTTTGGTTTATTTGTAGAGCAGATGTTGCAATATTTAATATGTTGTCTACTTTTGGTAATGTGTCATTTTCAGTTAAATAAAAAAGCTTGCATCTCCTTACCGTTGAGATGTAGATTTTATGAGGGACGTAGGCTTTCCTCTTAAATGATCATTGCCAGCCCATCTGCAATTATAGACAAAGACAATGTTATTATTAGTTTGGTAAGTTGCATTCCTTCTCTGTGTCCATTTGTTACAATAGAAATGTGGGAATGAGGACTTGAAGAATGTAGGAAATACAAATCATTTCTGCCAGAGATTCAAATTCCACCTAGTGAGGAAGAAACAGTAAATCACTTCAGGTTTGAGTATCATTTACAGTCGCAGAGCCTGAGATCTAAAGCCTCCACATTCACTGAACAGGGCTGAGACATGCCATGCGGTTCAGGCCTGCTGATTCAGTTATTGATCTTGACTTTCTTTGTCTAATGTTTTTAACATGAGTGGAATAGACACGTAGTTGAACATTTGTTGATTTATTTAATGTCCATGCACTTCAAACTGTTTTTTATCTTGGAGACAGGAAGAGCGCTGGTCCTTGGAGAAATCGGAAAGGGGAGGTTCTGTACTGTAGAGGACAAGTAATGTCAATAACACATAATGAGATAAGCAGGGATCAGGTCTCAGTGGCTGACATTTGCCTGTAGAGAACACGAGAGCGCTCGACCAGCTGTGTGTTCTCCGTTGCCTGATGGGAAACCATTATCACCCCCATTCATAAACCAACAGGAGACCAACACTTTCCATTTGATTCTGAGCTATGAATGATATTTTTCAAGGAATGAATATGAATAACTTTATAGTCTCTCAGAATTGTATGAAAGACAATATTTTCTTATAAGACAGCACTAATGGTGTGTTGGAGAAAGATTGAGTTAAAAAGTGATGGAGAAGACGTGCACAGGGTTAGGGTTTTCCAAAATTCATAAAAGAATGACTCTGTGTTGAGGTAAGTGGTGTGTGTCATCTGTCCTGTCAGTCCATCATAGAAATGAAGATTGATGAGCCAGATTCTGTAGGCTCAGAGGCCACATGAGGAAGTCAGTACTGTTGCACATGGTGAATATCGAGGTAAAGGCCACAGGTGTTTGGGTATCAGGGGACTTGGAGCTAAAGGGAGTGCTGCGCTTTAGGAGAGTAACAGCACTTTATAATATTTTTTATATACTAGGTGTTGCTTATATACTCAAACAAGACTGGCTGACAAGTACATACACTGCATGCTTGATATCAAATCATGGGGGAATTTCACCCCCAAAAACCTCAGAAATAAAAGCATTTTTGTTAAAGGAATAAAGATGAGTGTGTAAGTCGCATAAAGGAAAAGGCCTGGACTTATTTAAATAATACCATATTTTGTCTTTTGAGACCTTTTATCTTGGAGGATGAAAGGTCCCTTTGTGACATCGGGCAGGTCGACAGAAATAATTGCATGCATGTATCCATGTGCGGTATTTGCGGGTGGCCTGTGTAGTACATCTGAATGCACGACAGCTGAACCAAGGCAGAGATCTTTATGCCAACATGTGCCAAGAGTAACGTTGTTCAGATCCAAAGTCAAATAGTCATGGTTCCCATGAATGAAATCCTCCAGCGCTGTGTGGGTCACAGTTAATCTGAATGCTTCTGGGTGAGAGAGAGACGACAAGCGGGCTGTTTATGGCTACATGTGTATTCAGATATACTGGGTTAATAAAGCAATAAAGCACTCAAGGTCATGGTTCACAGTGAGAAACTGAGAGGTGTTGTTCCACATGAGGGGAAGCTTTAACACTGTGTCCCATCTGGAAGAATTTATGATTACTTTTCTACTCTTTTTTATGGACAACAATGAGAAATAGTTTAAAGCTTGGGACACCTAAACTAAAAGTCTGTGAATGTTCTTAGACTGTAGAAAAACAAAACTGATCGAGCATCTGTGACGTAATATGTAAGTTTCTGAAAGGATGTTTTGTTGTTTGTTTTTAGGTGGCTGTTATATTTTTCATGTTATTGCCTTGTGTTTATGCCCTGATCGATATGCTTTTTAATTTAAGGGATTAAGCAACAAGAAGAAATCCTTCAATCAGCTCTTTTTACAGGGGAAATCTTTCTTTTCAAGGTCTGAAGATGTCTTAAAAGTCGTTGAATATCACTCAAAACATGTGCAGATACCATGAGGATTCTTCTAAGTTTGTCATCAAAGCTAATCTATCTAGCAGATCTCATCCAGCAGTGTAAAACTGTATTTCTGCATATTTTTGTGACATTTCCATGATTTTTATTCTCTTGTAATTTCTATATCCAGAGAAAAGTGATAATTGCCCTGCTATAAATCTGTGTAATGCTCCTAATAAGCTCCATTCTCCACCGCTCTCGCACACAAACCACTGGGGTATTTTTTGGCTGAATGAACAGCAGACTTATGTTCACTAAATCTACTTATATGTCATTCTATCTTCGTAGCACTGTCCCTCTCTCAGATGATGATACATTCTATGGTTCAATCTTTTAGTCAAAGTTTGGCACAAGTCATTGTACTAACGAGCACTTTTAGTTCATTTGATGATGGTCTGGTTAGGCCAAAGACCCTGAGCATAACTGATGACTTTCAGGAAAGGCCAAGCCACACAGTGAAAAATGGTCAAATTTGGAAACCTGGATCACAAAACTGTGTGGATTTGTGTGTCTATTTGAGGTTTCATTTAGGTAAAAGTTTTATTTGAGGTCAGAGTTAAAATAAAGGTTATATTTTGGAAGGATAATGAGTTCTGGAAGTGTAGTTTGGTCAGAAATAAATAACCATGACGACGTGATGGGCTTTCTGCCTTGTAAACATTATGTTACCCAGAACTAAATTCTGAAATGCCTTGACAGGGATTGAATGACTGTTTCTCCAAATTTGTTTCTTCTCTCTACTTGGCATTTGATGGTGATGGCAAATGACCCTGAGCTGATATGGAGAGCTCATTAGGGCTCTCAGGAGCTGCGGGATCAAAGTGGGGATGTGTAAGGAGGCAGGGCCCTGAGGTTAAGGGCTCGTCCCCTCCCTATGACTTAATGAAAAGTGCAGAGAAGGGTTGTTTCTCTGTGTGTATGTGAGTATGTTTTTCGGGGTTAGGAAGAAAGTTTCTTAGACCCCCCCCCCCCAGTGAAGGAGAATGTGCTGAATGCTGAACTACTGCATGAGTAAAGGCTTGTAAAGGCCAAGGCAGGGCAATGCGACCCAGGAGGCCAGGACAGGGAAAAGAACTGCTGAAAAGCTGCAGTCAGCAGTGTCACTCTGCCAGTTATTTATCCATTGCAAAAGAAAAGAAAAAAAGAAACAAAGCACATTACAAAAAATTGCATGCATACAATTCTAACAAGTCAGTTTAGGTAAAGACAATCACAAAGAGCTAGACCAGAGGGACAGCTAAACCTGAATCTGTAATAATCTGCGTGTTCCATTATCTTCTATAGAAATTCCTGAAACAGACTGTCTCTCCAGATGACCCAGATAACCCTGCCTGCCCCTAGAAACCAAGTGTGGGTGTGGCCTGAAAAAGAAATACGGCGACCCATCCTTAGTTTCTGAGGTCCTGCAGAATTCTACAGAGGCCAAATTACCAACAGTTTAACATAACAAATTAACAACATATTAAATCCTTCTTCATAGTGCTACTTTTATCGTATCTAATCCCTACCAGCCAATCTGGAAAAAAATATTATTTCCCTTGAATAGCTACTGTAGGAGAAAAACATTTGTCTTATTGGTCTGTTTGCTTTATTTGCTTCTATAAAACGCATCTATATCTTCTCCTCTGCACAGAGAGGATGTATAGGAAATTCATGTGGTTGTAATAAATTCAACATCACTGTTTAAAACTACTGTGCTTTGCATCCCGTCTATTAAAACTATCTGAATGGAGAATCAGTAATGCATCTCACACGGTCAGCTGGAGACAATTTTGCCCTAATGGAGTTCTGTGGTTTTGTGCGATTATCAGTTAGTGCCTCCCACATACGTAGATAGTCACATACTTTTTTTTAAATCAGTGGGTTTTTTTGCACATGTTTATTCATGTGCACATTTATGGAGACAGAGACATTATCAAATATTTTATCTGAACAACAGGGGCTGTTTTTCATCCCCTGATGTCTGTTCAGAATACTGTCCTAGTTGTCTGTTGTTACATGGGTATCTTCCTCCGATCTGGCTTAAGAAACAGATAAAATATGGTGTCGACATAACTGACAAGTCCCTGAATAGACCAACAGGGGAATACTGGCAATGCTCCGAGTCTCCTTGTTTAGCATGTTAAAATCTAAAACAGAAATTGTTTTCAGGTTTTTACCCAAGGGGCCTTGGAGCACATCTTTGCTGGCTATTCCTTATTGGCAATGCATTTAACTGTATGTGCTTTAGATTAACATTTGCTTAAATACCTAAACACCAGGAGATTTGGGGAATGGGACATTGTAGTGCTACTATTGTGCCCACAAAGCCTAAACAAACGTTAAAAACCCTAATTAGAAGCTTGGTAATGATCAGCTGCACTTCCTTGTTTATTAGAGAAGAGCCATAGGCAGTGACATTAGATACGCCATGATTATAAAGGCAGACCTTGATTTGTCATGTGCTCTTAATCTACACAAACAAGCTGCCAAACAGCTTGTTACTGTACAGCATGCATCTCTCTACTTAACCCCATCTCTTTCTCTTTCTCTCTCTGTCTCTGTCTCTTTCCAAATTGTTTCTCCAAGTTTGCCTCTGACATTTCCTGTTATTCAAAGATAAACAAACTATTGCTCAATGCACAGCTAAAGGGTTCCATTAAACCTTTTAGCAGATGGGGGACAAAATACTAAATATCTTTTCCTCTCTCCTCTGTTACTTTAGTCTTCCTCCCTGACATGGGGTGTCCACACAAGTGCAATGGATTTCTCTGTCACCATCTCATTTTTCCAAACCAGGCATTCAACACTGTATCATCTGTGAAAAGTCTGGCTGTGTCGCTGCCACGTGGACGAGAACGACAGTGGCAATGAGAGCAGTTTAATCAGTTTACACAAGGATCAGGATAAAGTTCATACAAAAACCTCTGGACATTAGATTGAATAATGTGTCCAGGAACATTTCGCAATTGCTCCTTCTTTTCACACAAGACCATAATAATTTAAGGCGGAAATAATTTCTAGGAAAGTAGACATTGTTAAAGGTATTATCGGTTTCTGTGGGAGGCTCGAATAGACTGTGCTGAACTGTTTTAATATATCAAATGTCATATCATATGTTTTGCAAACATGAAAATTCTGTTTAGCTCCACAGTAAACCACGTTTTTATTTTTTACTTGAATATGGCTAACGCAAATACATACTTAACCAGAAAACCAGATGCCTCTCCAAAACTACCACAGCAGCAACATTAGTCAAATCATGCTTGTTATAAATCTTTATCCAATGATCAGTCTGATATAAAAATAACACTTGTATTTGTATTTAGCTCTCATATGTCACAGACTGACCATGTTAGCACTATGCTGTTGTTGCTTCTCCATTTGTAACAGAGAATAAGTTGTCTTTAAAGGCATTCTTTGGTGGTGACAGTTGATAGGAATCATTATCACCAGCACAAGTTTTTTTTTTTGCCAAGGGCTAAAAAAGGAACCAACCTGGAAACCATTTCAGCCCCAGAGACAGGAAGGAACATGGGAAATGTGGGAAGACCATGAAAACAGTTCCTATAGGTCAACATAAGATTTATTTGTTAATAGCTGATTAGATTTAGATACACGCTAACACTTTTTAAGTACTGGCATATGTTTTATAAAGTGACAAAGGGGCCAAAATCAGATCATGTTTTTTTTCTAGTCTAGATATAAAAAGATTCTCGGTCTTATCATTTATGTTGGTGAACTGCAACATGTGGAAAGATACAAGTTATAGATTCTCTTGTTCCTTTTATTTGCCTCCAAAAGTGCACTGGTCCTAAAAGATTGGCAACAGACTCACCAACAACAGTTTGGCTTTTAACTCTGGCAGTTCACTGACATCAAAGCATTTCTGTCACAGATTGCTTTGAGAGTCAGCAGGGTCATGATCTACACAGAGATGAGGGAAAATAAATTGAGTAAAAGTTTTGTTGCTCTCATTTATGCTGAAAAGGGAAAGAACTAAACAAAACAGGAAGGAACCCTGCAAAGAACCAGAAAGGTTTGCCTAAAGGGAGCAAGAGACCTTTTTGTCCTCACAACTGATTTAGTTATAGTGTTTTGTGGACGATGCATTATGTTAGCAAATCTGGACTTTTAATCCTTTTCTTTCAGATGTTAACGAATGTGAAGTGGATGAAGGAGGCTGTGAGGGGTACTGTTGCAACACCATTGGCAGCTACTACTGCAAGTGTCCTGAAGGCAGTAGACTGGGGCCAGATGGCAAGGCATGTCACGGTAAGATGGACATCTGGATGTAGCTAGTGTGCATAAACACAGACAGACTGTAGCAGGCTCTCTGCCCAGCTGGGGCTTCCTGTACTGTTTTATGAATGGAAGAGGGTTTTTTTTGAATGAATGAATTTACGTGACTTTGAAGATGCCTGTTTTATTTCCAAACCAAATATCAAATGTAAGGCATACTATATATATTAAAGGTGCTCTGTGGAGTTATTGACTTTTGAACAGCGCTATCAAGAATTTGCATGCGGATGATGTCATACATACTCCTCCCAGTGGTTTTACACTATTTTACTGATCTGCAGGTGGTGGTAATGCAGCAGTATGCCAACAAAGGCAGGGAAGAACAAGACTGAATGTAAACAAAGGAGCATTGCATAAAAATGGGCTTTGCAAATGTTAAAGGTGCTATATGTATGTTTTTGCTATCGCTACATAGCCAGCATTAGCATCAAGAGCTGTTTACTTACCAAGAGCTTTAGAGCTTCAGCCATTGTTGCTTTTACAAGACGAGGTTAGAATATGTCATCTGGGCAGCACTACTTCTTCATCCTCTCAAGTGATGTTACAAGGTGGGCTGGGCTGGGGCTAGGTGGTTAGCATGCTAATTTCTGCAGAAAAACAGAGGTGACAGAAATAGAAGCAAAACAAGTGTTAACATTGGTGTTGCTTTCCACTACTGTAGACAGCTCTTAGTGAGTAAAGGAATGAAGTTTGATGCTGAACGTGCATTGTTCACTTTGTACTGGTAGGTAAACAGCTGTTAATGCTAATGCTGACTATGTTGCAACACCAAAAAACATACAAATAGCACCTCTAATGAGGAAGGGAATGCATTTAACATGGTTGCTAGACCTCAAAAATACATAACAGGTTCTGATGAGTAACAGTGAGTGTAAACATAATTTTTATTTGTTTACAAGCAAACTCCAAAGGGGTCCTTTAAATTGGCTCACCAGCAATATAGTGCACAGGTGGCAAATGTAGGCTTGGGTATTTATTCTTTTCTTATTTTAGTGCTTAGTGGGGGCCAGCATAAACTCTTTGGGCCAGGTACAATTAAGTATAAATCTGTAGCCTGAACTGGCCTCCACCAGAAAGAACAGTGCAGTGCCAATTACCATTAACAGTCACATGAGATGGTCAGCACAATTTCAATTTTGGAAAAATATTTGATGGATGCTCTTTTTGATAAATCAATACATGTGTTTGAATAACAGACATGGACTCTCATTTTCAGTCAGGTAACTGCCACTAATTCTCTATATGCTTATTCTACTGGTGTGAAATTGAGTAGTATTAAACACTTACACCAGAGTACACTTGTTAGTCAGTTTATTAACTGATTTATTATGAAAAACTTTAGCCATTTTTGCACAGATGAAAAAAATACTATCCTCTTCAACTCAAACACCTCTTCCCTGCAGTGGTGACACACTCTTCAGTAATAAGTACACTGAATAATGACGTAAACCGTAAAGTTAAAGATTTCCTGTGGCGTTTTCACATACTGAGTGTGTCCTTAAAGCCCAAAAAGCACAATGCCTTTTATACCACATAATTTTTTTTTTATTGGAGAAACATGCATTGTTTATATCTGCCTTAGGACTTCCTCTTCTTCTGCCTCTGGTGGAAATATGAATCACACCACCCCTGTTGCCGTGCACTTGTTTAACAACCTTTGCAGTACGGAGTTTAAGAGTAATAACATTGGTGTGATGGTTGCCATTTATTTTCCATTTCAATTAATTCAATGGCCTTTACAATTTTGCAGAAATATCTAGGTCATTCAATTTAAACTCACTATCCTAGGTTGACCTGCTGAGGACCTACTTAACTGTCTAGACTCCAGGCTGTAAAGGGCTGAACCAGCCACACAGGCAAGCACAGCTTTCTAATAACCTTCTCAGACAGCATGCTTTCTCAGTTTGTCTGTGTCATCTGACAGAAACATGCAGTTAGTGTTTGCCACTTAGGACCATTTGTTCCTAAGAGCTACAGGTGTGACCTTTAACCCTTAAGACAGGATATTGTCACTCTGTAATAATTTAAAGTCTACCACTGGAGAAGTCAAACGGTAGCAGCATTAGCAGCTGTGAAGTTCTTCTTTTACAGGATTTTGTGTGAATTACATGTGTGGTCGGATTTACGGGGAAAGACGAGTTTGGGTTTAAACCGTAGCAGAAAAAAACCTGTGGAAGAGTTGCTTTTAGGATGTGTTTTGTCAGTCTGGGAACTTTTAAAGTCAGTATCACATTCTGGAGAATGAGAGATGAGTAAGGCCACTTATTTTAACAACTTGGGGTCCACTGGAGCAGCAATACTACTGTTACTTTAAAACCTATACATATATTTAATTAGTTTTTGCTGTCACACCAGAGAGCCTCAGATGTTTTTAGTAAATTCACTTCCCGCTGTCCTCCTTCTGAAGACCACCTGTTAATCTCTTTCTGCCACCAAAGCTGCACTCCCAACTGTTTCATCTGCTACTTTTGTCTTGTTGTAGATGCTAGCTCAGCAGCTCTGCTTAGCACCAGACGGTGTCACGCAATACCATTCAGAACTCATGCCCCTCGACCTTCGACACCACCACCACATCACCTCACCCAGCGGTGAAAAGCAGCTATTGTGTGTCTCCCATTGAAAGCCTCTCACATGAGGAGACCAATAAGTATATTAACCTTGACACCCCACCCCCCCCCCACCCCCCCACCCCCTTTTGCATCTATTGTTTTGAATGTTAGGGATCCTCTACAATGGCTGCCAATGTGTAAAAGTACAAAAGAGCCCAGAATGCTAGGACGGCTCATGAATATGTAATTCTCCAGAGATGGCTGTGTAGTGATTATTTGTTTCAACATTCATAGATGTCTAAATAAACTGGACAAATTGATATGAATTCCTTAAACCTGATCTCACTAATCTATGTGCAGGGTATGAAAGGGATTCTTTTACTGGCGAAAGGCCTCTACTTTGACACGCCCCCTCCCCTCCCTTTACCTCCTATTATTGGACACAAACTAATTAAAATAGTCTTGAGATCATTTTGAAGAGGGCTGTTCCCACGGGTCTGCCAGAGAGTTGAGAGTTCACAGAAAGAATATACACATTAACACATACATACAAACACACACATGTATGCAAACTGAAAATGATTTCTAATATTTGCACTGCTTGGGAAGTGCTTTGACCTCTGAGGAATCTAAATGAAGGTACTGGTGTTGCATGCTCAAATAAACTAAACCACATGTGCCAAAAAAAACCCCCAAAAAAACAACAACACTCTTTTGCCCTCCCAACACACATCTACTCTATCATCACTGGTGCGAGCCGAAAAAGCCCCTGTGAGTCAGAGATGACCATCGGGAGGAGGTCAGGAGGATGTGTGATGTGTTGTCCAGATGTGTAGTAAAGCCTGATTGTCCTTGAATTAAGTGTTCAGGTACATTGTCTTCTCAACTTGCCTCCGTCTCTGTGGAACATGAATTTCAATCTGACCCACATGTGGACATATGGACCCTCTGCAGAGGAACACTTTCCTATGCAGGAAACAAATTGATTGCACGCATACTACTGCACAACAGTGCGATAAGTCATTCATCATTCACTAAGAAGACACTGAATGTGTATTTTTTTTCCTACAGGAGTCAGAGCATGGGGTCAGTGTGGTATGCTTCTAAAGCAAATGGAGATTCAGAATCTTGCTCAAAGACACACTGGCTCCCATTGGAAGAAATGTACAGAAATGTATAGAAACTTCAATTTAAGCGTTTTGTATTTTCCTTCCTTCCTTGTTAAATAAGGGGGGAGTCATGATAATGAGGCTTAAACATGACAACTGAACTGTACATGTAAGGCTCGAAAGTAGATTTTTAAATGAAAGTAAAAGAGAAAAGAAATTTGAGATCTGGTCAATATTATGCAATTACAACTCTTTAGCTCTGTAATACTAAAAATGTGTTTTTCATTTTCTCTTATTTGGCTCAATGCAGATGGAATGTTTAATTAGGCCGCCTCAAAGTTGGATGTGAGATTTTATAAAGGATGTAATAAATATCTTGTTCATAAAATGCAGCGCAATTTAAGCTTCCATTCATTTAAGGATAATTTTCCCACAGCTGATCAAAGTTCTCCGTCTGTCATTGTTCAGCTAAGCTCCAGTTTTTAAAACAAAACATGACTCAAGACAAGAGGCCATTTATATGAATATGTCCATGAATCTGTCACACAGTCTGAGGCAGACTGACATTCCTAACATGTTTAATCTTTAATGACTGTACATATTACTGTGCAGTCTTGTGGTACATGGCATATTCTGTTCTGTTAATGAGCGTTTTTTTTGATGAGCATTTGTCTGTGCATGGTTATGTAAAGACGTATGCATATGTATCTGTTTGTTCAGATGTAAATGAGTGTGAGGAGCTCAATGGAGGATGCCAGCAAACATGTGTGAACACACAGGGCTCTTATCGCTGTGAGTGCAGCGAAGGCTTCCGCATGCACGCTGATGGTCGGACCTGCATTGGTAAGTACCAAACACAAATATTTATTACACTTGTGGTAACCATTTTCTCTCTACTCCTCCCCACATGCTGCATTTTTTCCACACCAATATTGTAGGACTGTTGCAAATGTTCCCCTCAGTGACGCAGAGGAACAACAGATAGTGCACAGAAGTGCAGTTTGAAAAATTCTGCTCTGTGGTCAGAGCTGATTTCTCCTTAAAGGAATAGTTCAACATTATAAAAAGATACACTTATAGTCTGTATGTTTAGTATGAAGCTGGTTAGCTTAGCATAACATAAAGACTGGAAGCAGCTACCCTGGCTCTGTCTGAGGGAAGCACAATCCACTTTCAACACATGGAAAGTTCACCAATTAGTACATTATAAAACCAACATATAAAGACGACTGGTTGTGGTTATGTGCAGGACTTTTTCATGGAGTCTCTGCTGTTTGCCTGGCAACCTCACAGCAATGACAAGTAAAGTAAAACTGCAAATTGTCATTTCTTCTATGTGATTTTTGTACTAAAAAAAAGACATGAGCAGACATGAGAGTGGAAGCAATCTTTTCACCTTTTTTAAAATAGTAGTCAAATCCGACATATGGTATGAAAACTATATATTTATGTTTATTATTCTGTATTCTATTGTGTCTCCATGCTTGTGCAGAACAGTGCATACAACTCACCACCTGCTGTTTTTCCCTCATTTTCAAATGCTGACTTTTCAAATCATTATGGTCCTGCAGGATACAAAGATGATAAAATATTTATGTATTAGCACAACTACTAACTCTGACAGTTAGCATTTAATATTTTCTCATATGCCCTAATGTGTGAAAATAGCTAATGACCTGCTCACATATGGAATAAACATCTGGTCCCTGCTGGTCCTCAGGAGACTTAATTCACACTTTGCAGTTTGTTTCCAGAGTGGCTGTGTCCAGTCTTAGAGGACATGTGGAAGAATATCTATATGTTGATGAATACAATAACACTTTAAAGAGCAAGAGTGCTGAGCTTCAGTGACTAATCCCAGTGTCTAGTGGGGAAATTCTGACATGAAGTAAAGAGACATATATGAGGTTTTGTAAGTTTTAGCACCATATAAAACCTGTAGGTAATGAGAGTAATTGTTACTCGCTGAAAATCTGCACTCCTCAGTTTCTTTTAGTCTTATTTCTCTGTCTTAATGCTCCCCTTTGCCTGCTTTAGTATTGTGGTAAAGGATAAGGATGGAGGCAGAGGGATAGCTAATTGTGTCTGTTGAAGTCATCAGTGTTAAAAGCCAGCCGTTCTCTCAGTTTTACAGCCCGTCTGTGTCATCATGTCTGTGTTTAGAGCACCCAGAAGGCACACGGCTGATATTCATATTTGGCACATCATTAAATCACAGGAGTAATGGGATGGAAAGATCATTAGAAAGTAACCAGGGGTACCCACTGGACCCGGGCTTGAATATCATTTTCCAGTTTCCAACCTTTACCCAAGTGTTTTCCATAATTACACGGCTGCTCAGTTGGAGGTGTTAAAGCCATTTCAGGTTGCCAAGAAATTCAATTATATCTGTCGTCCTTTGTGAGTTCAGATTTTAAATGCTGTATAACTAGTCAGAGTTTTACATCCATTTATTCTATTTTATCCTACCCAGGCAGATGGGTTTTAGCCTTTTTTTTTTACCATGTGTGTTTCTGTTTCTGTTTTGCCTTTAAGCTGTGACTTCTTGCTCGGTATTGAATGGTGGATGTGAGCACAAGTGTGTGGAAATGGGGAACAATCACTACAAATGTGAGTGTCGAAAGAACTACCAGCTGAAGAGAGATGGAAGACACTGTGAATGTGAGTAATTTGCCAACAAATGTTCTCAATATGCACGAATACTGACAGTTTGTTTATGTAGCTACAGGGCTGTCGGTAGGTTGTAAATTGGAACAAATTACAGCACAGATAAGGAACTGTAGTGGCTATTGCTGCTAGTGTACAAGGTAGGAAAATGTAAAGAGGAAAGGTATTTGAGAAGCAGCTTTGGAAACAGTCGCTGTACAGTTAAAAGCAGGAATTCAGATTTGTCCTCTTGGATTTTAAAATGTATTTGTTAGTTTCAGTAGGGATCTTCAGCTCAGATATCATAACCAGACTCACACAGTATGAGAAACATGTAAGAAGGTACACGTGGCTGAGTCAAATTTAGATGCTAATCTGGTGTTAAAAATTAAAACCGCCCTTATGAACGAACCAGTGGGGTCACAGAGGCACCTGCTGGGCTGACCTGGCTACAATCTTAGTGTACGTCTGTGTGTCTGTGTGTGTGTTTGTGTCAGTGAGGGACCCCTGTGAGGAGAGGAATGGAGGCTGCACCCAGCTGTGTCTCTCTGAAGACGGCCGGGTTCAGTGCAGCTGCCGACCTGGTTTTACACTGGCTGGAGATGCCAAGAACTGTGAAGGTGAGGAATCGCACGCACACGCACACACACACACACACAAAAAAAATAGAGAGCGGATATATCAAACAGACTGAAAAATACCTTTCTTGGAATGTGCTACAGTTTAAGAGAATGACATTTATGATTTTTCCATAAATTACAGCCACACTAAACCTCCCTCTGAAAGTCTGCACTACAACAGACCTGTACTGATTTGAGAGGCTGATGTTGGAAATGACTCTCACCAACATTTCTTTTTCTCCACCTATGGAGGAGAAGTGAAGCCAGCGTAATCTGAGCCCAAGCCTTCCTGTCTGAGGAAGTATTTGCTACACTGTTTTGAAATCTTTCACACGTCCTGATTTCCTAGAACCATATGGGAGAAAAGTTTTGTAATGCCTGCTTATCAGTGTGACAGAATGTGTGTTTAGTTCATTAACCTCTGGTGTCAGAAAATCCAGCTCTAAACAAAGGCATTATTAATTACAAGTTTCTCTTTATCTCAGTCACCTGATCCCCAACATCCTGAGACCCTTAACATTTGCAACTCTCAGTGTTTGTGCACTGATAAAACTCAGACAAGATTTCTGAGATGGTTTATGAACTATTTGTGTCGACATATGTGTGTTTCTGTTGGTGTATGAACAATAATAACCCAGGTCTTTCTGGTCCTGAGAGCAAATTGTGACTTTGCCAAGAGGGTCAGGTTACTGAATTCTAGTTAAAGATTGGAGGACAAGAAGACATATATCAGTTTCATGACCTCTGAAATGCTCTGAACCTTGGATATGTCTCAATATGACCTAGAGACACATTCTTGTGTTTTGCAACTTCATGAAACAGATAAATCTTGATATAAATGGTTTGACTTTCTTATGCTCATGTGATATTTAGTTTTTTAGTGTGTAATGTTGGTGTGTGAACATGTGCATCCATGTCTTTTTTTACCTGTCTCCTATAGACATTGATGAGTGCAGTTCAGGCCGTGCCAAGTGTTCCCACGGGTGTGTCAACATGCTGGGCTCCTTCAGCTGTGTGTGTCATCCAGGCTTTGAACTTGGTGCTGATGGTAAACAGTGCTACCGTAAGTAAAGACAGTAGAAATTAAAATCCACAAATTTCAACTACTATTGAACACATTTCTTTGTGCAAATGAGCAAATCCTTTCTCAAGCGCCAAAGCATCCAAAATGTTATTTATCTTGTAAATAAAGAAAATGAACTGTAATACATGTATACACCGCGTGTATTACAGGTCACATACAAGTGAACCAGGAGCATGAGGAAATTTACCATTAATCCGCTCATGTTTCATCTGCCAAAGTAGAAAGAAACATAACCTTTCCAATTCCATGACAATGTGCATTTTCTGACTGGAACAAACCAAAGAAATCGTCATTAGCCAGAGATATCCCACAACATTGTCTTATGTTTCAGCTCTGGTTATGAGCTGTAGTTGTGGTTTTGGTCCTCTCTCCTCCAGGCATTGAGATGGAGATCGTCAACAGCTGTGAGAAGAACAATGGAGGTTGCTCTCATCATTGTGAGCACACCACCAACGGCCCCCTCTGCTCCTGCAACCACGGCTACCAGCTGGACCAAGACAGGAAGACCTGTGTAGGTAAGAATTTCTGTCTGAGGCTTCTTCTTCTCCAGAGTCTAGTTCCCAATTGTGTCTTTCTATTCTTTTTCTGTTACTCTTCTTTCATCTCCACTCACTTTCTGGCTCTCTGCTTCTTTCTTTCTGTCCATCTGTTGAAACCAACTCTGTACCACTGCGTGCCTTCCTCAGATAGTGATGAGTGCATCAGTGGGGAGTCCTGCTGTAGTCACTTCTGCAGAAACTACCCGGGTGGCTACGAGTGCAGCTGCAGAGCCGGCCACAGACTAAACCCAGACGGCTGTGGCTGTGATGGTAAGAGTGTCGGATTGTCTGCAGATTACCTAGTCTGGTGCTTTTTAAGTGTTTTCTATGTTGTGGCACAGCTGTGCAGGACACAAAATTCCAAAAGGACATTTACCAACTGATTGCTCAGAAATTAAGTTTTTCCAAGTAATTTCAGAGCAGAAAACTAAAAACAGAACACTGAAGTCAGTTGCCAGATGGGTACAACAGCAAAAAATGCAATCTGCATGAGCAGAAACAAACAGCCATGTCTTCATCTGACTGGAGAAAAACTACAAGGCCCACCTGACACTGAACTTCTCCATCATCATTAAAAACTTGCTGTGTGAAGCTTGTATCCAGAGACAATGTTTACACCTGAGTTGTGCTATTATTACCCTGTCGCTCTCTTACCTGTGGGATGTTTGTGAACTCTTCTGTTAGACATTGACGAGTGCTTGACAGAGACCTCAGGCTGTGAACACTACTGTGTCAACACCCTGGGAACATATGAGTGTTTCTGTCGACTGGGCTTCCGCTTGGATCACGACCAGCACTCCTGCATCTGTGAGTTTACATTTTAGTTATTCCTGAATTTTACAGCTATATCTTTATTTATAGTCACCATAAACAGACATAAGCCAAATTGTAGATTCAAAAGAATTACATTTTATCATGAACCTAATCTTGTACTGGGTGTGTTTAGCTCTGTATGGAAGAGAACTGGAAGAAGAAGAAGAGGAGGAGGAAGAAGAGGAGGAGCAGCTGGAGGTCCACAGATTACCTGATCTGCTGTTCCGCAAGGCTCCTCAGCTCCTGCAGTACACAGCAGCCCTGCGCTCCCGCTATGAAAGTGATGATGATGATGATGGTAGCGATGGTGGTGACAATGAAAAAGAATTAGAGATCCAGAGAGACCGCAGGGGAGAGCTCAGGCTGGACAGCCACATAGGTAAAGTAAAAAGGAGAGAATTTAATTTTATTGTTTTCCCAAAACCTTCAGAACAGGAAGTTATGAAAAGAAAAGACAGACTTACTTTCAGTTCTTTTTCAGTGTGTCTAGATGGCTCGTTTGGGGATGACTGCAGTGTGAGCTGTGAAGACTGTGTGAATGGGGAGTGTAGTGAAAACAGAGACCGATGTCAGTGCTCACCTGGATGGACTGGGCTCATCTGCAACAAAAGTAAGTACAGTTCATTATACATTCTACATTCTGTGCATTGCATGCTACATCTCTTCATTGCAAATGCTGCAGAAGGCTCAAATCAGTGTAACCTTGCTTTTAACACACCCCTGGGATGTCCTGTGACTATTTAAAAGAACCAACAAGTCCTCCAGCAGAGACGACCACATGGATCGTTTGTCCGTAACCTCCGTATATGACACACAGGAGTGTTTCTTGAATTAGGGCCGAGCAGCAGGAGATTTGCCACCGATAAACTCCTAATAATCACTGTTAAAAGAAATTACTCACTCTTTTATCTTATGACAATACTACGGTAAAAGTTTGGTTGAATTTAGACACCAAAACAACTTGGCTAGGTTCAGGGAAAGGTCATGGTTGGGGTAAAATAAGAACCATGTTACAGTTATAGGATGTTTGTCATCATGGTTACAATAATAAACACATGGTTAAGGTAATAAAATGTTCATGTTTAAAAGAAACAACACTGATTGTTGGTTTGAAACTGGAAACAAACAGCGGTCTCCCAGGTTTAATCCCATCCATCCACCCCAGCCTCCTCTCTACACGGACTTTGTTACTGTATAACATCATCTGATTTCCTCCTTTGTTCCCATAATAATTTGTTGAAAAGACTGATTCTATCTCACACGATTGCTAGATTTTGTTTAGTCATAAAATGTAACTATGGGTCATAAAAAGCTGCCTTGCACAAACAGACTGTCTCAAGTCTCAAAGGAATAGTTTGACATTATGGGGAAATACACCTATTTACTTTTTCCCCCAAGAGTTAGATGTGGAGATATCTTTCCATTAAATATGAAGGTACAGCCAGCAGCCAGTTAACTTAGCTTAGCAAAACAGCTAACTGCATGTTGGCTGTAGCTTGTGAGCGGTACAAGAGAGTGGTGGCAATCTTCTCATCAAACTTTTAGTAAGAAAGTAAATAAGTCTGTTTCCCCCAAAACATTAAACTATTTCTTTAAAAGTTTAGGGACCTGAATATTTCATTTGGTAGAATATAAAAAATAAATGACTCTCTGGCAAAGACGTGTATGGATGGGAGACCAAAATGAATAATTTATGTCCAGATTATATATATGACAAGTAGATAATGTTCAGTACACACACACACACACACACACACATACACACATACCTGGTTTTTCCCACAGGACACATCCTCCTTTAGGTCTATCTGAGCTACCCATAGTAATGTGGTGGAGTTATAGAGAGATGAGATAGCTCCCAGTGTGCATCAATTCAGGGCCATGTATCAAAACCTGTCGGCTCCTCTGCGTGGGAGGCTGGGTTGTTTATGGGCTCCTGAACACAAGAGCACCAGGGGAATCAATCTGTCTGCTACTGGAGTGAGGCCAGGGCCCACAGCAAGAGCACAGCCTGAGGCCAAGGATGTCCACTACTGGGTTAGAAAGCAAGGCTCCATTGTTCCCCATCCAGCTCCATGATTAATGGCTGTCTTTGGTCTGAACCTGAGTCGGGCTGGTAATCATAAGAGGAGAGCCACGTGGGATAAGTCCGTTAGAAGCAATCTGTCACTTTTAGAAACATGTACCTTAGGTGGCAGTATTCAGATGCACACCCTGAAGGTGATGGGTCTGGACATGGGTAGCATTTCCAGGTGGAGTAGATGTCCAGTTTTACAGCCTGGAGCAAAGATATAGGAATAGTTAGAGAAGGTAATAGGATAGTGGTCTATAAAGGCTGGTCAAAAGATGGTGATAATTTTGGGACTTTGGCCTTTAAAAAATGAATAAAATATTTAACAATTTACACTATTTGATTGGTTTAGGACCTTTTGTACAATCCACATCTCTGTTAGATATAAAAAATCTTGGCAAAAAGATTGCTTTAACCGGTCTATCTTCATGGCTCTAAATGCTTAATCCTGGCCAAAAAGGAAATCAAATGGCTAGGGGCAACTTGTTAACTTTTCATATTATTGGTGGAGCAATAAAAGCATTTTGTGGTATTTAAACAGCTCTGTGTGTTCTACATGCCTCAACATGCCTTAAGAAACACCCCAGTATCAATTCCATGGTTATGAAGCAGAATCAAAGCCCCATAACCCCACCCAGTGTACTGCTCTATTACTTTGGTTGTGATTCCACATGTACACATCACAACAGGCATGAAAGATGGTATCACTTGATTGTATGTATGAAAAAAGTTTGTGTAGAGAAAACTTAGATCAGTTATTCTCGTTAGACTAACCCCTTTCTGTTCTTTCAAATGTAATAATGCTGTTAGCTCCATAGACATTTTAAACTGATTTATCTTCCCATGGAGTGACATAAAACTGCTGCAAAGAAAGTGTGACATGGAATTTAAGCAGACATTCACTTGATGGATTGTAACACTCTAGCACATCTTAAACAGCCAGATGGCTCGTGTTGTAGTTGCTAACAAGGCCAGAGAGATTAAGAGTGTCAGAAGGGCACACACCATGGGGAAAGACAGGATGGAAGGTGGAAGTGTTCACTGACTTCTCACCACCAGTGCATAGACCTTGCATTTCCCACAATTTGATCCAATTAGTAGCACTGATATTAAGGTGTCAGTGCTGTTTTCCCATGCTCCCCGTCTTCTTTCTCTCTCTATACAGCTTGTCCACAGGGGACCTATGGGCAGGCCTGTAACAGTCTGTGCCGTTGTCAGAATGGAGGCTCGTGTGACCCTGTGACTGGGAAGTGTTTGTGCCCCCCAGGGGTACAAGGCCTGCTCTGCGAGGATGGTCTGTATACACTCTTTCCCCTACACTTTAAGCAGACATGCAGCCACAAGGGTGTGAATACAACAACTAGGCTTTAGTTCAGTGGTTCCATTTCCAACATTTTTTGCTCGTGACCCTTTGATGTGAAGCAATATCTGCCTGCTTCCCATCATAGACTGTCATTTGTAATTTGTTCACAGGTCAGTTGAAGACTTATTTGCCCTTAAAGGATTTAACTACAGTATTTGATAAGGAAGAAGCAAAAATAAGAGAAAAGTTCAAAAACTGAACATCATTTTGAGTTTCAGAATTTAGTTTTGTCTTATTTCTTACCTGGGCAATGACTCACTACATTCATCTTGCACCCCCTTTTACCATAGGGGTCTTGCCCCCATGCTGGGAACCACTGCTCAATACTATCCTTTGAATTTGTCCTTAAAACTCTTAAAGATGTTGTCTTACAAACTGACACTGTGTCCTGTTTTTGTTTTTTTAACTTACCTTGTTTAAAAGTTGGCCCTTGCTCTTAATACAGTGGATTACATTTTACAGAAGCAGGCATCTTACCGAAAATATAACAGCTTTCTGGCATTATTCACATTCACAGGTTGCCCAAGAGGTTATTTTGGGAAGCACTGCAGAAGAAAGTGTAACTGTCCCAACAATGGACACTGCCATCGCCTGTATGGAGCCTGCCTGTGCTCTCCAGGATTATACGGTCGATTCTGCCACCTGCGTGAGTACCAACCTCACCTTACCATAATACACGCTGCATCATGGTGATGATGATGATGCCATCACAATCAAACAGTACTGTTAAAAGTTTAATGCCATTAATAAGAAATACATTATGATTATGTGAGTGTAAAAACCAATATATAATCTAAAGGTTTTAAACTGAAGATTGAGTTACTTCCATATTTTTATCATACAGAATACAGAAGTGAAATCTGAGATGAAAATATGATGTGAAAAGTTTGTAGTGAACCATCAATCGTAATTGTGGTTTGGTGTCATGATGGTTAATTTACAAATGGAAAACACCTTCTCAGCTTCATGAACAAGCATTGTCCACTTAGGGTTTTTTTTTTATATCAAACTGCTATAAGAAGATTAGAAAATTATGTACACATTTTACATATAATGAAGACACATCCACAGCCCTCCGTTTTCTTTTGATGTCATGTTTACTCATCCTCGCTGGCTGTACTTAGCCGTTTTGATGGTGGCACCAGGTGAGAGGGCAGCTCTCGCGGGAGCCAGTGGCCCTCCAGTTTTCCCTCAATAAGGTGGACTGCTAAAGCAAACTCCTCATTGTCCAACATGCCATCTCCATCCACATCAGACAACCTCCAGATATGAGCAAGCACGGAGTTAGGCAGAAGCGTGGTCGTCATCCACTCTTTGACTTTGGTGCCGCTCAGTTTGCCCTCACTCGGACTGAGGTTGTAGAAAATCTCATCGTATTTTGGCTTGTATTTCTCCACCACCCACTCGACAAAATCTGCCTCGCTGCTCTCATCATCTCTGGGGAGTTCCTTGAAAGGATCTCTCTTGTAATGCTCAGGCCTGAATGTTCCAAGAAAATCACCGTCCAACACACCAGGGAGGGATTTCTTCCTCAGTTCTTGTTTTTGAAGTAAAGGCACCAGGTTTGCTATGTCGGTGGTCAGGAGTTTATCCAAGGAAGCCATTAGACTTGGTTTTAGTGTCTTGAACTTTGAGAAATCTTGGCCCAGAAGTTTCTCCTGGAGATTTATGCAATCACATGTAAGGCTCTCAGAACACATTTAGGTAAATTAATTTTAAAAAATTGTATGAATACAGCAGTTAAAAGCAATATTTGACCTGCATCTTGGTGCAATCAGGGAAATCTCCAGCTGGGACTCGATACTGTTGCTGGATCTTGGTGAAAATTACAGGAAGCTGGTAAATCAGATTGTGCTTCTTGCTTTCTTTGCAAAAAATGGTCGGCATCTCCTGCTTAAGATAGCTGATAATGTGTGCGTGAGCCTAGGAAGAGATCAAAGAGACACAAAGTCACCATCACCACAGCTGGGTTTGTAAAAATAAAGTATGGATTACATTTGACTATATGAGGAGATCTCTTACCCTTACTAAGCGTGCCCTCTTCACCAGGTCATTCAGCTTACGTACTGCAGCATTGCGTGGCAGGTTCCTTATGTCGGCCAAAAGATCCTCCTCCTCCAGCTCTATCAGCTGATAGTGGTCGCACATCTGTCTCGGCTCTGACCAGAAAGACCCGATGTAAACTCGCAGGATCTCGGGGGTTTGGAACACTTTCCCCAGCGACCACATGAGGGCGCCGTACACCCTCATGAGCTGCTGCGAGTCCACCCTGTCGACCTTGTTGAGAACCACACGCAGCTTGTCCTCGTAGCCGCTCAGGGCCCCAAAGGCCCGAGTGAGCTCATCAGAGAACTCCAGTTTATGTGCATCAAACAGCAGGATGATTCGATCCACACGCTCAGCGAACCAGCGCAGCACTGCTGGGAAGTCATAGCCTGAGGATAAGGAACAAAAACACAGGGTTTTCATTAACACTGTCTGTAATGGGGCGAGCCTCTGTCCTCAAAATGTAGAGGAACATATAACATGTCCCAGTGGTCCTCACTGGTTTCAGGCCATTTCAGTTACACCCATAGATTAATGTGTCCATAAAACAAAGTGAAGACTGCTCAGCTCCTTACTACTTGTCTCCTCCCAACTTTGCTGTCATATTACTTTCATCTGCTTTGCTTCTGACTTTAAGTGTTTGAATTATGTTGAGCTGAAATGTTCTTATTTTACTGCATCCACTGACTCTCCTCTTACCAGGAATTTGAATTCTCCTGACAGCAACAATGCTGTCCAACTTTAACTGTTTAAAGCTGAATATATGGAAGTAAAGAGCCAGTTATTCCTCCTGACTCTGAAAACAAAATCAGAAAGATATTCAACCCCACCTCGACTCAGTTTTCTTTTAGCAGCAGTTAAGATGCCCGGTGTGTCAATAATGCTGATGCTTTTAAGGACAGGATTTGGCATCTGAACACACTGAAACCTGCATTGAAAAAAAGAAAAGAATCAAAGAAAGAAGTCGAATTGAGTAGTAACTTTTGGAAGAAACAAGATATTACATCAAAAATTATTTTAAAATCCCCAGTCCCCTCTCTCTCTCTTTCCCATCACCTCTCTAAGCCTCTCGTTTTTTGTCTGTCAAGTCCCATCACCTGTTCAGAAAAGAATTTCCAAAGGGGTCAAGGTTGCGAAAAGGCTTTTTAGGGTCGACTGTGAGGGCATTCCCAGGGATGATTCCTTCCGGCTCACCATACATGAGAGCACTGAAGCAGTCAGTGGTTGGCTCTGGTCCAACTCTGCTGCCAGGAAAATCTTGTTCTATGAGATACCTGAAGACAGACACACACACACACGGCTTAAACCACTGCTGTTATGACCCTTTCCTCCAACACACAAGACATCCAAAAAAATTTTCTAAATGCACAAAGGTTAGAAGACCAGAATCTTACCTGATAAAAGTCGTCTTTCCAGTTGAGTACTGTCCCATCACCAGCACCATTGGTTTGTTGTCAAAGTCTGCATCCTCATAGCTTGGAGAGTGGAAGTGATGGAAAGAGTAGTATTTCTCTATCGGCAGCAGCCTCTTATAATAAAGATTCTTCAGCTCCTCTGTCACCATATTGACGTTCCCCAGTGTTTTAGGGTTGCTCCTAAGCCTCCGGATGGACATGGTGCTGAATTTTTGCTCCTGGTGTCTCAGTGTGGAAGCTGCTCACCCTTCTAAGACTGAACTGAATGATGGAAGAATGTGCACAAGGAATATTATCAGATTCTCACAGCTGTCTGCTCCATCCTGCAGCGGGACATTGAGAGGGTGGAGAGGGTGTAACCAGAGCCTGCAGCTGCACCTAACATGGAGCCAATGTCGAGAGGGACAGGGTGGAGTGGAGTTCAGTTTTTGTTGCTGAGCAGGGACAGTCTTGGCAAAATTCACGCAGATTGATTGTTCTAAACACTGTGTGGGGATGTGGCAGTGTTTAAATTTTAAAAGTCTTACGTAACACTCTACATCCATTTATTCAGCACTTCTGTTTGTTTGATATCGTTTCTAGAAAACAACCAACACCAGTGGCAACAAAGTCACCACTGTTATTATTTTTAGAATTCAAACTTTGCAGAAAAGCACTTGCACAAGTAGTCAGCCTTGTCTTAAGTTAGATGTGTAATTATACTTCAGACAGGATGAATGACGCACCATAATTTTGTATGCAAGTTCTACAAATCAAGGGAAACTGGAGGCACTGGTCACATGACTTAAACTAGCAGAAGTCTGAGGTTGTGATAATAGGGTGGTTGGGTGTGTTTGTTTTCTTAAATGTAATCTGATAGTAGAGAAGGTTTCATTTCAACATTTTTTTCTTAATTAACTATGCCCACCTCCACTTCAACAAGCAAAAATGTGTTTTCTTTGCTTAACTTTGCTTGTTTTAGTGCAGTAATACAGAGGGTTATGCAGCTTGCCATTCATACAAATACACAATACTTTGAATGTAAATCATGTGTGTGTTGATTTTGTACATCATACAAACATGAGAACATGTTGAAAGCATTCTTTGTCGTGCATCAGCCTAACGCATGCTTATTGTCTGTTTTCAAACCAATCCCGTCCACCCCTCAGCTTGTCCCAGGTGGACGCACGGCGCAGGCTGTTCCAAGGAATGCGACTGTGTTCAAGAACATTCCTCTGGCTGTGACCCCAAAACAGGGAGCTGTTTCTGTAAAGCTGCATACCATGGCCCACAGTGTGAGAAAGGTATAGGAACTTCACAGAACTCATTTATTCAACGACAGCTTCAGCATTGAAGAAGATCCCAGGAATGAAGTGGTTAAGATATGTGTTAAGTTACATTTCATCCACAGGGTAAACATTTTCAGGTTAGCTGCCTAACTTCCATTTGGCTTCAAACATTGTAAAGATCCAAGTTTATTTCCCTGCAGTAATATCAGTAGCTGAGGGAGAATAAACTTGGAGCCATGCTGTTTCCTTGCAGTGCAGTTTGGATGCAATTGTCTATAATAGAAAAACAGCTGAAGAAGTTGCTTTGATAAACATTGATCACAGAATCAAGTCCATCACTGGTTAAGATTTGAATAACCCAAGTGACTGTCTGCCCTACATAGTTTTACAAACTGTTGGCTGTCCATCATGTTAATCTTCCCTTGTTCTGTATGTGTGTTTCCATTTCCCAATGCAGACTGTGATCCTGGCTTCTTCGGTGCAGGCTGTGAGCAGCCATGTGACTGTCCAGGTGGAGGGTCATGTGACCCCAGGACTGGAGAGTGCAGCCAGCGATGTCCTGCAGGACTTTATGGAGATAGATGTCAGCTCGGTGAGACTAAAAGCTGCTTCAGTGCAATTTAATTAACACTGTGCATCAAACTATAAAAGTGCAGAGGTACAAGTTTTTGTAGCATATAAAACGCACACAGCCAAGTTATTTTAGGTCAAACTTAAGCTTTAGAGTTTCTGTACCTTGTTTGGTCCATCACAAAGCTCGCCTCCACAGCACCCTCTTGTGGTTATATAGTAGAAAACCATTGTGAATACACTTGATACAAGCATATGAGTGAATATGTGAAATGCGTGGGCCTGCATACTGACACATGCGTCTACATGTGTGGTTATTGTTTGCATACTTCATGCTTGTGTGAATGCGAGCCCTTTCTGATAAACTACGTCACACTTGACAACACAAATAGTTATAAATGAGTTCCTGAATTTCTCCACCTTTGTCACAACCCTTTTCAATTCCCAAAACACCAATAAATCCTCCTTTATTCTGTCTTCTCCTGTTCATTCCTGTTACCTTTGATGGATTGAGTGGATTTAGCAGGTGAAATAAATAAGGCTCTCTTGAATTCACCTGGTCAGTGCAGGTGTTCCTGTTATTACCAACTGTACAACCAAAAATATGAGTGTTCCCCCACAGCAGGGTGTCCTCTGGCTGTTTACTCTGCCGGTTGATGGAAAGTTCAATCTTCTGTGCTATGATCTAATATGATACGGAATATTGTTCAGGAGGCTCTGGTAAAAACAGGACTTTATGTCTCTTGAGGAGTGGACTATGATAACAGAGCAGAGTTACAGTATGTCAGCACTAATGCACAGTCCAAGTCTAGACTTGCTGGGTTTGTCAACGCCAAAAAAAAAAAAAAAAAAGAAGAAAAAAAAAGTTATCCGCATTTGCTGGACTGTACTTAGCTTAAGTTGCAGGCCAGGTCATGACAGGGGCGATTTACTTCAGTTACTACTGCAGAGGCTATTGGCAGAGACTGAATAAACAGAAAATGATTATTTCTAAAATTTCTCTTCTGCAGTTTTCTCCCGTAACCCATGTGTGCAATGTTGTGTAATCCTGTCTTGTGTTTTTTCTTCTATCTCTGTTTTTTTACTTTTCCATTGTGTTTTTTATTATGTGTTGCTAGCCTGCAAAGCTGGGAGCTATGGAGAAAACTGCCATCTGACCTGTAACTGTGGAGGATCTCCTTGTCATCCCATAACCGGACAATGCATCTGTCCTCCTGGGAAGATAGGACACTCCTGTCAGGAAGGTATTGCTCCTTAATATTAGTTTTGGGACGTTTTAGCCTGATCACGTTGCAGCTTATAGGGGGAAGAAAATGTGTTGAGGGACAGTTTGAACTCACTGACATTACAAGCTTGCAGTATTATCCTTAGCGTACTGAACAGCCACAGTGTTTGTGTTCTTTGTGCTTCTCTAAACCAAACCATTTAGAAACTTGTCCTTTGCTTTGAAGCTTACTTGCCTGGTGAGACATATTACCCCTTTCAGATCCATTTAATACATTTCTCCCAAAAATTATTTAAGCATAAGTGGATTTAGGGCTTTACAGAGAAATAACTAAGTGGCTTAGCGCAGTTAATCTGAAAGACACTTGATGTTCCGCAGACTGCCCTGATGGATTCTGGGGGTTGAAATGCCAGTCAACTTGTCCTCCCTGTGTGAATGGAGGCTCCTGCAACAGGCAGACTGGAGGCTGTGACTGTAAGCCGGGCTTCACGGGAAACCTCTGCCAAACTGGTGAGTTTTAAATCGCATTGAGATTCAAGAGACAAAACGCAACAAAATTTTTGATGTGATTTTGTTGTTTTAACTAATTATTCGCATCTATACGTCGCAAATAAAAGCATTAATTCCAGATGTTTTCATTCTGTAATTGGATTTGCTTCATATTTATATTGTGTTTAAAGCAGCTCATGTAGTAAAGATATTCTTCACTTCCATCAACCACATGTCAGTCAAAGTGGATTACTGAGGCATGTTTCCTATGGATGTCTTCTGTGTACAGAGTGTCCCCCAGGTTACCACGGCCCAGGCTGTTTAATGCACTGCTCATGCCACCCTGATGCCAGCTGTGACCCACAGACTGGACACTGTGTCTGTCCTCCTGGTAAAACAGGCCACGACTGTTCAACATGTAAGAGCTGTAATTATCCTAAAAAATGATAATACAGTATTTCACCCCAGTCGTTTTGCAGTATGTTTTTAAGAAATTACGATGTTACGCGGTTGCCAAAAAGGTACAAAAAAAGTATCATTCAGTATCTTGTACATAAGTTTCACTGCAATACTTCACTGACCTTTACAGCATGTGAAACCGGTTACTGGGGCCAAGGGTGTGTCAACAAGTGCCAGTGCCAGGACAGTTCGCTGGGCGGCTGTGACCCTGTCAGCGGTCAGTGTGTGTGTGAAACTGGCTTCACCGGAGACCACTGTGAAAAGAGTGAGTTAACACCTTAGGTATCAGAGTTTCAGAAGATATGGTTCAGTGAATACTGCCACCATGGGGTGATTGCAGTTATAGCATCTTTTGAATTATTTTACAAAACTGAAAGTAATTTCCTAGATGTTTTATCATAACACATTTGAAGTTATTGTGTAATTAAGAGATTTGAATACATTATAAGAACCTCTTTAAGTTCTGGAAGGAACAAGAGTATTTAGATGGTTTTTAACAGGCTGCATTTTGGTTAAAAGATCACAATTTAAGATGTTAAAGATCATACTGCTGAATATACTCTCTCGTGTTTTCTGTGTTGTATGTATGTTCTGCATGTTAACACACTGCTATTCACAGGGTGTGTAAATGGCAGCTATGGGCAGGGCTGTGTCCAGCAGTGCCAGTGTCAAAATGGAGCCCATTGTGACCATGTCAGTGGAGCCTGCACATGCTCTCCTGGATATGCTGGCACTTTCTGTGAAAAAAGTAAGACTTCTTTTGTTTCTGATGAGTGACTTATTAGACTATTCCTAAGAAAAAAGTTAAGCTATACTAACATTTATGAAATGTTTGGGGTCACTTTAACCTTAAACCAACCTTAAAACATCTGGAAAAAATGATACTAAATGATTTCACAGGCCCTAAATAATTGACTCACTCTACATCAGCCCACTTTTTACTGAATTCATATGAACAACAAGCTTAATATTTATGTACACGGGCATATATTTTCACAGGTACCTCACACAATCAAAGCTCACACGCATGCTCAAATGTCTTGAGGAAAGCTGTACACAGATGCTCCACATTCACCCTGATTATATAATTTTGATTTTAATTTTAAGAATTTTAGGAAATACTTTGGGCCTCATGGCTATGTTTAATATTATCTGGCCTTTTGCAGACCAAATAATGAATCTTTTATTTGAGAAAGTAACTGTCAGATTAATGGATAATGAAAATAATCTTTAGTTGCAGCTCTACATTTTATTTAACATTATTTATATCAAAAACATGCCTTGTTGGCAAAGTTTTAACAGCTGAATTCAGATTAATTTTGGATTTAAGTTTTGACATTACAGAATACAGAAACAGTGATCGGTTTGAATAACTTCAGGAGGCAGTGTCTGTTTTGTTTGTTAAATTATCCATGCTAACCTTGTTGAGCTCTGAGTGATTTGTTTAACCACATTCTCAGTCAAGGCAAAACTGCTCCTCTCCACTACAGGTGACGTTATGTGTCTTTAACTCCTAATACACTAGAGGGCGCTGTAGGATGCTCTTCTGATTTTTCCATCTCTTCCCAAGTTTCAGTGAATCATCGCACAGTTCCAATGAATCATCAGATTGTCCGTGTAATGTCATGAGCAAAACCATTTTAAAACCACACAAATCCCAAGATATAATTTGTATTAGTCATTCTGGGAGAGATGGACTGTATTTCATA